>CM061540.1:4082500-4682500 GCA_030864215.1 Capsicum pubescens | reverse complement strand
AAAAAGAAAGTAATAACCTGTTGTAATTAATCAGTTAGATGTAATAATATGTAATTTACACCATCAATACACTGCTCAAATAAATTTAGCGATGAACTTTATCGCTAAAGAATTAATGATGAATTTTATTGTTTAATTATAATATAATGTTGATGTTCGAATCATCTTATACGTTTTCAATTACTCCATCAAATATTTTTTTAATAAATCTAATTTACCACTATAAATATCGGATAACTCTCAGGATTATGGAGATGGAAAGTGCTTAGCAAGGGGTTTAGGGTCATGAGGGTGTTTTAAAAGGGAGATACGGCGTGATGATTTAATTTAGTGTGATCTTGATTTAAATAGGGGCCACTAATTAAAGCACAAGCCATCATCAGAATAAAAGGAAGGGTGATGCGTCATTAGCTCTGTTAATCATAATCAAGAACACCGTACAAAGTTGCAATTCTAATTTTTTTAATTCATCAATCAACTTAAGATTATCCTTAATATCTCTTTAATGTATTAAGGCCGACGTTGGCACATATAATGGATCTCTTTTTTAAAAAAAAATTAAGAGTAATTAATTAATCGACTAATTTTCACTAACATAACAGATAAAATTAGGCTTTGCACCAACCCCCAAAACTCCCATGCATGCTTCTCATCATCAAAATCTGCGTCACCAAGCTTCTTTTTCCAAATAATATAGTAATAAACAATTTTAATATATACATATACATAAATAAGTTTTCCGGCCCCTCCTTCAATGATATGATTAGGGATGTTAAATAGACTATTTTGAGCTAAATCTTAACGGATTAAAATAAGCTATGTTCATAAATCGATAAAGTCATATAGGCTCATAATGTACCCAAACAAAAATCATATATTTATTTAATTTATTTTCTCCTAGAATTGAATTTGTTTACAACAAAAATATTGTAACGCAATCTTTTCCTTTATCATTTCTACATCAAACGTTCCAAACTAAACAACAAATGACAAGTCCTTTTATAAATATACATTTGGACTATATATATCTCCTATATCCGTCCAAATTTTTATATGAATTAGCTTTTGTCGTAATTGATACTTGATTCGTTTCAATTTATTTGTCTCACTTTCCTTTTGAATCTGATTTTCTTTTAAAAAATAAAATACTGATCTCTTTCAGTTTTTGACAACTTTTTAATTTTATTTTTTCACATAGTTTGCTTAAAACGATAAGATGAAAAGATATTTTAAGTGTAGTTTACATATCTTTAATTAACGACATAACTTTCTTACTTGATAACAAATTAAAATCAAACAATCAAATTTAAACCACGTGAATTTAAGTTTTACTCAATTTCAAATTAAAAGGAATTACTATATTTTCATGTGCTGAATATAATTGTGCGGGCCTCCTCCGTTTTTTCCGTCCAGATAAGTATGAAATAATTACACAAAACAAATTAAAAATGGAATGAATAAAAAGGTGGGGATGATATAAAAAGTGTGCTAATATATAGTACTCCAGTATATTGAAAGTGTCTAATTGAACAAGACTACACTTTCGACTTCCGACCATTTTATTTATTTTTGTTGTTGATAGAAAAGTATATAAGGGGTGGGTGGGTCAACTCGAAGTTACAGCTACTGTTGATAATGACTCCTTATGATATTAATGATGCTTTTATAAGGTAAGGATATATATCAACAAAATAAATTGGTGCATGTCCCATCTAATCTAATACTATATTTTGAACAAATCCATTCGTGAATGACCGCCCAAAAAAACAGCTTAGCTTGTTGCACTGAGCTTTCGCTGTACATGAAGTCCTAAGAAGATCCTGTATGCAAGAAGTAATTTATGCAATCACTATTTCTAACCTCCTAATCGTATGATAATAGCTACTAATTGCGTCGATGCTCCTCTTTTGTCCACACAACCAAGTGAAGTAAAAATTTTGCATTCTTTCAATTTACTCTCTCTTTTTTTTCCTTTTTTACAATTCTTTTTTCAAGCAAGCAGTACCAAAATATTCTTTAAAAAGAAAATCATAAAAATTACTCAAAAACTTGTCTTTGTAATTTTTCTCAAGTCTTTGTATGCGCTTGGTTGAAAAAGTCTTTGTAATTTTTGTAGAGCTATTGTTCAAAATTATGAAGCAGAGAACTTTGCCACTTATAAAGGAGGAGGAAACAAGTAGGCTTATGGTGGGAAAACGCTGTACATTTTGACCTAATGGGAGGGACTGTAAAACGAAATAGTAGTATATATACAATACTCTACTATATAATAAAATGGAGAGCAGCATATGACATTAAAACGTGAAAAAAGAGAGGGGGGAAAAAGACAAAGGGACATATCGAATATTTTTATTTACATCTCTTTTCTTTTATCTTTTAGGGTTAGTGATAGTGTTTTGAGGCCAAGAAGTGAAGTGAAGTGAAGTGAAGTGAAGAATAAAGTAATTAGTGTTTATCCGACCCTTAAGGTTGGTTGTGATTGTACCGTCTACCAAATGCGATATAAATTTTATCACATATTTAATTTTGAGATATGTTATCTTATTTTATTCGATTTGAAATTATTTAATTTCATCGATATCTCACATGGGATAGATTAGTCGAGGAATCTTAATCCTTATCACAAGACTATAATTCTAGAATTATTTAGTTTGTGTATGAAACGACTCCTAATTAAGGCTTTAGTTGGGTGAACGAATGGCCTTTATTTGGTTATTTTTTCTTGGCCAAATCCATCGATAGCCCCTTAAACTTGTTCCGAAAATTCACTTGAACCCCTAAACTAAGACTTGTACCAATCAGGCACCTCAACTGCTTAAATTGATACCTATCAGGCACAAAATGCTGATTTGGCAAGGAGAGTGTGTTGGGAGCGAGAGTTGAACAAAAAATAATATTTTACTTTTTTTATTATTAAAAAACTTATACTTTAATTATTTTATTAATAAAATTTTTAATTATCATATTTTTTAAAATTATAAAATAAAAAAAGAAAAAGAAAAGAACAACCCCCCCTCCCCCTCCCCCTCCCCCTCCCCCTCCCCCTCCCCCTCCCCCCGCGTCATCATCTTCACTACACCCCACCCCTCAGCTCTCCATTGCCCCCCTCCCCCCCAAGCCCCTAGCCATCTTCTTCATCTCTATTTTTTTTTAATTCTTAACAATTTGTTAATACAATTAACAATTTTCAATTAATTAAAGAATAGAAAAATAATGGAAGACATGAACTTTAGCAGTGGAAAATTTTTCAAGTTGTTAATACATGAACTTTCCGGCGAAAGTTCTAGCTATGATGGAAAACAATCTTGTTAACATAGAAGAGTGGCTGGCGAGGTTAACATTAACAATGTATCAACAATTTGGTTTAGGTGGAAAACTTTAGCAGTGGAAACAATCTTTTTTTAGAAATCAAATTCTGGTCGCCATTGATTTCGTCTTCAATGGCAATTTACGATGACGAAGGGAAGTTGATGGAGGAGGGAGGGGCGGGGTGGGGGTGGGGTATATCAATTGTCATTTGTGGGTGGGTGGGTGATGACGTGGGGGGTATGATGAAGAAGAAGACTACGGGGGGTGGGGGTGTTTTTTTCTTTTATTTTCTTTAATTAAGAAATTATTATTAAATAGATAATTAAATAGAAAAATAGGAAAAATCAGAAATTCCACTTATAATTTTTTTTGCCACGTTTTTTTTTTTAATTGGTTAATTTTTGCCACGTCAGCGTGCGTGTGCAACACACACTTTAGCTTTTAGCTGATTGGGTAAAAAAGACCCAATTGAAATCAAATTGAGGGGGTTTAGGAGTTTGATAGGTACAGACCTTAGTTTAGGGGACTAAGTGAATTTTGAGGAACAAATTTAAGGGGCTATCGATGGATTTGACCTTTTTTCATTGTTAGAAACCCACTAATTCAACTAATTTAGATTCACGTAGTTGAGACCTTTAATTAAGGTGAATGTTAGCACAATATTTGACTTGATATGTATGATTTAAATGAATGAAAAATATGAGCATTAAATTAAATCCGAAATAGTGAATATATTGCAAGTGTGAAACGGATAGATCCATCTATGTAAAACGTCAAGATTCAAGATTAGATGGTTTCTACCACAGAGCTTTTATGATGAAGTGAATTGAGATTTGAGATGAAGATTATTATATTAAGGGCCAAATGTGTTCCCCACACCAATTATATTACTATGAATAAAGTGCTACAAAAAGGTATGGGGTCCTCTTTTTCATATTGTCCAAGTGGAATGCATAGTCTCATTATTTTGGAAAACGTGGCCAAAATATTTTTGCTTCTACTAAAGAAAGAAACAGCAGTCGGCATTCACTCACCAGCAGCCTCTTTATCAAATGTAATTCCCCGGTTTCATATTAGTTATCATGTTTCGCTTCTGTATTAAAATTAGTAAACGATATGATTGGCCATCCACTTTATGATATGGGAATGAGATTAAGTTGAAACAAGAAAACATGTATTTTAATTAACTCAAGTATACTAATTAAAACAAGATCTAAGGTTGATTGTGTCATATATCTTTCGACTTAATTATGTTTCTCGCATCTAATATGTTTAATTTAACCTTTTTAAAACAAAGTACTACTTATATAATTGGTCAATTGGCCTTTTAAGCATGAAAGCATATGATATGATTGGCCACCCACTTTAATTTAAATTATATATTAATTATTAAGGGAAAAAAGTTAGTTACTTTGGTATGTTGACATGTAACAATTATATATGTCATATCTTTTCCATTCTAATTATTAATTTGTTACTCCTAATAAAGAAGCTTCAAGCGTTTTCCGTTCTAATTTTTTTTTTAAAAAAGGGACTTTCATTCAAACTTATCAACAAGTTTTTTTTTTTTTTTTTTTACTTATTTATATAATTTGATTTTAGCTACAAAAGAATCCTCTTTCACTGTGGCAGCTGAACTTATGGATAAAAGAAGGCAGGTGTTTCTATATTTTGCCTAAAGTGTAATCATATCGAATATGACTCACTCAAAGTAGAAAACAAAATACCAAAGCACGAAAGAATTATTTGGTTTTATTGTTTATAGAAAGTTGAGAAATATAAAAAAAAACTTAATGTTAGTATTAGGTAATTGGCAGGATACATTGAATCCTAGACTTTTCGACCATGAAAGCCGAACAAAAAAGAAAAAGCTAATCATGGTTACTAGTGGATGGGGTAATACATATTTGGTGAAATCAGAATATAATATCCTACCAAACTTTTAAAAATTTAATGTATTGCTAAAAAATGCAAGAACAATTCATGTAACAGGCTCATAAATGAATGGACTATGGACAAAATAAAGCGTAAATTTTACTTATAATATAATAATTTATTTTTGATAAATATTAATTAATATTTGATAGAAAAATTAATTGATTTGCTAAAAAAATAAAAAAAATAAAAATAAAACATAGTAGTACTTAGTATAATATAAAAAAATAACATGGATTGTGGTGCAGCGGATGAGCCGTTCCACCCTTAATCAGAGGTTGGGAGTTCGATCCTAGGTACAGAGAAAACTCTGTTGGGAGCGCTACCTCCCGAATGCGGCCCTACCCGGCGCAAATTCGAATTAGTCGGTGCTGGTACCAAACACCGGATGAAAAAATAAGAAAAAAAATACTATAATATAAAAAGATTTATGCTATTAATATTACTCCATATTCTCTTATTTATAGGAGGCAGTTTAGCAGCTGAAGCAGGCAGCAGGTTGACATGCCTGCTTCAGCTGCCTGTTTCAGCTGCTACAATCATGTTTTTACTGTATCATCCCTAATTAATTATTATAAATTATTTACGTATTAAAAAATTAAGAATATTTAATATAAATAAATAAAATAAATACTTTTGACATGTCTGATTTAGCTGCTTCAATCATAATTTTACCATATCACTCCTAATTAATTATTATAAGTTATCTAAATTTTAAAAAATTAATAATATTTAATAAAAAAGATAAAATAGACATAAAATAATTAATTAATTAATTCTTGATGTTTTAAATTAGATTGACATCTTATATGAGATTCACTTAGGTTGTTTTCACAAGTAATTTTTTATAGTTATTATGCTATATCACTTTTAATACATGTCTGCTTCACGACTTTAATCGTGATTTTATTATATCATCTCTAATTACTTATTATGGTTATTTAAGCATTAAAAATTATCTTATTAGTATTCTATATAAGAAGTCACAATAAGCAGCTGAAGCAGGCTGCTCATGTTCGACATGCCTGTATCAGTTGTTTCAATCGTGATTTTACTATATTATCCTAAATAATTATTATAAGTCATTTACATATTAAAAAATTAATAATATTTAATAAAAAACTAAAATAGATATTTGTGACATGACTGTTTCAACTACTTCAATCGTTATTTTATTAAATTTTCCATATTTAATTATTATAAGTCGTTTAAGTATTGAACAATTAATAATATTTAATCAAAAAAGGTAAAATAGACGTAAAATGATAAATTAATTTTTGATGTTTTAAATTAACATGACGTCTTATATGGAGCCACTTTAAAAAAAATCACAAGTATTTTTACAATAATTTTACTATGTCACTTCTAATTAGTAGAATAGAAAAAAAAAGCATTATAAATCACAATAATTAAAAACTTAAATTATTTAAAAAATATAATAGACTATCAATGTCACGAAAGTTTGAACAACTTAAAATATCATTATGCTAATTTCATCAATCTAAATATAATATTCTATGTCTAACTTAGAATTTATCAGCCAAACAAATAAAACTTTTAATTAGATGATAGAATTATACATAACATAAAATTTTTAATATTGTATCATGCGTAGCACAACGTAAGCCGGGTAGTATTATGATAAAACATAGTAGTAGTAATTTGTAGTAGTGCGCCATGTGTAAGTTGCAATAAAAATTACACAAGGATGATTACATGTAGGACTAAAATGGGACTCATCTCAACCTTTTTCCAGGTACCTCTCATCCTTTCTCTGATTTGACCCACGGATCACGCCCTGTCTCCCAACCCCAACTAATACTAGTGAGTATTTCTTTTGATAATTTTGGATAATTGGAATCTCTGATTTAGTTTGTGTGTGATTTCATTTCAATAAGATATTTGCCATTTTTAAGTAGCAACATGTATTTTTTTATTATATTGATGGGATAGAAATTGTTATTTACAGTATTTTCTTGTACAACTTTTTAATATCTAAATAATTTTAATTTTATAATATTAGATAAATTTAATTCTTAAAAAGTGAAATTTACCAACTGTAAAGGAACAGAGGGAGCAGTTCTCTTAATTTTTTTTAAAATATTATGTTAATATTTCTTCACATTTATGACAAGGATAAAGGTAGAAACTAACAAATACTATTTCCTTCGTTTATTTTTATTTGTCTACTTTTCTATTGACATAGAAATTTAAAAACGGTAAATGATAGCGATAGTTTGTTAGATTATCGCGATAGTTTGTTAGATTATCCTTTGTATATAATAATTTTAATGCTTTAAGAAATGCATTAGATGATGAATCGTATTTAATAATAAAGATTAAATGAATCAAAATAGGTAAATTATCAATTGATTTTACAAATTGAATTAGTGTTATTAAATATTCCAAAATAGAAAAGTAGACAGGTGAATGGAGATAGTAATTAATTATGTCTTAATTTTTTAAAATGACAACTAGTATTTAGAAAAGGAGGAAGCATTATGTAGCCATTTGGCCAACTAGTGAAACAATATGTGTTTGACCATAAGAATTTCAAATAAAATTTCAAACTGTATTTGAAAAAAGTGAAAATAAGTAAAACTTGTTTTCACCTTTTTCACTTCTACTTCTCAAACAAAATTTCAAAAACAACTCTAATTTATATTCATAATCATGGCCAAACACAACTTCAACTCCAACTCCGAAAAATTATAATTTTCATGACCAAACGAAGCCTAAATATTCAAATTAGAGAATAAGTAATTCTACCTCCGTCTCATTTTATGTGTCGTTTGAACGGACACGAAATTTAAGAAATAAATGATGGCTTTTTAAAGTTTACAAAATTGTCTCTCTTAAAGTTATTTTAATGTTTATTTTTTAGTTGTCTTTTCTTCGTGGCGGACCTAGGATTTAAGGATAATGAGTGCTTAAAAAATTTTAAAACTGAAAAAAAACATAACGATGTTTGAATCCAAGACCTTCTTCCAATGAAAGACCTTAAGATCAACCTAAATGTCAATGCACCTAATCAACTTTTGTTATAGTGAGTGCTTTTATATGTTTTATACCTATTTTCATATATTTTTTATGTAATTATATCTATTCCGCGTCGAGTTTAGTTGGTGTCGGAGCACTCCAAAATACAACGTAGGTTCGCCTCCGTCTTTTCTTAATAAGTGAGACTTAAGGATAAAATAAAAATAATGTCATTATATAATTACCAAATGAGAAAAGATGACATTTTTTTTTTTAAACGAACCCCAAAAAAATGACGACACAACGGAGGGAGTATAAATATAAAAATAAATAGAGTAATTATTGTTTCTTTAATATGTCAAAACTGAGAAAACACTCAACAGGGAGTGGTTGATTAATATAGGTAGTGCCTATGTAGCCTAGTAGGAAAAATGGAGGAGGTTAATTTATAACTATATAGCGCCGACTTGGGAATTAATACATACAGAGGCATTAAAAGCTCATGAGCAATGTTTCTTGGTTGGAAGCAACCAACAAAACAGAGGTGACTCGAAATTGTTATGCCACAGACCATATACTAACTAGTACAATACTAATATAATAGTAGTAAATAAATAAATAAAAGAGGTTCAATTAAATGAAAGAAAGAAAGAAAAAAAATAAAATGAACATGTGGCAATGTGGGAGTACGAGAAAGGTTGAGATGGCGTTGCTCAGTGTCCAAACACAGACACACACAGTTGATCAGCAGTGGACAGACGACAGACAGATAGATAGAATCCTGTGATGCTCCTCCAATCCTCCCTTTTCTTACAAATCCCCATGTTGCAATTTTTGCAATATATTTCTACTCAAAAATAAAAAAATTAACCCAGTTGATTAATTGGTGATAAGAGCATATTAATTTGGGACAAAATTCACTACTACTCCCTCCGTTCCATTTTACTCGTTCCAAATTAAAATGATACAATTATTAAGAAAACAATGATTGATAATGTAATTTTATCATTTTGCCCCTCTTAATTATGTCTTATTGTTAGTTTCAATATTGATGGATGACTAATATCAAAACATCATTTATATTCTTAATGGTGTATTTTTAATGGTACTCTTCTTTGCAATATTTTTCAAGAATGCTAATAATAAGGAGTAATCAATTACACTAAGGGTATAATGGAAAAAAAATATTTTATCTTGATAAGTAAAAAAAATAAATAAAATGGGACATTAAATTAAAAAAATTGGGATAAATAAAATGGGACGGAGGAATACTGAATTTCTATAGGTCAACTCTTAATAGGAGTTCTCCGTCTGATCCACTTACCAAATCTAATCTTTTACCTTAATAAGTGGTTTAAATTAATTAGTGCATTTTCATTTTTCTAGTGATCGTTCATAATCTTCCTCACTCCAAGTTTCAAAAGAAAAGGTTTCGTGCCATGCATGAATATTAATTATTACTCCATATTCAACTCTGTTCTTCCCTATTACTCCCCCTCTGTTTCATAATAAATGAATCATTGGATTTTGGCATACAAATTAAGAAAAAAATATTAAAGACATAAATTTAATATAACTTTTCATTTTTACCCCCAAAAAAAAAAGTTGACCTTGTAATACCCTTTCAAAAGCTAATTGGTTGTCAAATCATAAGGGTAAATTTGGAAAAAAATTCAATGATTCACTTATTTTGAAACACCAGTAAATATTCCAACAATTCATTTATTCCGAAACGGAGGGAGTAGTAATTATGATTTGATCTTGTTTTATTTTTGGTGATCCTAATAATTTTATCATTCTATAATATTAGTCACGTCAATTTGGTATACTTACCAATCCATCGACTTTAGGGGTGATATGACGAGACATATATATTAAATATAGGCTCATGAAGAAAAACACGACCAAAATGTCACCAACAATTGCTACAACTACAAATTCCTTGCTTGACCAAGGCCAGGCCAAGCTATAAAATTAATTTTAAATTACTTAATGACATAGAGACATAAATACATACATACATACATATACTATCATTTTCAAATATTTAGACCAAAAGCAGGTAGGTTTCTTGCCACACGTGAGGTACCTAAATTAGTCTAAATTCAAATGTTGGACGTGGAGCTTTATTCTCTCGTTGTTTAATTACTACTAATGTCAAACTTAAACTGAAACCAAAATTAATTAAAGCTAGTAAAAAGGTATCGGACTTTAGTACCTACTAATTGGACTAACAACAGTTTTGAGAAGAAAAATAAGAAAAAAACTGCTGTTCCATGACACAAAATACGGTAATTAGTCAAGGAAGTGAAATTAATGGGTGAATATGGAAGTTACGTTATTACATTGAGTGGCCTTTGTAAAAGTTCAAAAATTAAAAGGCTTTATAAGCTAGGTAACGTGTGCAGTGCACAGTAAAAAAAAGAATCAAAATAAGGAAGGAGACAAAAATCATGGGATCTGCATGTTTTTATTACACTGCAAAAATACAGATCCTCTTCTGTTTCTGTCTCTATCTCTGTTCATCTTCAAGTCTCTCTCTCTCTAGTACTAACTACTACAAACGAGGAATTTCATTTATACAATTCAAATTTTATACTTTAACAAACATAAGATTATTATAATACGGATAATAATGAGGAGTGTTGCGCTAGGCTGATTATGTATAATTTGTGATGAATTTAATTACCCAATTATTTTTTATTTTTGATGTCTCCTTCGGTGTTCGCTGCTCGCATTGGAACTCAGCTAATTCGGATCGCGCGTTGCAGGTCCCATTAAGGTGACAGCGCTCCCAGCAGAATTTTCTCCATACCCAGGATGAACCGTCGACCTCTGATTAAGGGTGGAATCAGTTCCATCCATTGCACCACAATAACCCATGTTGGTATTACCCAAGTATTTTGTTAGTGTGTTGATTTTAAACCTAATGTAATTTTAGGGACATTTTGCTAGTAAAAATATAATGACTTTTTATTATCATCATTATTACTATAAATGAAATGTTTTTTTTCACGTTTATTTTTATATGATGATGAACACAGCTACTTGAATAAAAGTGCATGATCATATATATAGCATACTCGACTTATTTGATGGAGTGTATTATGTATGGATGCAATTAAATCCAACATTTTGTCACTTATTTTACTTGATTTTTATTAACTTGATATATTATTTACGAAAATACTTTAATTATTTTATCAAATTAACCTTATTATTGATGTTTTATAACTCTAAATTTGACTATTATTATTTTGTACCCTAAAAGGACAGCAATATATCATTTTCGTAAACGGGTTTGGTAACAATAATTAAGCTTAAGTCTCCCTAAATTAAGGATGAAGTCACTTTCTAATCTTAATTTACTTTACTTAAACATTACTATGAGCCGTTCAAAGACTTTCATTTTTAGAAGCTAACCACTATTCACACTTGCTGTTTAGTGATAAACCTTGACTTTCTGCACGTTCACAGAATTCTTTTTACTCAATAAACACAATATAATAAGCAAAAAAGCGACTAAGGGAGTCTTGGGAACTGTGCTAATGAGTCTATAATCTTATAGGTTTACTGTAGAGTTGAGTCATACGGTACTTAATAGGCTTCAGAAAAGTAATTTTGTGTGTGTTGTGTGAGAGAGAGAAAGAAATAGATGGGAAAAAGGTGAAAAAAAGGGTGGTCAGCACAGCACGCTTTGCTTATAAAACCAAAAAAAGAGAGAGTAACCAAAAATACTTTTGGGGTTTAATTCAGTGGTTGCGTGTGTTTTGCTCCAATTCCGTTTTGCTGTTTCAGGGAATCTCTCTTCTTCTCCACTGCCCCTATATACATATACATATACATACACCCCTTCTTTGTTTCTACTGTTTACTTCATCTTCTCCATTAAACTCACATGCTTTAGTGGTCTTACTCTTGAAACTCACAAGAAATAATTATTCTTCCAAAGAAAATATATAATACTACTAGCCCTCCTCTGCTTTGTGGGGTTTCTTGATTTGAGAAAGTGTTGGCCATTTGTGGGTGTTAACAGTATTTATACATAGTTCTTTCTCCACCATTATGTGGGTGTCTGTCAGTTCAAGCTCTGGTTAAGATTCAAGGTACGACTAGTTTCTTCACCTTTTCATAAACCTTTTTTCTCCTAAGTTCTTCGATATCATGTAACCATAACGATTTTTATCTTTACGCAGGAAGTATTTTTTTAGCTAAAGTTATCGAAACAAAGTTTCTAAGGTCGAGTAAAATGGAGGGTTATTCAAGAAAATGGCTAATGCAAAGAGGAGAAGAAAACAACCATGAAAATTCTGAGGAAAAAAAGCTGGAGTTAAGGCTGGGTCCTCCAAATGGTGACTGGTCTTCTAGTTCTAGTGAAAAGGATGAAACACTTTTCCCTTTTAGTTACATCTCAAAGTCCAACAATGGAAACAACCAAGTCCAAAAATTTTCTTCATTTCTTCAGCTTCAACCAACAGCACAGAACCAAAGTGTGATGGTACAAGAATCATTACAGACAGGTTGCACAAAAACAACAGACGCGCAGCAGTGTACAGAGAAGAAAAAAGCAGTGCATAACAGTGCTCAGAAAAGGTAACTCAGCTTTTTGCCTCTTGTTTTTGCTTTATTATATTTTTTTGACAGAGGATATTCACTACTGTGGTCCATGCAAACGAATGTGTTTTTTTTTTTTCTTTTTTTCACCTTTGTAATAATATTGTCTGTTTAGTTTTATGTATTTCTTATTCATTGCATCTACTTTTGATTGAAAAAAAAAGAATTTTTCTTGTATTCTGAGCTTATTGATAGTATTTACAGTGGTGCTATTTTGTTTTGTTGTGCTAGTCAAGCAAATGGTTCTTTTTGTGATATGGTGCAAATTTGTTGAATCATAATAGAGCCGTGTTGCTTTATTTTGTTACATGTACATTTCGTGTTATTAACATGCATCATTTCGTGCACACAACTTTTGATTAACCCGAAATTCAGGAAATTTTGTTCCTTATTTTAGCGTATTTTAACGGATTTAAGTTATATACACAGATTGCGGGAAACTTGTCGTCAATTTATGGATTGTAGCAATAACAACAGTATATCTTGTGTAATCCCCATTAAAATATATGGACTCTAGCAAGTTATCATGTCATAATCCAGTATATGATATACACTCTACTATGAAGAATTACTTGTTATAGGACAATTTAACTCGATTTTGTACACTGTGGACAAACCTTGGGGACTGATTGGTTTAAATCGGGATGGATTAAAATCAGGACAATTTATCCCACCTTCTATATGGGATAAATTTATGTTTTATCCCATCTTCTTGGGGGCTGTGGACAATTTATGTTTTGTGTTTGTTATATTGTTATCGGTCCTAAGCCGGAGGTCTATCAAAAACAGCCTCTCTACTTCACCTGTGGTAGTGGTATGGTATGCGTACACTCTATCCTCCCCAGATTCCACTACGTGGGAATACACTGGGTATGTTGTTGTTCTATATGGGACAAGTTATCAGTTAGTTATATTGATTCTGTACCGAGTTTTAGCTAATACCTCAAACCTATGTTGCTCGGACTCTTCAAAAATTTCAATGGGCGAGTGTCGGGTACTCCAAAAGTAGTGTATTTTTGGAAAATACGACACGGGTGCGGCATCGAAAGTGAAGGGTCCGCGCAACTTAGCCTACAACCAAACATGGGATGGTCTATTATGAACCAAAGGACCCTTGGAACTTTTGTCCACACACAAATGGACTGTGGATGCCCTGTCTTATTAGATTTCTTGCAGTGTTTGCTTTCTGCTTTTATAGACAGTAATAGTTTAAAGTTGGTGGGGCTATTGTATATTGTTCTCTAGACTAACTTGTGTAGTTTCTTTCAAAAAAAAAATAGGACTGCTCCAGCACCAGTTGTGGGTTGGCCTCCAGTTCGTTCATTTAGGAAGAATCTTGCAAGTAGCAGCTCTGTGAAACCTGCTGCTGAGTCGTCACAGAATGTTGTCCCAAGTAAGAGTGCCAACGAAAAACCAATGGAAATTTGTCAGAAAGGTTTATTTGTTAAGATCAACATGGATGGTATTCCTATTGGAAGGAAAGTTGATCTTAAAGCTTATGACAGCTATGACAAGCTCTCTTCTGCTGTTGATCAACTTTTTAGAGGCCTTCTTGCAGGTATTCTGTCGATAATGGGCTCGATCCTTTTCCCTTCCCTGCATAAATTCTATGTCTTTGTCTGCGGTGGGGTTCAAACATGTTTCTCGAGCCTAACCATTTACTATCTTGATCTAAAGAAGGATTCTTACTTTGTTAATTAGCTCAAAATGATCCATCTGCTTGTGGGAATGAGAAGAAGGAAGAAGGGGAGAAAGCGATAAGTGGTTTATTGGACGGAAGTGGGGAATATACTCTTGTATATGAGGATAATGAAGGTGACAGGATGCTGGTTGGGGATGTCCCTTGGCAGTAAGCATCTTATTTCTCTATCGATGCATCTGATGCTCTCACTTAAGTTATTGTTTTCTCTTTTAATATTCTGACATTAGCATATGTTAATGCTCGCTCTCTTTATATTAGAATAACATTTAGCTGCACATTATTCTGTTTGAAATCTTTTTACCTAAGCTCTCAAGTACATAGGACAAGAATGAATCATTTAATTATTTATTACTATGTTTTAGTGGTATAATGTTAGCCCGAGGCAGGATTCATATAGCAGCCAACCAACGTGTTTGGAACTGCGACATAGTTAAAGTTTTAGCACAACGGTTTCTAGTCATCGTTGTCAAGCAAAAAAAGTGAAGCCAGAGCTCTGCCATAGCGCACCAATATTGGCAAAACCTTATTTGTGAAACTAATATGGCATTTGGTTACAGTACCCTATGTGTTTAGCAGTGACATGACATTAATATTTATTTTGGAGATTAAAGTTTACCCTTCCAAGATTTCGTTCTAATTGTTTAACTTGTGACATTTTCAGCATGTTTGTGTCTACTGTGAAAAGGCTACGTGTGTTGAAAAGCTCCGATCTCTCTACACTTACTCGTGAGTTCCAAATTGTTGCCCTGCTTATACTACCAACTCTTTTGCTTCAAATCGAACTTGGAAACTAAAATTGGTGCTTTTGATTTGCTTGTGTTTCAGGTGGAACCAAGCAGCCAGCGGGGACAGGCTGATCTAATGATATGAATGAGCTAACGAGATATAGAATCAACACATCTGAGAGAAGAGAGTGACTTGTTTTGTCTGGGATTGAATGTGTTTTATTGTTGTAGTAGTAGCAGCAGCAGAAGCAAAATATGTTGATGTAAATTATGAAATATTACTGCTAATATTTGGTCTTTTCGGAAGGCAAAAAAATTATTGCTTTCATAAGATTGTTTTTTCCTCTTTTGCATCCATTGGATAAAAGTTCTTGCTCTACCGTTTTAAAAGGCTGGATGTATCTTAAACATCTAGCTGTGAATTAAAGGTTATCCCGTCAGATGGTTTGACATTATAACACTTTATGATCTCAAAAAGATGCAATTTCGTTGAATTGTTATTTACTGATGTCATCTTTTGTGAAATCTGAGCTCAGCATATTTTTAAAAGCACAAGAAGAGGACGATTGTTTGCTGATATTAGTTTCCGATACAGTGTAATTTTTGTAGCATTATTGTACCCTTCCCTATTCGTTGTAGCATTTAGTAGTAGCTTAAGACGTGTTTGGAAGCCAGAATCTAGTTGTTACCTGCATCAAGAACCATGATATATATTTTCCAGTTTCTGTAAATATCTCTGGTTAAGGGTCCAAACATAGTAGTAGTAGTAATATTTAGGGAGTTGAGTCACATCTCATTCTCATTAGACATGGAATCAGATTTTCTCTGACACACATTCTTACAAAACGGCAATGCATTTCTGCTGCAGTTACCCTGAATTTATGCAACTTTGCATTTGATTTCAATAGTAAACGGAGGAACCAACATTGCTGAAGGTGGTTAAAAAGTTGGTGCTTATGATCAAATCATAAGCACTTTCTCGGAAAAAAACTCCTAAGAGATAAAAAAGGTAAAATTAGTTGCTGGGGGAAATTATTAACTTACATTTGGTTGTACAACAAAGGAGGGAACAAAAGCAACGCTAGAGAGCAAAATGTAAAAGGTATAGGTAGTTTCCCCTAGCAGAATTTGGATTTGATCACCTCCTAAAGACTATTCTTCAAGGTACATTGAGTGAGAGGCAGCAAGAAGAGCAGCACCAACGCCAGAACCATCATTCGAGTGCACAAAAACAATGCTCGCTGCCAATTCCTCTCCGAGCAATTCTTTCAAAGAGTTCTCTAAGCACGTACTATATTCTGTATAGTGCTCATACAATCCGCCATCCATGGCTATAACAGTACTTTCTGGACCACCTTGCCTTGGCGTATCTCTTCCCATCTTTTTCAGGATTCCCAATACCCCTGCAGCTGCAAGTCTTGCCCCACGCGTTGCAACAATGTTGCAAAACTCAACCACTAATCTCCTCGTCTTCAAGGAGGTATTAGATATCTAAATGACAGAAGAAAAAATAGTGTGAATTCATGTTTGGTTGCGCATATTAAAATTATCAAGAAGTAAAGTCATAGAGCTATTATTAATGGAAAAAATATCAATCAACTTATAGGATAAATCTTGATATACTATAATATTTCAAATAAGCTATCCTGGACCTTCTAGAGTTGGTAGTTCGTCACAGATATACATTAATTTGAATTTTAAATTATGTAGATTTGGCATACAGAGTTAGTATCCTGTAGGAGTCTTTAGTATAGAGGCTGTGTTCTCGTAGGGAGTAAACAACAAGGGTTGTATCTGTATTTTGTATCTATGAAAGAGCATCTTGTTATTCAATTTAAAACTAGTTTCACTAATTTTGTGCGGTTATTCTATTTGATTATCATATATCAATTAATAGTTTCGTGTATCTTAGGGGATAAACTTTGCAATAACTGCCAGCGAAAATTTCCATTTAGTCCATTGATTCAGTGATACTTCGGTTTTCTCACACGAGAAAATTTATCCAGTATTCCAACTTCTTCAGTCTTTGTTTCAAAGATTTGACAGATTTAAGAGGCCTGTGACAGATTTTGAAGAATCCAGCACAGGTGTGGCAGTACGTTTGAAGAGTCCAGCCACATAGAGAACTTTTGGCAGTACTTTTAAAGTAGTGTACTGTTCACCATGTGTTCTCATGGAAGTTACTCTACAAGGAAAGATAGCATATACCGTATCCATAGGCAATGAGAAAAATAAAAAGAGGCATTTGTTTTATTTGCTACAGTATAAAGACACAACGAATTGGAACATTTCTTTTTCAGGTAATCGTCGAAAGGCAACAATATTTACCTCTAAAATGTCCTTCAGCTTGTCACCAACTATTTTCAGATCAGAGGATGTGTCATGATGCATAGCAGACATATCAGGTGTCCTGCATATTATATTGTTCAGCATTTCCATCGCATGAGCTGTTAGATTGTGGATAAACGGACAAACATGACAGACACATTCAGGGACCAAGTAAACTGGAAAGGATATGTGATGCAAGTGAATTAAAAACGAAAATTAAATTACATGAAGGATTTCTAAACGCAAATACCATCTCATTATTTAGTACTGATTTATCATCCAGAAACATCTTTAGATAAATATATTTCCTCGAAATTTATATCTGCACATGTTCCACTATTTACTCAGTATTATCCAGCCATGTTGCAGAGAGCAATTGATATTGACTAGCAAGATTTTCATCTAATTACAAAGTGAAAATCGAATTACAAGTTCAACACTTAAGCCAACAGCCCACTAGAGAGGTGAAAAAAGATTTTGCCAAGCTTGTTGATCATATGAGGCGTTGCGCTCTGTACATACAACCTCTACGGAACTTCGGGAAACGAAATAAACAATGATAAGCTCATTAACCATGAAGGAAATGAACACTATGAAATATGGAGGATGTTATATTTTACTACTAGAATTAATGAAGATCTGTTTTTCAGGTTTTCATTTTTTATAATCGCAGTATCCTGGCCAGCTTGCATGCACCTCGACTAATTTCACCAGATACTTGCTACCTCCTACCTGCATTAAGCAAAAGATTGGAAAGGTGGGAAGAATGAAGAACCTAATGTTTTTCATTCACCTAGGATTTCACCTGAAATCTCATTGTTCTCTACCCACTTTATTGACCACTAGGTCACAGCCTTAGATATGCTTTTTAGGTGTTAAATAAAGAAATTTGCATCAAAAGATCATTCATCGGCAATTCTGAAGTTAGAAAGAAGTACCTCAACACAAATGGATTCTTGAGCTTTGGAGGGACCTCATCACCAAAAATGCCAGCTTCTTCAGCCACCTTGAGTAGAACTCTACGTAAAATTTCTCCCAAGTACATGCCAGATGTCATCTTCTCAAATATCTGCGAGGATGAATGGAAATATCCGTCAGGTGCATCTAAGGAATCACAACATAAAGCAAGCCTACAACAAGAAGTTATAAAAATAGACAAACAAGCACCTGTTCACCAGGATTCAAGCTCTCGTTATCCAACGCATGGTCATACTCTGTCAAGGGGAGATGGGATGACCTAAAATTACCCCATTCCATATTGATAACCTGGAAAGAAACACAGGATGCATTTAGCAACCATTTCTGCAACAGCCAGAGAGACAAAATCAACTCAATAGCTACTGATAAGATTCCAACCATTTCACCAGATTTTGGCACAGGACCATGCCACTTTGGAATTGCCTGCACCCGTTCCACATAAGCTGCATTGGTCCCTGTACCTAAGATAACAGCAACAGCTACATCCTTGTGTGTATATTTACCACCAGCCAACGTTCCAACGGTGTCATTCACCTTTCATTAAAACATTAATCAAAGTCAATATTTTACAACTAAACAGTACTAACATGCTTTTCTGAGAAGTACTTCTATGAGTATACTTTTTTAGTTTTTTCCCTCATATAATCTTAAATGGACTAATATTCCACGGCACCACATAGACTTACCAGAGCTGATACCCGCATATCGACGCCTTTCCTTTTCATAGCTTTTGTGAGTTCTCCAACAACATCTTGGCCAACCTATGTCCAAGCAACTGGTACAAACTTAGATCTGCTGGACTTTTACGGAAAGGACATTTCAAGTGCCCATTTTAGCAAAGAAAAAGCACAAATATTTAAATAAAACAGTGTCACGCGTGTGACTGTGAAACTAAAAAGAATAACTACACGCACAAAAGAGAATGTTATGGAACTGGAAAAAATTGCAGTCAAGTGAAACATGAAATGATAATAACCATATGGTTTTGAAGTTTCTGATCAGATAGAGTGATGCAGTTTTACTTCTCATCTAGATTTAGTGATTAGTTTCTTATACAAAATGTAATAGTGCTTGTATTGAAACCATCTACAAAGAGAAGGCCCAAACTTAGGTTGCACCTAGCATTAGCACTTATCCGCACCTTTAACAACACTGCTTCCATAAATGCTGATGAAATCTTAAAATTTCTACTATCGAAGTATTCTTTTCAGGCCAAACATATTTTAGCATCTAAGCCTAACATATTTTGAAATATAAATCAGCAGGCTATCTCAGTACGGGGATAGCCAAATCGTTCATTCTATATGTTATCTTCAGAACTAGTAGAGAATAATCTGAAATCAGATTGGAAAGAACACAACCAAGCTGCAGAGAGTAGGTGGGATAGAGCTACAATAAATAGGAAACACAAAGTAGTGAGGACAATCCATACCGCATCATCAATAGAAAAGCCCTTTGTCCACCGCATAATAGTCCCAGAGTTGATTGAAGTCTGCATTACTGGGAATGAGAAGGTGAAACCTAGTTCTCTCTGCTTACCATCAGGTTGATGAAACTTTTCCTCTTCCTCAGCGACAAATTTTGCAAGTTCAGCCGCAATATAATCAAAAAGTGCCTGAAATCATGTCAAATTTAAGAGTTCAAAAGAAACGAAGTTAAACAATATAGAAGGCTACAGAATCTCAACAGGTCAACTACTTACATCTGAAGTTCCAACCATCAAACTTGGAGGAATTGATGCCTCAGCAAATTCTTGATGAATAATACCACCATCTTTTCCGCCCAACTGAACTCGCAATACTCGAAAATTTGTTCCACCAAGATCCAACGCATAAAAGACGCCGGCTTCATCCCTATATTAAAAGGGTATTGATGGACAAACATTTAGCTTATCCGCAGTTCATTAATGGGCATATGCCAGTCACCATACAGAATATTTCAAATCACTTGAATAAATACGATTGATAACACGACTTGACTGTACACTCTTCTGGCAGTTTAGAAAGAGCACGTAATACTGACATTCAGGATAGAAATAATAGCTGCAAATCACAACCACTGCAAAGAAATTTAATTCAATCGCATATTGGAATGACAATGCTCGACACATCAATTTCAACTTAGGATATGTCCTGGGAATGTCGAAGGATTTGAGGAGTAACTTATACGCTGAAGCAAAATTCAGTTATATCTTGTTCACTTTTACTAGTAAAGTTACTCTGTGTACAGATCTCTCAACGTTATAGTGCATCACTGCAAAGCTCAATAAACCACGACGTGCAAAGAGTGGAAAACAAGAAAATAGAGTTATCCTTGAATTCCATTTCGCAACTTCACGAAATGATATCTAAATATTCCCTCCAATAGTTTTCAAATAAACAGAACCAACATCGCGAAAAAGACTTTTTTCTTTAGTAATTCATGCTCTCTTCAGCCTGTTCCAATTGACTAGAGATTATGAATACATGCCTACAGCTTAATCTAAGATCATCCTAAACCAAAGTGCTAAGTCACAGTACCTCTGACAAATCAGGTTCAACACAGCTTCCCCAAGACCCCATCTCGTAGGCAAATCTATAGGGTCCCAAAATCTATAAGTGCCGAACCTAAGAGCATCTAAGCTTCAATTTTCAGGTTCCACATATGGTCGCTGAACTAAAATTTATTATCTCGTAAAGTCACTTTCTTTATCGAAAAAAATTAGGATCAATAAGAAATGTGACTTTCTGAGATAATAACTATGATTTCTCAGCTGGTCACTCAACTAATACACAGCAAGTCAATTTCTTTGTAGAAAAAGAATTGGAATCAATAAGAAATGTGACTTCCTGAGATAATAACTAACAAGATTTCTCAAATGGCCACCGAACTAATAATTATGATCTTATAAAATCCCTTTCTCTGTTGATAAAGATTGGAACCAATAAGAAATGTGCCTTTCTGACATAACGACTAAATTTCTCACATAGTCACTCGACTGTCAAAGATCACTTTTTTTGTTGAAAAAAATTGGAATCAAGAAGAAATGTGACTTCCTGAGATAATAACAAGATTTCTCAAATGGTTCCTAATAGTTATTTATCTCGTAAAGTCAATTTCTTCATTTAAAGAAAATCGAAATCAAGAAGAACTGTTACTTTGTAATACAATAACTATTTAGCTGAGATCAACATCAACCCAAAGAAAGATTCAGATTTCAACCAATGAATTGATGACACCAATCAATCAACCACAAATCAATCTATGCAAGCAAGGGAAGAAGAAAGAAGACAAACCCAGTAGGGAGATTATCGACATAGGTAATAAGCATCTTGAGCTTACTACCACCTTCAGATGCAAGTCCAGCGTGCATCTCAACAGTCATAGCATCAGCAACTTGCTTCAGCTTAGAATCAGGGGTCCCACACTTTTCCTCAAATTCACGAAGAATAGAGATAGCACGAGCCCATTTGTTAGATTTACGCATCCGGTGGTTTACTATTAATGCCGCCACAGCACAAACCGCAGCAGCGCCAACCACGGCGGCACCCACCGTCGCCTTTTTCATTTTTTTCCTTCTCCGGAATTTGAGGTTGGCTAAAAGTTGGTCCACCGGAAGGAAAAAAAAAAGTTCGGGGATTTTTCTTTTTTTTTTAAGGACAATAGTAAATTGATGTTGTGTTTTTTGTGTTTGTTAAGAATGAGATTGGATCAGAGGGTGTGTGGGGGGGGGGGGGGAGGGAGTAAAGTAATTGAACGAGAAAAGGGGGGAATTAAGGTTAATAGTGTAGGGAAATGGATAAATTAAGTGTATTTATTACCAATACGGATATTGATAATTTTGGATTTAACGAGATTTAAGACTAGAGTAAATAATTATAGTATGTATATTTTCATTAACCATGGTAAAGAAAATGACAGAGAAAAAGTCTTGTATTTGGTGGTTGGGGGTAAAATAGTTATATTTTTAATAGTTTTAATATTTTTTCGTTATTTTTTACTTATTCCTTATCTAAAAATATATTTTTATTTTATGTATTTATACTATTAAGAAAAGACAATTATTTTTTATATGTTTACTTTTTACTTATTTCTTATCTAAAAATAGATTTTTACTTTTACGTGTTACTATTAAGAAAAGATAATTATTTTTACATATTTTATCTTTAATTTTAATTGCTTATAATCTATATCATTCTTTAAGACTCATTACTAAACATTAATTAATACAAATATTATGATAAAATGCTCACATTAATCATTCTTTTTAGGATCGTACGAAATTCAAAGTTGACAAATAAAAGTGAATGGGAAAGTATTTTCTATTTATTAAAATTGAACATCTTTAATATTTATTAAAAAAAAAAAAAAGAGAGAGAGAGATCGAAAGTGAGATTGAAATAATTTGAACATGTGAAATTGAAATGCTCAAGAATCCTAGTGGGGAGGTGTGAAAGTTTTCAGTGGATCGAAGGAAAGTTTGAGACAGGCGAAAAAATTGTTGGGAGAAGTAGTTAACGTGCCGTGCAAGATACAAATACAATATATCAAGGACATGACTCTCAATAGGAGGATATGATGATCTGCTTAAGGCACAAGTTAAGAGAAATGAATTGAGAGGAATTTTAGCAATGAATTTTTCGATTTAAATAGTATCCGCATGTTTCTCACAATCCAATTTCGTCAAATAGAATGCCTTTTTTTTTTTTTTTTTTGGTGCAGTTGATTAAAGGGTGTTTGAATAGGATTAAAATCTGATCAAATTAGATTTTAATCATTTTTTTTAGCCTTTTTAGGTATGGTAAAATTAAAAAGAGCTTAAAAAAAGCTAAAAGTGGATTAAAAAAAATAAAAATTGAGAAACTGGATACCCCAATTTTTTACTTTTTAGATTAAATTTTTTTAAGATTTGACCAAAACATTTACCTTTTTATCCCTTATATTTTCTTCTAATTCCAACAATACCCTAAACTTTGTAATCCTTATTGATTTTTCTTTCTTTTTCTTTTTGCCGCTTTTTTTTCATCTTTTTCCTCCGATCTTTTCTTCATCTTTCTCTTTTATTTTCAGAGAATCCATCATTACATAAGAAAAGACTCAAAAATTTTATTGTCAAATCGAGCTTGTAGTAAGTTCTTCTCTATCCGTTCATATAGAATCTCTGCATGTTATTTAAATTTTTTAAAATTGATTCTTTTAAATAGTTTGTTTCATTCCTAAATTATTTTTGTTGTTTACAAGCTTGCAATATTACAATATAATACCATATTTATATAAAAAATATCTTAAAATTTTTATTTTTTATTTTTTAATATTTAAAAATAAAAAAGTAACTTATATTTATAAATTGATCTGGCATAATCACTTTACGTTGAAAGTGTATTTAAATAGAAATTATTTTTGAAGTATTAGAATTAAAAATCATAAATAATTCACGTTATTATGTGTTAACAACTTTAAGAATATTTAAGTCATTTTGACAATAAAAAAGTGATTGACAACACTTGTTTATCAAACACATCAACAATTTTTTTTCAGTTTCAGCACTTCTATCCAAACACTTATCTGCTTAATTTAAAAGCACTTATTTTAAGCTTTTAATCACTTAAGCTAAAAAGTAATTTTTTTAATCCTATCCAAACGAGCTCTAAGTATGTCAAAGATGAAAACACACAATTATTATTATAAACATAAACGATAAAATCATTTTGATAATATTATTATTTGAAACCCAACTCTTAGAAGATTATACTAGTCATTTTCCCTATATTATTAAATGATTATAAAATTATTAATATAATTAACCGTAATGGTCTTACATTCAATTTTATGACTAGGGCTTGAGATTTAGATATTTATATCTATCATATCATATGCCTAATTTTTTAGGCCGCATCCTAGGACCCTCGCACTTATTCGAAACCAAAAAAAGTAGGAACAAACCACCTTTTTCTAAATGAACTCTTTACACTTTCCTAATTACTTTCTCCTTCATTCTTACTTCCCTACTATAATAAAAAATAAGGCAAAATGATCTTCTGAACCCTTGTACTATGTCGGTTTTGTAAGTTGGACACTTCTACTTACATGTTTGTCATCTGGGCCCCTGAACCCACTAAAAAACAATATTTTAAACCCTTTTTTGGTGAGTGTAACACACTCTCCCCCACGTCTGCCACGTCATTTTAAAATAAAATAAAATATTACATTAACTTCCAAGTCATTTTTAAAATGCTACATAACAAATTAAATATTAAAATTAATTTAATTAAATAAGAAAAATTTATAAATTGTAGAAAAATTTGAATAATCATATTTTTATTTTTGCTCACAAATTAAACATCAAATCCATTCCAAATAATTAAAATTCTTCTCCAACTAATTTAAGTTTTTAACTATAAATTCATATATACAAACATAATAAACTTTTTGATTTTTAAATTTGAATATTTTTAACAAATTCACAAAAAATTTAATTTTTTCAAGCGAAATTCACTAATTTTTTTCAATATTCACTATCACTTACTTTCAATTTAAATTTAAATTTTAATCCCCAAAAAATAAAAAGATTTCAAATTTTAATTTTAATTTAAAAAATGAAAAGAATTGAATTGAGAGGAAAAATTAAAATAAAAAATAAAAAGTGAATGTGTGTGTGTGGAGGAGGGGGCTGGAAGAGTGTTGGGGTGGGGTGTGGAGGCTGGAAGGGGCTGGGATGGGGACGGGCTGGGAGGGGTATGGGGGCTAGGGGTGGGGTGGGGAGGGGCTGGACGGGGCTGGTGAGGTGTAGGGTGGGTGGGGACGGGGCTGGGGTGGAGAGGCTGGGGGTAGGGTGGGATGGGGCTGGGTAGGGTGTGGGGACGGTCTGGGATGGGGGTGGGGAAGGGCTGTACGGGTATTGGGGTGCGGTGGGGGGCATGGGGTGGGACAGGGCTGGGTGGGGTGTGGGGGTGGGGACGGGCTGGGAAGGAAAAAAATATATTTTTATTTTTTAAAAAATTTTAAATTATTTTTTAATTTTTAAAAATATTTTAAATTTAAAAAGATGGAGTGAAAAAAGGACCCTTTTTATTTATTTTTTAAAAATATTTTTAAATTATTTTTAAATTTTTAAAAATATTTTTAAATTTAAAAAGATGGAGAGAAAAAAATGACCCTTTTTTTTTAGTTTTAATATATTTTTTATTTTTTTCTTAATTATTTTAATGTAAAATTAGCCAAAAATATCACTCCACCGCACCCAGGTGAGCGACTACACTGTCTTTGTCCTAGTCACCATGACCTTGCCATAGGCAAAGGTCAACGGTCAAAGGATGCAAAATGTTGCTTTTTGATGGGTTCAAGGATCCAGATGACAAACATGTAAGTAGAAGTGTCCAACTTACAAAACCGACATAGTACAGGGGTCCATAAGGTCATTTTGCCTAAAAATAATTATCCAACTTTACTCATTTAATTTTAAAAACTAAGATATCTATTATTTTATATCTATTTTACTCCTATTATTAGGTACTAGTTAGGTTCATTTCTCAACATTAGATGGCTTCTAATTAGATGGGCGTAGTTAATCGATCGAATTGTATTGATTGAAATAAGAGCAGACATACTTCCGGTAAAAAACAGAACGACAAAGATTCTCATTTGTTCCAAACCAGAGATTCCAGTCTCAAGATCGTGCTTTTTATACATGTGTGGTGAGATGTTTCATTAATAAGGATAATATAGTAAAAAATTTAAATGTGTCAAGTAAACATGAATAAATAAATAGTATGAATGAAATAAATATCTAATGTGAAGAACGACAAATAAACTTGAACCAATCTATCCTCAGATTTTATTTGTGTGGGGATATCGACAGCCAAAAACGTCCTTTTTCCACATTTGTTGGAGGGGGTAATGTAAGAAATATCACATATTCACATCACGTGTCTTTTTTTTTTTTTTTTCCCTCTCCACTTTTTCTTTCTTATTTTGACATTTTAGATTTTTATTTGGTTGAGTTAGTGTACAAATTAATACACATAGCTTTTTCCTTTTCTTTTAAGAAAATAATGCGCATAAAAAGAAAATGACATTTTGATTTAGCTGTAAAAGTACAATGTTTAATGTGAAGGTTAGTCTCACATTATGATTTCAGATAGTATCGTATACAATGATATTTGGGTGGAAAATAAGATAAAATTTATTAGTGAATTATGGTGTATGTGAATCATAATATAAAATAAAAAAAAATAGAACACAATCGAGGACCTGAGATAATGATACACTAAATTGGAGACCTTTTCTTAGGCCAGTTGATTAAAGTAGAAATCAGGTGCATGAATTCTAACGTTATTAAATTCTCATATTTTCTTTGACTTTACTTTTCAGAGAGTGTTAGAAAAAGAAATAAACAAAAGAGCCTCTCAACAATTTTGACAACAACATTACCAAGCAAATAGGTTAGACTTTTATACCTTTAACTTTGAACACACTACTTGAATGAATACATGGTTGATCCTTTATTGGTGAAATTACAATAAAATTACAATTGAAAATTACAAGTGCAGGAAAAAGAAAAGAATATCTTCTTCTTCTTTGGTTGATGCGCGGATATCTCGCTCTCTTTAAGGAGATTCAAGCCCACTGCAACAAAATATTTCACCGGTACAACAGTAATCTTCTTGACTTGTCCCCTTCAGGATGCAACAACCTTTCTCACAAAAAACAACTCAACAACTCTGGACAAGAGTTGAGTTCAAAGCTCCACAAAAAGAACATCTCCCTTCAACTATTAAACTCTCTTTTTACTAACTTTTGTTAACTCTCTATTATCTTGTGTATATACAAAACCATGCAAGACCACCTCTTATTTATAGAAGAGGAAGTCTTCCATGCAATGAATAGAAGAAGTAAATGGGATATAGTAAAGATGGAATATCAATGACTTTTTAGGTAAGAGTTACAAGAGGTACATGAGTTACACCAACATAAAGAATTGGATAATAGAGGAATAAAGAGTGGAAATTACAAGAATTATATGAAAATTATGTCTTCATTCTACCACAACTAACTATTGTAATTAAAGACACAAATGAATGGAAAGGGAAGCTTAAAAAATCAACCATGCAACATGGATGTGTAACCATATATCCAATGAATAGAATTGTAATGGGAGTGTTACAAAATGAGAAAATTGTTCCACTAACTCCATTTGGAGTAATTGCACATGCTATAACTCCAAAGTAAATGACAAAAGTAGCAGCAACGAAAATGACAAATTGCTAGAGGCATAACCTCCCAAATAAACAAATATGCATGATAATATTATATAAAAATAATATTAAAATGTCTAAGTCTATCAATCCCCACTCATTTAATATTATTTAGAGAGCCTACTAGTTGAAGGAAGACTACCATGCATAATGAAGGTGTGCTCTGTATTGAACATCCACTTAGTAATACAATAATTTTTACTCCAGAGCCGTAGTGGTCTCAGACTTGAACTATAACTGCTTTGGGGAAATAAAAAGTTACTACATATACATAATATCCAAGGTGTTGACATGAGCTTTATAACCAACACGTTACGGCCTTATGCTATGCCGATGAGTATTTTTTTAGAACGAGCCTAATTCTCATAGGAAACGGCCTACCTCCACACTCACGTAGGTGAAATCCGTCGAGAGTGCTCCTGTAATTTAACACCCCACTCATACGAGCTACAAATTTTCATTAAGAGTTCTTAAAACTCAACCTCACAATCATTACAAGCAAATGCACTCACACCATAGGGAGGGATAAAAAAGAATAGTGCATTTTCTCACAACTAGTCATCATGTGATTCGTTTCATTACAGGCAAATGCACTCACACCATAGGGAGGGATAAAAAAAATAGTGCATTTTCTCACAACAAGTCATCATGTGATCCGTTTTTCCCATTGAACCTGGTTATAGGATCTCTAGTCTCCAGGTTGGGTTTTCTCACATATGACTCAAGATTCAACAGGCTTCAATCCAATCCCTCTCGATGTGCTCTGGACTTTTTCTCTTGCTAAGGCCTTAGTCAACGAATATATAAGATTATCACAAGATTTGACATGATCAATATTAATGATACCATTTGTCAAATATGATCTCACATTACTGTGTTTTCTCCATATAGGTTTGGATTTACCGTTGTAATAACGGTTTTGAACTCTACCAATTGCAGCGGTGCTATCACAATGAATTAATATAGGAGGAATTGGTTTTTCAAAATACGGTATTTGAAATAACAAATCTCTCAACCAATTTGCTTCCTCACTAACGAAGCTAAAATAATTAGTTCAGCCTCCATGGTAGAGTTGACAATAATTATTTATTTTTTAGACTTCCGACAAATAGCACCACCATTCAAAGTAAAAACATAACCAGTAGTGGCTAAGAAATCACCTGATAAAGTGTTTCAATCTGCATCACAAAAGCTTTCAAGTACAACAGGATATTTTTTATAGAACAAACCACAGTTTTTCGTTCCAATTAAATATCTCATTACTTTCGTTATAGCATGTCAATGTTCATTACCTGACTTGCTAGTAAACCTGCTAAGTACTCCTACTGCATATGCAATATCAGGCCTAGTGCAATCAGTCAAATATCTCAAACTTTCAATTATGCTAGTATATTCTTTTTTATTTATAACATCATTTTCACTTTCAACAGGAAACAAGTGAACACTAGAATCAAATGGAGTTACAACATGCTTGCAATCAAAGAAATTATATTTTTTCAATATTTTCTCAACATAACGTGACTGGTCAAGGAAAATTCCATCACACGTTCTAGTAATTTTTATTCCTAGAATAAAATTTGCCTCACCAAGATCTTTCATGTCAAAATGGCTTCTAAGAATATTTTTTATTTCACCAATAACATTCATGTTAGAGCTAAAGATCAATAAATCATCAACATATAGGCAAATAATAACATGCAAATTATTCCATGACTTATGAGATATGCACTTATCACACTCATTTGTTTTATTTATTATCAATCATGCAGGAATCAAACTTTTCATGCCATTGCTTTGGTGCCTGTTTCAAGCCATATAGGAATTTATTAAGTTTACACACTTTGCTTTCTTGATCAACCTCAACAAAATATTCGGGTTGTTTCATGTAAATCTCCTTATTTAGATCTCCGTTTAAAAAAGCAGTTTTTACATCCATTTGATGAATTTGTAAATAAAAAATTACCGCAATAGCAACTAAAAGTCTAATGGATGTAATTCTAGTTACTGGTGAAAAAGTATCAAAAAATTCTAGGACTTCTAGTTGTTTAAAACCTTTAGCCACTAGCCTAGCCTTATATTTATCAACAGTTCCATCCGATTTTAATTTTTTTACTTAAGACCCATTGACATCCAATTGTTTTAAAATCCGGTGGTAAATCAACTAGCTTTCAAGTTTTATTGGAAATTAGTGATTCCATTTCATCATTTACAGTCTCTTTCCAAAAAATAGCATCATGTGAAGACAAAACTTCTTTCAAAGTGAGAGGGTCATCTCCAACATTAAACACATAATAATCAGGACCAAAATCTTTTTCTACTCTAGCTCATTTACTTTTTTTTTTTTAAACTCAAAATCATCATTTTCTTTATTTTTCAAAGTAGAAGTAGAAAAACTAGGTAGTGACAAAATATTTTTTTTAGTCCTATGGCCCCCACTATTTTTAAAATCAAAAGAGAATTTATTTTCATGAAAAATAACATCACCTGATTCTATAATCACACTATCTTCAAGATTAAAAAATCTATAAGCCGTACTATTTGAAGCATAATCAAGAAAAACACAAGTAGTAACTTTTTTACCCAACTTAGAGATTTTAGGGCCCATTAACCTTACATAAGCTAAGCAACCCCAAACTGTTAGATATCCTAAATTTGGCTTATGACCTTTCCACAACTCAAAAGGTGTTAGTTTGATTTTTTATGAGGCACACGATTCAACACATAATAAACAGTCAAAAGAGCTTCACCCCAAAAACTTAAAGGTGCACAAGATTCAGTTAACATGACTTTAGTTAACTCAACCAAAGTTCTATTCTTTCTTTCTGCTACACCGTTAGATGCAGGAGAATAAGGAGGAGTAGTTTCATGAATTATACCCAATGATCTAACAAAAGAATTGAACTCATGTGACTCATATTCACGGCCTCTATCACTTCTTATTCTTTTTATTTTTCTATTAAACTGATTTTCAACTTCATAGAGAAAAGTTTTAAGATTCTCAAATGCATCACTTTTATTTTTCATTAAGTAAGCATTTGTAAACTTAGAAAAATCATCAATGAAAGTGATAAAATATCTATTTTCTCCATGAGTTAAAATTCCACTAAGTTTACAAATATCAGTATGAACTAATTCTAAAAATTCAGTTTTTCTTTCAACTTGAAAATAAGGACTTTTCGTGATTTTGACTTTACTACAAGCCTCACATTTTTTAAAGTTCTTTTTGATCATTGAAATTAATCCTAAACTACTCATGATTCCCACATAACATTCATTTATATGAAACAAACGAGCATGTGAAAAATTAGTAGAAGAAATCATATAAACAGAAGTAGATGTTTTCTTCATTTCAACATTCAACTTGTTAGTAGAAGAAATCATATAAACAGAAGTAGATGTTTTCTTCATTTCAACATTCAACTTGAACATACCATCACATGCATACCCTTTTCCCACAAAAGTATTATTTTTAACAATTACATATTGATTAGATTCAATAATCTATTTGAAGTCTTCTTTATTAAGAAGAAAACTAGACATCAAATTTTTTCTCATAAAAGGAGTATAAAGTACTTCTTTTAAGATTAATATCCTTCCAGAAGTGAAACTCAACTCAACATCTCCCATTCCAAGCACTTGAGTGGTATGTGAATCTCCAAGAAAGATGGTTTTGGGCTCCTCAAAATTAGAATATTTTTTAAATCAGTCTTTGTCATAACAGACATGACGGTTTGCACTAGAATCAGCCCATCATCCATCAACATTCTCCACTATGTTAATGTCTGTTATTATCGCCACAAGTGATTCTTCGGTAATATTTGCCTGAGGTTTAGGTCTACATTTTCGAAATCTGCAAAATCGAACAATATGCCCATTCTTGCCACAGACAAAGCACAATTTTTTTTCTTCCACAGTCTTTTTTTGTTGCGTGCAACAAATTTTTGAGATCACATTGACGGAAACAGCAGTTCGCAGGCGTACTGGTGACATCTAAACTTTTATTTATTTAAGACACTCCATGCCGCTTCTGATTCCTTTATACTATTTTATTTCTGTATCCCTATTTTTTTTTCGGTTTTGTTTTCCTTTTCTGTGTCTTCTTCCTATTTGGAGATTGTTGTTGTGTTGTGTTTTGGATTATACCATCGCTTAACTTAGTTATTATTTATGGAATTGACTGTTTCCTTGATTATTCCATCTAATTTGCTTGTGCCTTTTATTTCCTGCTATCACTTTATTACTATTATTGTTTGTTTTTTTATGAAGTAGTGGCTGTGGACATTGATGGTAGGATAGGGTCATGTTCGAAGGGGTTGGGGCAGGGGGCTGTTTTGGGGGTGGGGGAGGAGGGTAGGGCGGGCGTGGGAGTGGGGACAAGGTCTGGCATTAGGGGCGGTAGAGGTAGACGTGTTGCTAGAGTTGATAGGCTGATGGTGGGGTCTTGGAATATAGGGAATCTTCAGGGTAAGTCTATAGAGCTGGTAAAGATTCTTAAAAAGAGAAGAATCAATATTGCGTGTGTTCAGGAGACTAAGTGAGTAGGGGCTAAGGCTAGGGATGTAGATGACTTCAAACTTTGGTACTCTGGTAGCGAGTGACGTAGGAATGAAGTTGACATCTTAGTGGATAAAGAGCTTAGAGGGCAGGTAGTGGAGGTTAAGAGGATTAGCGATAGGTTGATGACTGTTAAGTTGATCATTGAGGGGTTTACTCTGAGCGTGTGTAGTGTTTATGCGCCGCAGCTGGGATTGGATGGGGAGGAAAAGAGGCGATTTTGGGAGGATTTGGATGAGGTGGTGAGAGGAGTGCCTAGTTCTGAAAAGATTGTTATAACCGAGGACTTTAATGGGCACATTGAGGCATTTCTGGGAGGCTTTGGCGAGGTGCATGGTGGTTTTGGTTTTGGGGAGAGAAATGAAGAGGGAGCTGTCCTATTAGATTTTGCGAGGTCCTTTGGGTTGGTAGTGGTGAATTCGAGCTTCTCGAAGAAGGACGATCACCTGATCACCTTCTGAAGCGGATAGCCAAAACTCAAATTGACTTTTTGCTGCTTAGGAGAGGGGATAGGGTATTGTGTAAGGAATGTAGAGTCATTCCAAGCGAGAATCTTTCGACTTAGCATAGGCTTTTGGTAATGGACTTGGGTATTAAGAAACATAAGAAGAGAAGAGGTGAGGAAGGTATACCTAAAATTAAGTGGGACGGCTTAACACTGACGACTGTGCGGGATATGGAGGAGAAGGTTACGGGAATGAGGGTGTGGGAGTTTAGAGAAGACGTGGATGATATGTGGGATAGGGTGGCTAGATGCATCAAAGAGTATGCTAGTGAGGTGTTGGGTATTTCCAGGGGCCGGGCTGGTCATCGTCAGAGGGATTGGTGGTGGAATAAAGAAGTTAAGAAGAAAGTGGAGATGAAGAAAGGGGCGTATGCTAAGTTGGTTGAGAGCAAGGATGAAGATGAGAAACGGGCTAATAGGGAGGAGTACAATACATCTAGGAAGGAGGCTAAGTTATCAGTTACGACGGCCAAGACGGCAGCGTTCGAGAGCTTGTATGCGGGGTTGGAGGAGAAAAGAGATGAAAAGAGGTTGTTTAGGCTTGCTAAGGATAGGGAGAGAAAGGGTCGTGACCTTGATCAGGTGAAGTGCATTAAGGAGGAGGATGGTAGAGTGTTGATGGAGGACGGTCACATTAAGAAGAGATGGCAGTCGTACTTTGACAGGTTATTGAATGATGAAGGGGATAAAGTTATTGTGTTAGGGGAGCTGGAGAACTCAGAGGAGTGTCGTGATTTTAGTTATTGTAGACGCTTTAAGGTAGATGAGGTCAGAGAGGTTGTTCGCAGGATGCGTAGGGGTAGGACAACGGGGCCTGATGAGATTCTTGTGGATTTTTGAAAGTTTTCTGGCGAGGCTGGCTTGAGATGGTTAACTAATTTGTTTAACGGTATTTTAAGGTTGGTGAAAATGCCCGAGGCTTGGAGATGGAGTACTGTGATCCCTCTATATAAGAACAAGGGTGACATTCAGAGTTGCAATAATTATAGGGGTATTAAGTTATTGAGCCACACTATGAAGATTTGGGAGAGAGTGATCGAGTTGAGGTTGAGAAGGATAGTGTCTATCTCGGAGAACCAATTTGGATTTATGCCTAGGCGTTCGACGACGGAGGTAATTCACCTAGTGCGGAAACTGGTGGAACAATATAGGGAAAGGAAAAAGGATCTGCACATGGTGTTTATCGACTTGGAGAAGGCTTTCGACAAAGTTCCTAGGGAGGTTCTTTGGAGATGCTTGGAGGTGAGTGGGGTCCCGGTGGCGTATGTCAGAGCAATCAAGGACATTTATGATGGAGCTAAGACCGATGTGAGGACGGTGGGAGGAGATTCTGAGCATTTCCCTGTCTTGACAGGGTTGCACCAGGGATCTACTCTTAGCCCATTTTTATTTACTTTGGTGATGGATGTGTTGACGCGACGTATTCAAGGTGAAGTGCCTTGGTGTATGCTTTTTACTGATAATATAGTTTTGATCGATGAGACGAGGGGAGGCGTGAATGCTAAATTAGAGGTATGGAAATAGACCTTTGAGTCTAAAGGGTTCAGGTTGAGTAGGAGCAAGACAAAATATTTGGAATGTAAGTTTCATGACTTGAGGCAGGAAAATGAGGTGGTTGTTAGGTTGGATTCCCAGGTGGTTTGTAAGAGTAATAGTTTCAAGTATCTTGGGGCCATTATTCAGGAGAATAGTGAGATTGACGAGGATGTCTCCCACTGTATTGGGGCGGGATGGATGAAGTGGAAGATCGCCTTGGGGGTGTTGTGTGATAAGAAGGTGCCGCCCAAGCTTAAGGACAAATTCTACAGGGTGACAGTCCGTCCGACCATATTGTATGGAGCAGAGTGTTGGCCAGTCAAAAACTCTCATATTCAAAAAATAAGGGTGGCGGAAATGCAGATATTGCGTTGGATGTGTGGGCTTACTAGGGGTGATAGAGTTTGAAATGAGACTATTCGGAAAAAGGTTGGAGTGGCTTTGGTGGAAGACAAGATACGGGAAATCTGATTCAGATGGTTCGGTCACGTGATGAGAAGAGACACGGATGCCCCGGTTCGTAGGTGTGAGAGGCTAGCTTTGGATGGTTTCAGGAGGGGTAGGGGTAGATCGAAGAAATATTGAAGAGAGGTAATCAGGCGGGACATGGAGCAGTTACAGCTCACTGAGGACATGACCCTAGATAGGAAGATCTGGAAGACGCGGATTAGGATAGAAGGCTAGTGCCAGTTTGGGTCGTTGGGGTAGGGCATTACTTGGTAGGTGTATTATTCTTGTTAGGCCAACTTGTTGCAGGCTTTATTACGAATTTCTTTAATATTCCTTGTTTATTTTTTCTTGGGGGTGGCATATTTATGTCTTGTCATCTTGTCTCATTCTTTATTACGAATTTGTTTATTATTCCTTGTCTTGAGCCGAGGGTCTATCGAAAACAACCTTTCTACTACTCCGGAGGTAGTGGTATGGACTGCGTACATCTTACCCTCCCCAGACCCCACTGTGTGGGAATACACTGGGTTTGTTGTTGTTGTTGTTGATTTTTTGCTTGGTTGTTTCCACCATTATTGTCCTTGGAATGTCTACCATCATTATTCTTGAATTTTTTCTTTTTTGATTTCAAAGTAGTATTTTGGTTAGTTTCAGGGGTAGCATTATTTGAAGAAGTTAAATTTACCTTCGGTGTGATGTTGTTCTCTTCTGTTTGCAAAAGTGCATCTTGGCCCCTTGCTTCTTCTTCCATGCAGATTCTCATTATCAAAGTCTCAAGAGAAGTTTTCTTTTTCTTGTGGTGCATAGTTTTTTGAAATTCTTTCCACGAAGGTGAAAGTTTATCAATTATGCCACAAACAATAAGGTTATCTCTAATTTTGACTTCTTCGGACCTGAGCTCGCCAACAATCATTATGAAATCCTGAGCTTGGTCCACCACTGATTTATTGTCTACCATTTGAAAAAGAAAAAATCTGCTAGCCGCATATTTTTTTGCTCCCGTCTCCTCAGTGTCATATTTACTCTGCAAGGCTTTCCAATTTTTCTTTGCACTAGAGTAAGTTCTATCATAATAATCATAAAAATTATCAGATAGATCATTAAGTAAAAAGTAGCGACACTTGTAGGAGTCACCATCATATTTTTCAACTTTCTCTTGAAGAGAAATGAGTTCTTCATCACTCATGAAGGAGTGATCTACTTTGTTTGGGTTTTTCTCAGTTAACATATAAGAAACATTGAGAAGACTTAAGTAAAAAAACACTTTCCCCTTCCACCTTTTAAAGTGAGTACCGTTGAACCGAAATAGCTTAGTAAGATCTCCCATCTTGACATCCACGGATTTTTCAGTTGTTTCCATTGAATCTCCTTAAAATTGTTGGTGAAATTACAATAAAATTACAATTGAAAATTACAAGTGCGGGAAAAAGAAAAGAATATCTTCTTCTTCTTCTTCGGCTGAGGCACATATATCTCTCTCTTTTTAAGGAGATTCAAGCCCACTGCAGCAAAATATTTCACCGGTCCACTAGTAATCTTCTTGACTTGTACCTTCCCGGATACAACAGCCTTTCTCACAAAGAACAACTCAACAACTCTGGACAAGAGTTGAGTTTAAAGCTCCACAAAAAGAATACCTTCTTTCAACTATTAAACTCTCTTTTTACTAACTTTTGTTAACTCTCTATTGTCTTATGTATATACCAAAACCATGCAAATGGGAGTGTTACAAAATGAGAAAATTGGTCCACTAACTCCATTTGGAGTAATTGCACATGCTATAACTCCAAAGTAAATGACAAAAGTAGCAGCGATGGAAATGACAAATTGCTAGAGGCATAACCTCCCAAATAAACAAATATGCATGATGATATTATATAAAAATAATATTAAAAAATATTTAGGGATTTTAAGTCGCACAACGTAACTAAAAAATATCCATCTCATTAATCATAATATTTTATAACTGTAGTCGATATATAATATTATTTATAATATGTACATATTGAGTATGTTATTGTCGTTACATGCACACTGACTCTAAACATATTGCATAATGTTTATGTATTAATTATATATTGTATTTGACTATAAAAGTATTAGAAACAAAAAATTAAAGTAACCTTTTGTTAGTCTGTTCTATAGTGTAAAAATATTTCCTAAATCGATCTCTCGGATATCTACCATATATAGAGATTTTGCCTTTGTCGCTACATTAAGTGATCTTCATTCTTCGAGTTGGAAGGATAAAACAAGGGAAGGTCCAGACTTTTGAAATCCTAATAACAACAACAACAACAAACCCAGTGTATTCCCACAACGTGGGGTCTGGGGAGGGTAAGATGTATGCAGTCCATACCGCTACCACCGAAGAAGTAGAGAGGCTGTTTCCGATAGACCTCCGGCTCAAGATAAGGATAATAAACAAGGGGATGGATGACATAATCAAAATAAATAATAGGAAATAATAGAATAAAATCACAGAAAAATGAAATACGGGAAATAAGAGCAACACGGAATAAGAAAAATAGGAACTAAGCAATAGAAAATTGGACACCCACCTAGTAGTGACATACACTCACATCCCAAAGACACCTATGTACACTGACCTATGATTACTAAATCTGGCTACACAAGAATTCTCCTGACTGTCACACCCCTTTTTACAACAAAAAAAAAGATTCATTTTACGATTCGAAAGGGTTTTTATGATTAAAAGTGACAAAATGAAGATTTTTGTTTCAGAAAGGACTATTTACAATTTTTATTCAGAGTCTCCACTCGGCATAATTCTGGTGTGCCAAGTCATCTTTGGAAAATTCTTTTCGAAAAAACTTTTGAAACTGGTTTGCGAACAGAGATTTCGGCTAAGGAATTCTATTGACCGAGGGGAAGGTGTTACGCACCCCTCGATCCCGTGGTTCGACCACGGTCGCTTGTAGAGTGAATCGGCTAATTTGACATTACAAATGTATAAGCAACACAAAAAACACGTAGAACAATCAATCAAAACACACAAAGATAAAATAGTCCAAAGTTTAGTATTCAGTCCAATTATACAGTCCCCAAAAAAATGAAAAGTGCGGAAAAGTAAATCTACTCTATCCTAATCCTAAACTTCGCTCCATTATTTTCCTCCCGACGTTTCGGGCCTTGACCGCGCTCCGTCTTTAAATACAAGACACTTCGGGGCATTCCCCGCTGAATAAGTTCAATTACTTCGGGGCATTCCCCGGCAAATGAATACAATTGATCTAAAAGTGATAAAACCCAAACCATTCAACACACATTTCAAGCATTTAATAATTCAACGAGGTAATACTTGTCCCTAAATCTTTGCCTACCCGAACCTACTTTTGCCTATTCATTCGACGGCCTAATCATGATGCTATCCAATTCAACAAATTTAATATAATCGATGATCCAAAATTAATACTAATTCACTAATCGCGTTTAACCCCTTTCCAAATTTCTTTTAACACGTGGATTTTAACATGAAAAGTTATTAAGCCATATCAACATCGATTTCATATCAACGACTAGCTATCCAGATAAATAACACCAAGTATCAACCAAATACTCAATCAATCATCGTCAAACACATAATGATAATAAAAGAGTAGAGTCGATAATTGGACCTCAAAAACTTTTGATTGATTTAAGAAGAAAGATGAGAGCCGCTTCGAGAACCTCAACGAACCTCAAAATCTCGACTATGAACCAATTCTCGCACAAAAATCCCTCGAAATTCAATTTGAAAAGAGAACCCATGAAGGACAGTGAACAAACTCTACTTGGTATCGATAAACGAAGACTCGAAACAGGACACGAAGAACCCACCGAGATAAACAAAATGCAAATTCAAATACAGTACCAACGTTAAATTATTTTAGTATCTATTTGGAAGAAGATGCTGATGGTGTTACTGCTATTCACTTGTTTTCGGTGGTATCGCCTGAACATCAAAAAGACACAACGAGATATGTTGGTGTTTTCGAAATGGGGCGGGTTAATTTGAACAGTCGACACTGATTCCGGCGAGAATCTCGCCGAAAAACTCGAGAATCGAACTCCCTCTCTCTCTCATTGTCTCTCACTCTTGTTTCTCACTCCTTCACTCTCTCTCTCTCTCTCTCTCTTCTATTTCTAATTAATTCCCCTTCGTTTCGCATTCTTTCTTAGTTTCTCGATCACCATCGACCCTCACTCTCGCTAGAAAACTCGATCTCTATTCAATGGTGGGTGTACGAGTGAGGTGTATATTCTATATTGTCTATTGAATTCCAGAAAGGAAAGGTGTTTGTTAGAAGAAGAAAGGAAAATCGAGTTCCCCTGTTTCAATGGTTCCTGTATTGTGGTGAATTGAAGAGAAGAAGATGATGGGGTATTGTTTTTTCGTCTCCTCAGGATCAGTGAAAAAAATGGAAAGCTCTTATGTATGTTTTTTTTTTTATATCTGGTATAGCCGTGAATCCTCCCCCCTATGTGCACTGTGTATATTGTTATATATGAAATGGTGAGGATGACATGTTGCTGTGTTGTATGTTCCCATGGGTCCCTCCCTTTTGTTCTTTTGTCCATTTGTTAACAAAGGGGAATCAAATCGTGGGGTAGGGGTAGAGGTAGGGTGTGGGGTGGTTTATTTTGATTGGGTAGGTTGTTAGGAGAAGATAAAATTAGTTAGGGGTTGTTAGTTTTTTTTTTTGTATTTTTGTGGAGAGATAATTACACGGGGTAGGACACATGGTAAGACGAGGGTAAAAATAGATAACTTGGGTTTTCGGGAGGGTCAAAATTAGGTGTCTACATCATACCCCCTTTGGATGTAAACACAAAGTGTTTTCAAACAAAGAAGTAGACAACGAGACCAAATTTTGACCCGACCATTATTCAAAGAAAGAAAGAAAGAAAGCAGAAGGACAACCGAGTTGACTCAGGACATCCTACCTACTGAAGTTATGAGGGAATCATGTCACAGGTATCTCAAAGGGTTGGAGGGAGAGAGACTATACTGAGTTGGAGAGTCGAGTGAGGTCCCATCGAGGTTCCGATCCGCGGCTCTGCTATTACATCAAAAATGAAAATTACAAGTTGACATCTAAGTGAAATTACAAAAATCCTATCTATGCAGCTTCTTTTGGACTCCTGACTTAAGTTTCATCATCCTTTTCTTCAGGCAGGCTCCTGATTTGCTTATTCTTGGTTTGTTGACTTCCAATTTCTTCATCTTATTGCTTGACTTTTCATTTATTCCCCTTGTTGCTTGACTTTCACCTCTTCACCTTGTTTCTTGACTTTCAGCTTCTTTACCCTGTTCTCTAGGTGGGCTCATGAATTATAATTTTGTCACTCTGTTCTCCAGGCGAGCTCCCGACTTTCAATTTTATCACCCTGTTCTTCAGGCGGGCTCCTGACCTACAATTTCTCACCCTGTTCCTCAGGCAGGTTCCTGAAACCACATCAAAACTAGAAAGAAAATTATTCCAAACAAATGTTATGATAAAGAAAGAATTCATTTTCCTGAAAGTAAAATCTCATTTTTTAGGAGGTTCCTAAACAAAAAGTAAAATCCTATTTTCAGAAGGGTCCTGAACAGAAAGTAAAATCTCATTTTCCAGGAGGGTCCTGAACAGAAAGTAAAATCTCATTTTTCAGGAGGGTCCTGGACAGAAAGTAAATTCTCATTTTCTAGGAGGGTCCTGAACAGAAAGTAAAATCCCATTTTTTAGGAGGGTCCTGAACAGAAAGTAAAATCCTATTTTTCAGGAGGGTCCTGAACAGAAAGTAAAATCCCATTTTTCAGGAGGGTCCTGAGCAAAAAAAGTAAATTTTCATTTTTCGGGAGGGTCCTGAACAGAAAGTAAAATCTCATTTTCCAGGAGGTCCTGAACAGAAGGTAAAATTCCATTTTTCAGGAGGGTCCTGAACAGAAGGCAAAATTCCATTTTTCAGGAGGGTCCTAAACAGAAGGTAAAGTTCCATTTTTCAGGAGGGTCCTGAACAAAAGGTAAATTCCCATTTTTCAGGAGGGTCCTGTGCATAAAGTAAAGTCCCATTTTTTCAGGAGGGTCCTGAACAGAAAGTAAAATCCCATTTTTTAGGAGGGTCCTGAACAACAAGTAAAGTCCCATTTTTCAGGAGGGTCCTGAACAGAAAGTAAAATCCCATTTTCCAAGAAGGTCCTGAGCAAAAGTAAATTCCCATTTTTTCAGGAGGGTCCTGAACATAAAGTGAAATTTCATTTTTCAGGAGGGTCCTGAACAGAAAGTAAAATCCCATTTTTTCAGGAGGGTCCTGAACATAAAGTGAAATTTCATTTTTCAGGAGGGTCCTGAACAGAAAGTAAAATTCCATTTTTCAGGAGGGTCCTGAACAGAAAGTAAAATCCCATTTTTCAGGAAGGTCCTGAATATAAAGTGAAATCCCATTTTTCAAGAGGGGCCTGAACAGAAAGTAAAACCTCATTTTTTAGGAGGGTCATGAAGAGAAAGTAAAATCCCATTTTTAAGGAGGGTCCTGAACAGAAAGTAAAATCTCATTTTACAGGAGGGTCCTGAACAGAAAGTGAAATTCCATTTTTCAGAAGGGTCCTGAACAGAGTAAATTCTCATTTTTCAGGAGAGTCCTGAACAAAATTAAAGTCCATGGACATGCTTTCCAATGATAGATGAACTCAATGAACAAAAACTTTGCCCCTGTTTCATCAAAGAAAAAAAATTTCAGTTGAAAACTTAGTGGTGGTTTGCAGCACTTGGCTTTCCAGGCATCATGCTCCAGCAGTTGTTCCTTTCATCTTTGTTTCAAATTGCTGACACTTTCCCCTGTCTTATCGCATCATTGACCCATACCAGACTGGGAAAATGCCTTTGACTCAAATATCGAGCTTCTATTTTACCATGCCTCTGAGATGCACCTTTTGAGATCTGATACTCCTACGAATCCAGCAACCTTTCGGTTGATAGACTTCCTTTGCTTTGTGTTGAATTACGATCCTATTTCTTTCATGTGCTGGTCCTTGGCATTTTCTCATACAATTGGAAATACTTGTAGCAAGTTTTGAAATTCTTTCTCGCTTGTTTTGACACCGACTTGACTTAAAATGTAAAGGAATGACGGTGACTTTTATTTTGATAAATGACATAAAGAGCCAAAAGCATGAATATGTAAATGAAAGAAAAGGGCAATGTCCCTCTTTTTAACAAAGAAGAAAACTTATCTGAAGATGGCAACCAACTCCAATGACTATGACATGCATTTTGGATTAAGCTGCCTGATCTTCATATCCAAACCTCCCATTTGTTGTTGAGTTCGTGCCTTTTTCGCTGCTGCTTCTTCCAACCCGTTGGACTCATATATCTCATTCAATTGATGACATCTTGAAAGATTTTCGCCAACAAACCTCTTTCCTTTTCACCTTTCTTTCGAACTCGTCATCGCCTTATGGTGCCCATGAGGGTTTTCACCACTAAGACTCTCTCATTTTATTTCTCTCAACTCCACATCGCCTTATGGTGCCCGTAAGGGTTTTCACCAGTAAGACTCTCTCATTTTTATTTCTCTCAACTCACCATCGCCTTATGGTGCCCGCGAGGGTTTTCACCAATAAGACTCTCTCATTTTCATTTCTTTCCTGATTTCTTACGCTGAGGAAAACAAGTAGTACCCCACGATGTATCATCATATCCACTGCATGCTTAGCCTTAACATTATCAAAAATTGATCTGAAGGACTTTCTTTGGTTGTAACTTGGCTTTTGGATAAGGTTAGAAAAGTATGGCAAGAAGCTCAAACGACACTTGAAGCAGGGGTGGGACTTACAAATTTTGGAATCGACTCAAGCAACACATTAACTCATGCCCCAGTTTTCTGTTGACTGGGTGACTCTAAAAATTTTAATTGGTTGGACAGAGCCCGAAATATGGCAGCATACGTATCTCACTCCTGAGAGAGGAGAATCAGGTCGCACGTAGTTCCATCTGCTTGCTCTTTGTTTTGGTTTAAAATTTTTCTTTCTTTCTTTTTTTTTTCTTGTATTTTTTATACTTTTCTCTTTTTCTGGACACTTTATTTTTTACTCTATTTTGATTCCAAAAGAAGGGTATGAAAGAAAAATAAAACTAAGCTCAAATGGGGTAAACAAAGGATGATACGATGTTTGGATAGCAGAATGAAATGTCTTCATCATATCAACCTTCAAGAATGCAAGTACTAAACATGCAATAGAACCAACAAAGGATAAAATATCATACATAATATCTTTTGACCGCATCAGCATTGATATCCATCTCTGCCATTTTGCCTTCAATATCTGTCAAATATAAGGCCCCATTGGGCAACACTTTTTTCACAATAAAGGGACCTTGCCAATTTGGGGAGAACTTGCCTTTCGCTTCAACCTGATGAGGAAGGATATATTTCAATACTAACTGACCAACTTTAAAATTCCTGGGACGGACCTTTTTGTTATACGCTCAAACCATTCTCTTCTGATACAACTGGCCATGACATACCGACGTCAATCTTTTTTATCAATCAAGCTCAACTGTTCCAATCGGGTTTTGACCCACTCGTCATCATCAATCTCTACTTCCACAATGACTCGAAGAGAGGGAATTTCTACTTCTGTGGGAATGACTGCTTCTGTCCCATACACCAATAAATAGGGAGTTTCCCCTATTGAAGTGTGAACAGTAGTGCGATAACCTAATAGAGCAAACGGCAACTTCTTATGCCATTGTCTAGACCCTTGCACCATTTTCCGCAGTATCTTCTTGATATTCATATTGGCGGCTTCCACAGTGCCATTGGCCTTTGGACTATATGTAGTGGAATTTTGATATGCGATCCTAAACTGTTGGCACACTTCTTGCATCAAATGACTATTGAGATTGGCAGCATTGTCTGTAATGATCATCTTTGGAATTCCAAACCTACAAATGATGTTGGCATGAACAAAATCTACCACCGCTTTCTTTGTTACTGACTTGAAATTTACTACTTCTACCCACTTTGTAAGGTAATCGATGGCCACCAAAATGAATCTATGCCCATTTGACGCTTTTGGCTCAATCGGCCCAATCACGTCCATCCACCAAGCTACGAAAGGCCATGGAGTAAACATTTTGTGCAATTCAGTGGGAGGAGAATGTATCAGATCACCGTGTACCTGACATTAATGACATTTTCGAAAACACTGAATTTTATTCCGCTCCATAGTAAGCCAATAATAACCTGCTCGCAGTATCTTCTTTGACAAGACATAACCATTTATATGCGGCCCGCATACACCAGAGTGTATTTCAATCATGATCGCCGAGGCTTCTCTTGCATCTACACACCTCAAAAGTCTCAGATCTGAGTTTCTCTTATATAAGATTCCCCCACTTAATAAAAATCCACTAGCCAAATGCCTAATAGTCCTTTTTTATCACAGGTGGCGTGTGTTGGGTATTCTCTTGACTGAATGTATCGCTTGATATCAAAGAACCAAGGTTCTCCATCGATCTCTTCTTCAACCGCATTACAGTAAGCATGCTGATCATGACTCTGTATATGCACTGGATCGATGTAGGCTTTATCAGGATGTTGGAGCATTGAAGACAGAGTGGCTAAAGCATGAGCAATCTCATTATGAATCCTTGGAATATGCCTAAATTTTACTGACACAAACCATTGACATAGCTCCTGCAAGCATTGTCGATATGGTATGAGCTTCAAATCTCACGTCTCCCAATCTCCTTGAATTTGACGGACGAGCAAATCTGAATCCCTCAACACTAATAGTTCCTAGACTCCCATATCAACAACTAACCTCAAACCAAGAATGCACGCTTCGTATTCCGCCATGTTATTGGTACAATAAAACCAAAGTTGCGTTGTTATCGGGAAATGTTGCCCCAATTCAGAGATAAGAAACGCACCTATTCCGACTCTTTTCATGTTGATAGCTCTATCGAGGAACAGCTTCCAACCTGGATCAACATCTATAATGACTTCATCAACACACAACACCTCTTCATCAGGAAAATATGTCTTTAATGGTTCATACTCTACATCAATGGGATTCTTAGCAAGATGGTCTGCTAAGGCTTGAGCTTTCATGGCGGTTCGAGTCACATACACAATATCAAACTCTGTAAGCAATATTTGCCACTTTGCCAATCGACCTGTCGGTATAGGCTTATGAAAGATATACTACAAAGGATTCATACGGGAGATGAGATAAGTAGTGTAGGACGAGAGATAATGTTTCAACTTCTGTGCTACCCAAGTTAGGGCATAACACGTCCTTTCAAGAAGAGTATACCTGGCCTCATATGCGGTGAACTTCTTGCTAAGATAATAAATAGCCTACTCATTTTTGCCTGTGACATCATGTTGACCCAGGAAACAACCTAAAGAATTGTTCATGACTGATAAATATAAGATCAAAGGCCTACCAGGCTCCGGTGGTACCAGCATGGGCGGATTTGACAAATATCTTTTGATTCTGTCGAACGCCTCCTGACATTCTTCAGTCCATTCTACCAAAACACTCTTTTTCAACAACTTAAATATGGATCACAAATGGTTGTGAGTTGAGCAATAAACCTGTTGATGTAATTCAGTCTACCAAGTAAACTCATCACCACTGTCCTATTCTTGGGCAGGGGCAAATCCTGAATGACTTTGATTTTTGAGGGATCCAATTCAATTCCCGAAGGCTGACTACAAACCCCAACAACTTTCTAGATGGAACTCCAAATACACATTTTGCCGGGTTGAGCTTGAGATTATACCTGCGAAGCCTTTCAAAGAACTTTCTTAAATCTTTAACATGGTCCGCCTGACTTTTTGACTTAATAATCAAATCATCTACATAGACCTCAATCTTCTTATGCATCATATCATGAAACATAGTGGTCATGGCTCTCATGTATGTTGCTCCAACATTCTTCAAACCAAACAGCATCACTCGATAGCAATAAGTCCCCCATGGTGTGATAAAAGACATCTTTTTCGTGTCTTCATCATCTATAATGATCTGGTGGTATCCGGCATAGCAATCCACAAAAGAGGCAACCTCGTGTTTTGCATAATTATCCAATAAAATATGGATGTTGGTCAATGGAAAATCATCCTTCGGACTTGCTCTGTTCAAATCACGGTAATCAACACATACTCGAATTTTGCCATCTTTCTTTGGGACAGGAATAACATTGGATAACCACGTAGGATAACGAGCCACTCAAATGACTTTAGCTTCAAGTTGTTTCATGATTTCTTCTTTGATTTTGATACTTACATCAGTTTTAAACTTCCTCAACTTCTGTTTCACATGGGGGAATATGGGATCAGTTGGCAATTTATGAGACACTAATTCAGTGCTTAAACTAGGCATATCATCATAAGACCATGCAAAAACATCCTTATAATCAATTAATGCTTGAATCATTCCATCTTTTAGCTGCGGCAAAGCATATACACTAATTTTAGTTTCCCTAACATCTTCTTGATTCCCTAGATTGATTGGCTCAGTTTCATTCAACTTAGGATTCGGCTTGTCTTCAAACTGTTCCAACTCTTTGCTTATTTCCTCTAATGCCTCTTCTTCATCATATTCCCCCTCTTGCTTCATTATATCTTGATTAGTTTGGATTTTAAGATCAGGCTGAAATTTTTGCATGTATGTCATGTCATTAGAATCAGCATAAAGAGAACTGTATAAAGAAAAAGACAAAATCAGAATATATTAGACACAAAATAAGGATACATTGCATTTTATTAAAAGGGAAAAATAGGAGGGTTTAAACACAAATGACAACATAATGTAAACAAGCTAAATTCCAAATTACAATCCTGGAATAACTCGGATAAATAGAAAGAAAAATAAAATGAACTACCAAAACTCCCTCCTGATGGGGAGAGGAGTGACTTCCCAATTATTGATCTGGACCTCAAGACCTATGAACTGCACGCCTCCTTACTGGTACCCTTTCCTGCTTCAACCCTGTCAACATCAATCAGCAGGTTCTGGAAGTCATCAACCAATTCAGCTTCAAATTCTACAGGCTTCGTGACATCGATCTTGACAAATGATTCACTGAGTAGCGGCATTGGGCGAGGGAGTGACCATGTTTTCTTTTTCCTTCCCTTGGCCTTCTTCAAATCTTTAGCCGTAGGTTCAAATCCCAGACCAAAAGCGCCCATATTCTCTCTCGAACATATAGGACAAACGATACCGTGCAGAGACACTCCCAAACCCTTCCCTGGAACAAATCCATATTTCAAAAGCTCACTCACCATCATGATAGAAGTGGAAGACAATTGTGGTCCCGAAGAAACCTGGCCTTCAACGATATGATTCACCGACACTGTATCAAAAGTTTGATAGACAAATGTCTCATCTACATTGTTTGCTTCAATAAGGGACAAGGGAGAATCTTCGTAGGAGGACGAATTCCCTTCACCATGAATAACCACTTCTTGTATGTCATGCTCAAACTTGATCATTTGGTGCAATTTAAATGCAACCGCCTTGGCCTTGTGGATCCACGGTCTTCCCAACAACAGATTGTAAGAGGAGTCTATATTCAATACTTGAAACTCTATGGCAAACTCAACAGGCCCTATAATCAACATTAGTTCTAATTCGCCAATGGAGTTTGATTTTGCACCATCGAAAGCCTTGACACATACATTGTTGGGCTTGATCCTCTCAACACCAATATTCAACTTTTGCAAAGTAGAAATAGGGCAGATATTTGTACCTGAACCTCCGTCAATCATGACATGTGTGACATAGAAATCTTCGCACTTCACCGTAATGTAAAGACCCCGATTATGCCCCGTACCTTCAATAAGCAATTCATCGTCAGAGAAGCTGATCCGATTGACCTCAAAGATTTTTCCAACCATTTTCTCAAGATGATTTACTGTAATCTCCCTAGGAACATATGTTTTATTTAATACCTTCAATATAATATCACGATGTTCTTTGGAATGCAACAATAAAAATAAGAGGGAAATTTGAGCAGGGGTTTTCTTCAATTGATCAATTATTGAATACTCTGGTAACTTCATCTTTTTCAAACATTCCTCGACTTTTTCTTCAGTGACAGGCTTTTTGATAGATGAAGGTCCACTCACAATTGGCCTGGACTTCCTTAAACTTTCAGGCACGAAGCATCTTCCTGATCGAGTCAAACCCCCTACCTCATCTGCATCTTCCACTACTTCCTTTCCCTGATAGGTCATCACAGTTCGCTTGTAGTTCCTGGGAACCTTTTTCATATCAACTATCGGAGGTTGGGTCACCGGTTTGAGAATAAATGGCATTGCCAGTGCTCCTTTCACCGTCAAGATAGGCTTACCCGGAGCTCCTACCACCGTCAACTTAGGTTCATCCTGACTTAAATCAACATATATTCTGGCACCTTACACTGTGATCACGAGTTTCTTTGTGCTTTCTTAGGCTTTATCTTCTCCAATTGCTTCCTAGATTAATGACATTGCTTTTAACGAATCTGCCATATTCACTGATTTGTCCTCATTGGTTTGTATTCTGACAATAGGCTTATAACACCTTGATGACTCTTTCCATCATATATCAGTTCTAACATATTGGTTTCAGCATAGGTTGGCAACGGATTCTGGTTAATGTTTGGAGCTTTCGGGGCCTGGACCAGAATTTGATTTGCATCAATTAAATCTTGGATAGCTCTCTTCAAATGCCAGCATTTCTCGATATCGTGCCCGGGCATGTCAGAACAATACGCACATCTTAACGAATAATCCAGATTTCTCGAACGTGGATTCGAAAGCCTTCCTTGAATTGGGCTTAAGACCTTCATCTTTCTCAACCTATCAAACAAGCTAGCATATGACTCTCCAAGAGGTGTGAACTAATTTTTGACCGCCTTTTTTTTCTTGTACTCGGGCCTCGGTTGAAAACCGGGTCTGGAGGGGTTTTGGTAATTTGGTGGAGCTGATGGATGATTTTGTGGAGCTTGCGCGTGCCATTGCAGGTAAGAAAGGGTTTGGGCATATGGCTGCGCGCTATATACTGGATACGGGGGTGGTGGAATAGAATATAATGGGTTTTGTGGAGGGTAGTAATGGTGGGGAGGAATATATGAAGCTTGGGCGTAGACTTGGGCCTGGGATTAGGGATAGGGGCGAGACGGTCTTTTGGGATAGGATTGGGTTCTAGCTACAATGGTCGCCACGTCCTTTTTTTTTTCCCTCCAAACGTGCCAGATCCACCTTGAATCGCTTGTGTGGTGGCTTTCAACGCAGTAAAACTCACTATTCGGCCGGTCTTGATTTTGTCCTCTATCATCTCTCCCATTTTGAGGACTTCAATAAAAGACTTTCCCATTATCGGAAGTAAATATTGAAAATAGGTCTCATCTTGTGCCTGAATGAAGACCTCTACCAGCTTACTCTCCTTCATTGGAGGTTTTACCCTTGGGGCCTGTTCACGCCATCTTACCGCGTATTCCCGAAAGCCTTCAGTACTTTTCTTCTTCATGTTGACCAGGGATTTCTCATCAGGAACCAGATCGATGTTATATTGAAAATGTTGCACAAATTCATTAGCTAGGTAATCCCAGTTGTTCCAATTGTCAATATCCTGATCGACGGACCATTTTGAAGCCAAACCGGAAAGACTCTCGCCAAAGAAAGCCATAAGCAACTGTTCTCTTCCCCCTGCTGCCCTCAATTGATTGCAATAACATCTTAAATGCGCCACGGGTTCACCGTGCCCTGCGTATTTCTCAAACTTGGGCATTTTAAAACCAAGGAGAAGGTTAAAGTCTGGGAACATGCAAAGATCTTTATAGGCAACACTCTTATAACCTCCGACTCCCTGCAAATTCCTTATGACATGTTCTAAACTCTTCAACTTCCACGCCATGACTTCTTGTTCCTCTGTTTCAGCAGGCTTCTCCGTATCAAACGGAAATGCGGGTGGCTGAGTGTATTCATACGGTTCATTCATCTTCAAAGTGGGATCCGGGGCACAATACTGATTCTCTAAAATTTTAAACATTGGTTCACTGGCAGACCGAGGAAGTACCATTGTCGGACGCACATCATAGGTGGGAGCTTCGGGCGGTGGCGGAGCCACGAACACAGGCGCTGCCGGTGGCGCCGACTAATCACGAGCCTTGGTTGAGGAACTTCCAGGGGCACACTAGAAGTTACAGGGTAATATTTCCGTGGAGTGAATCCTGGTGCGTGCTCCGGTGACTCAATGGGAACAAAGAATTGCGCCTGAGAGAGCGGTGCAATTGGGGATATTCCCAAAATCTTCACGGAGTGGAGGAGGAGGCATGCCACTAGCCCATGCTCGGTGCACATGTAGCAATTGTTGTCTAAGTCTCAATACCTCATCATTGCGTTCTGAACTTTCTTCCCTGGGATCTTGATCTGGGTCAATGAGTGAATTTTCAATCTCCCTACTAGCCATGGCAAGCTTTGCTTTTGATCTAGTGAAGTACGGATGACTAGCCAGAGTGCTACAAACCAACCACTTATCTGAAAGAACATGCTGATAAAAACCCGTTAGGATTAGGTCAGGCAACAAACATAGAAATCACATTGTATACGTCCTAGGTTTATGCACATTTCTACCGGCCTTTGAGGGTAATGAGGTCATTTTAACATCATCCCGATTTCCCCCTTACATTATCACACCTCGTTCTTTCTGCTTTTCACCTTCACTTCTCTCTTCTTTTGCATCAGTCCAGGGCCGGCTGGTAGTATATAAATATTAGGCAATTGCCTAAGGCCCCCCCTATTTTGGGAGCCCCCATTTTTCTGGCACATGTATTGATAATATTAAAAAAAATTATAAAATTAATGAAGGGTCTCATTTTTCTGACACATGTATTGATAAAAAAAAAAATTATAAATTTTTTTTTAAGATGATGAATAGCTAAAAAAAATAAATAGAATTTGATAAAAAAAGTAAAAGTTTCTTGTTTTTATAATTTTTAACGGATAGATTTTCTTTTTACTCTTTTAAATAACTTTTTTTACCCTACTCTTTCATTTGTCTCCACCTACTCTTTGTGTCTTTACAACTGGTCTCCATATTTTTTGTTGTAAAAGATCAAATTCAAGTGTTCAACTCATTATTTCATATTGTCTGATTGTTTCTCTCTCACGTAGGGCTTTTATCTTTTCATCTTTTCTCCATTTTTTTGTTGTCATTTTCAAGTTCAACTATAGAATTGGAAAGAGCTCATATCAAAATTTAAAAAGTATTGATAATACTTTGAAAAAGACATTTTCAAGCAGCTAAACGTTAGCACTTAGTTGGGATTCTTGGAAATTGGGATCATCGATCAAGTCTTCAAATTTCTTGAATCGAGTAATATCATTCTAACTTTTTATATTATTATTGTATTTTATATTTGACATTTTTTTATTTAATAGTACGGATTATTTTTATACTACTAGTTACTAGTTAGAATTTTATATGTCAACTAGAAAATATGATTCCGGTTATTCAAAACTTGTAAAAAAAAGAAGAGTTGATAATTTGATAAAATCTCAAAAAGGAGCTCTTGATAAATTTTTGACAAATAATACTAATATTAAATCAAAAATTTTAGAAAAAAGTTCTTTAGATGAACAAGTCACTGATTTAGTTGAGTTAGATGATGGTATAATTGAAAAAGAATGGGAGAAAATTAATGAAATGTCAGATACAGATTCTCAAAATAATCAAGATCTTAAAAATGAATCAAATAATTGTACTCCTAAAAATATATATGATCCTAGTCAATGGAATAATATTGATACAAAGTTAAGAGATTTATTAGTAGAAAATGGAACAATTAGAATTACTGACATAGATTTTCCAAAGGATGAATTTTCAAGACATTTTTCTACTACACATTATTTTAAAAAATTAGCAAATGGAGAAAGACATGACAGAAAATGGTTAGTTTATTCCAAAGATTTAAATAAAGTATTTTGTTTCTTTGATTTTCCCCAATTTTTCTCTTTTAGAGAAAAACAAAAGTCATAAAGAATGATAAACGGAAATGAGATCGCGAGAGCAGGAAAGAAAGAAAAAGCAATAAGAGAAGAAAAGAGGAAGAGAAGAGACTGATGCAGTGGCGGCTCAACCACATTGGTGGCCTAAGGCGAAACTTAAATGGGAGGCCTTAAACTCAACAACAATAAAAATTATATACGTTTTTATCTAAAATCTATTTTTCTAGCTTTTTGAGATGCAAAATTGTTAATAATTTTTTTATAATCAATTTCTTCTAATAATTCTTTTTCAATTGATAATATAGCCAATCCACTTAATCTTTCTTGAGACATTGTTGATCTTAAATGAGATTTTATCATTTTTAATTTTGAAAAACTTCTTTCTGCAGAGGCAACGGTTACCGGAATTGTTAACATTATTCTATAAGCAATATAAGCATTTGGAAAAGAATCAAGTCTTTTTATTTGATTAAGTATCTCGATTAGACTATTATCTTCTACTTGTACTATTTCTCTTAAAAAATTTAATTCAGAAAATAAGTCTAAACCATCAATATCAGAATGGGTATTATGTTTTAAGGAACATTCAAGATTAAGGCAATATTTCTTTAAATTCTCGTCATCTAAAGATCTCAATTTCTTTCCACTAAATAGAAAATCAAAAATATTTTCATAAGCTTCAAATTGTTCAAATCTAGTTTGAAGTGAAAAAATGGCTTGATCTACTATGTATAAGAAGTAATCAACTCTAAAAGATTCTTCAAGAGATCTTGTGATTTCATTATCAACATTCTCATCAAATTATTTTTTCTATAAATCACACGTTTATTACGAAATTGAGGCTCTATACTCATCTCTAATGCAATTTCCTTGGCCGAAATCATAGCAGATGTAAATCCTTCTTCTCTATATTTTTTTAAAAAAGAAAGTAGACCTCTTAATTGATCTATGGCAACATCAATATGCATATCTTTTGATTGTAAATTTTTACTAATTGAATTAACAACATATAATACATCATACCAAATAGTTATACCTAGTAAAAATTCAAAGTTTTCAAGCTCATAAATTGCTAAACAGTTGGCTTCACTTTTAGTCTTTGGATCATCACTAACTTCTACTAATTTCAATAAAGCATCCCTTATTTGTGGAGTTTGAAATCTTATTGCTTTAACACTATCAATACGACTTTCCCAACGGGTTTGTGACAATGATTTAAGAGTTAAACTAGGTACATAATCTTTTAAAATTTTCCATCGTTTAGTGGAAGAAGAAAATAGTGAATATATACGTTGTACCACTCCAAAGAATGATACAACTTTTGTACAAGAATTAGCCATATCGCAAAGTACCAAATTTAGATTATGACAACCACATGGTGTGTAAAATGATTTAGGATTTATATCGAGTAGTCTTTTTTGCAATCCTTGACGTTTTCCCTTCATATTAGATCCATTATCATATCCTTGTCCTCTAAAATTATCAATGTCAAGTCCAATATATTTTATTTCATCTAAAATAACTTCAAAAAGACCTTTTCCACTTGTATCATCCACTTTTAAGAACTCTAAAAAATATTCGGTAATTTTTATTGGAATTGTAGAAATATCTACGCTCCGTAATACAAAAGACATTTGATCTTGATGACTTGTATCCGGCGTACAATCAAGTATTATAGAGAAATACTTTGTTTCTATAATTTTTTCAATAATTTTATTCTTAATTTCACTTGCCAACAAACTTATCAATTCATTTTGAATTTTATGTCCAAGATAATGATTATGAATTTCATCATGTTTAATTCTTCGAATATGCTCTTGCATGATTGGATCAAATTCCGCAATCATTTCAATGAGGCTTAATAAGTTACCATTATTTTCTTGATATATTTTTTCATTTTTCCCTCTAAATGCCAAATTATTTTTTCCAAGAGTTTTTATGACGGAAATAATTCTTGACAATACATTTTTCCAATGTTCTTTATCACTATTAATTTGTTCTTGAACATTTTTATCAATTGTTCTATTGTTACGCAATCTAATTTCTAAATCAATCCACGAACTCATATTAATAATATGTTGGTTAGATATTTCGTGAGATCTAAGTTTAGCATTAAGATTTTTCCAATCTCTACTACCTTCACTAGCAAATTTATTGTTCTTAGCATTAGAAGTAGTATTAAACAACTTGCAACAAAAACAAAATACTTTATTTAAATCTTTGGAATAAACTAACCATTTTCTGTCATGTCTTTCTCCATTTGCTAATTTTTGAAAATAATGTGTAGTAGAAAAATGTTTTGAAAATTCATCCTTTGGAAAATCTATGTCAGTAATTCTAATTGATCCATTTTCTACTAATAAATCTCTTAACTTTGTATCAATATTATTCCATTGATTAGGATCATATATATTTTTAGGAGTACAATTATTTGATTCATTTTTAAGATCTTGATTATTTTGAGAATCTGTATCTGACATTTCATTAATTTTCTCCCCTTCTTTTTCAATTATACCATCATCTAACTCAACTAAATCAGTGACTTGTTCATCTAAAGAACTTTTTTCTAAATTTTTTGATTTAATATTGGTATTATTTGTCAAAAATTTATCAAGAGCTCCTTTTTGAGATTTTATCAAATTATCAACTCTTCTTTTTTTTTTTACAAGTTTTGAATAACCGGAATCATATTTTCTAGTTGACATATAAAATTCTAACTAGTAACTAGTAGTATAAAAATAATCCATACTATTAAATAAAAAAATGTCAAATATTAAATACAACAATAATATAAAAAGTTAGAATGATATTACCCGATTCAAGAAATTTGAAGACTTGATCGATGATCCCAATTTCCAAGAATCCCAACTAAGTGCTAACGTTTAGCTGCTTGAAAATGTCTTTTTCAAATTACTATCAATACTTTTTAAATTTTGATATGAGCTCTTTCCAATTCTATATTTTAACTTGAAAATGACAACAAAAAAATGGAGAAAAGATGGAAAGATAAAAGCCCTACGTGAGAGAGAAACAATCAGACAATATGAAATAATGGGTTGAACACTTGAATTTGATCTTTTACAACAAAAAACATGGAGACCAGTTGTAAAGACACAAAGAGTAGGTGGAGACAAATGAAAGAGTAGGGTAAAAAAAGTTATTTAAAAGAGTAAAAAGAAAATCTATCCGTTAAAAATTATAAAAACAAGAAACGTTTTTTTTTTTTTTATCAAATTCTATTTATTTTTTTTAGCTATTCATCATCTTAATTTTTTTTAATTTTATCAATACATGTGTCAGAAAAATGAGACCCTTCATTAGTTTTATAAAAAAAATTTATATTATCAATACATGTGCCAGAAAAATGGGGCCCCCCAAAGTAGGGGGGCCTTAGGCAATTGCGTAATATTTATATACTACCAGCCGGCGCTGCCCGTGGCGAGCCTCCACTTCATCCAACCTGCTCCAATACGGTTAGAAACATCCTCATCAATCTCACCATCCCCCTGGATCATAGACCCAAGGTACTTAAAATTATCCCTCTTACACACATCTTGGGAGTCCAACCTCACCACCAGTTCGTCCTCCTGCCTCGAGTCACTAAACTTACATTCAAATACTCCATCTTGGACCTACTCAACCTAAACCCCTTAGACTCAAGGGTTTGCCTCCAAACCTCCAATTTGTCATTCACCCCCCCTCCCCCCGCGTTTCATCAATCAGTACTACATCATCCGCAAATAACATACACCAAGGCACCTCTCCTTGGATACTCCGCGTCAACACGTCCATCACCAACGCAAAAAGGAACGGACTAAGAGTTGATTCCTGATGCAACCCTGTCTCGACCAAAAAATGCTTTGAGTCTCCTCCCGCCGTCCTCACTCGGGTCTTTCCTCCATCGTACATGTCCTTAATAGCTCTGATGTACGCCACCAAGACCCCTCTCACCTCCAAGCATCTCCAAAGGACCTCCCCCGGGACTTTATCATACACCTTTTCTAGATCGATGAACACCATATGTAAATTCCTCTTTCTTTCTCTATACCGCTCCACCAATCTCCTTACTAGGTGGATTGCCTCTGTCGTCAAGCGGCCAGGCATAAATCCAAATTGATTCTCCAAAACGGACACGACCCTCCTCAATCTCCGCTCAATCACTCTCTCCCAAATCTTCATAGTGTGACTCAACAGCTTAATACCCCTATAGTTGTTGCAACTCTGAATGTCACCCTTGTTTTTATACAATGGAATCATCGTACTCCACCTCCAAGCCTCAGACATTCTCGCATTCTTGAAAATGCCATTAAATAAATCAGTCAACCACCTTAAACCTGCCCCACCAAAATACTTCCAAAAATCCACCGGAATCTCATCAGGCCCCGTCGCCCTACCCCTCAGCATCCTACGAATAGCCTCTCTGACCTCCTCAACCCTAAAACGCCTACAGAAACTGAAAACACGACTCTCCTCCGAATGCTCCAGCTCCCCTAACTCAATGCCTCTGTCCCCCTCCTCGTTCAAAAGTATATGAAAGTACTCCTGCCATCTCTTCTTAATGTGCACATCCTCCGCCAAAATACTACCATCCTCCTCCAAAAAAGATCGAAATTCTTATTTCATGTTTACTTGCTCGAAAAAAAAAAAGCTTTCTCCAGGCCTCACGTTTCTATAATTTTTTTTTTTTTTCACTAGATCGATACTATACCAATTAAAGTACGAGAGTTTCTTCGCCAACCTAAATGAGTCCATGACATGCCCCATGAAGTGTACTTTCCTCCTTAACCATCTCCATTCCAAATCCAAAAGCAAATCTTCAGAATAACCATACATGGGCTTATACGGCGACAACAACAAAAACAACAAAATATACCCAGTGTATTTTCACGAAGTGGGGTCTCATGGGTAAAGAATACGCAGTCCATACTACTACCTCAGACGAAGTAGAACATGGGCTTAGACAAACGAAATATTTTCTGGATGAAGCCCAATAGGAAATATTGGCCCAGGCATTAAGCTCTAAATCTGGGTCGCCCAGAGCCTAACTCAGTCTGCATTTGGGCCATTTACTCAGCTGGTAGGCCTGTGAATTTCCATACTAAAGAAATAGCACTGTCAGCCCACTTGCCCCAACGGTCATATTTCTGAAATTGCAGATTTAAAAATCGTTATGCCTCCTACTCTAACGGTCATCTTCTTCATTTCCTTCCATTCCTCAGTATTAGTTACTCCCCTCACAGTTCATATATTACCAAAAAATTTTGGAAAAGAAAAAGTAGAGCGATTTCTGAAATCAGAAGAAATTCATATTTGATTTCTTGTGTGAAAACGCGTAAACAAGCTTCAAGAAACATGGATATAACACTACGGAAAGGAACTTCACCATTGAGCTCTCCTAAGCTTTCTGCAGTTCCAGATCCTTCGCTTTCTGGTATGTTGTAGTCACCTTAATCACGAAAATTTACACTACTTAAATTTGGATTTTTGAAACCCTATGAACTTTTTTTTTTGAATTTCTCTGTTTGATGTTAGTAGTTTAGGACTTGCGTTGAGGTGGAGTTGATCCATGCCTGTTATATCCATCACAGTCTGTTGTTTATGGTGTTTGATTATCGCACTAGTTTGTCCCTTTCCTGGACTTTGCACTGCTCCTTGTTTGTTGCTCCTGGATTTGCTGCACTTGATCCCGAGGGTCTTTCAGAAACAACCCTCCCTAAGCCCACACTTTGTGGTAAGGTCTTTAGTGGTAAGATCTGTGTACACTTTACCCTCCTCTGACCTCACTTGTGGGATTTGACTTGGTATGTTGTTGTTGTTGATGTGCTTTCTACCTCCACGATGTAGAGCTAAGGTCTGCGCATACTACACACTCCTTAAGACCCCAATCGGATTACATTGGGTATATTATTGTTCTTCTTGTTGTTTGATGCCTTTGTCAAACTTATTGTCATATTTTGAAAGGCTTAGCCCCCATAATATCTTGTATTCACTGTGAAAGAATTAAGATATGATTATTGAAAGAAACTATTGTAATACAAGAATTTATATTAGCTGTGTATTCATCATATATTGTTGATAGCGATTCTTTTTTCTACTAGCAGGTTCAAGAGAAACGAATGAAAATGAGCAGCCACAAAACCAGAAACCCATGACCAAGAATTTCATGTCACCTACCATATCTGCATCTTCCAAAGCTTCAATTAGGAAGAAAGTTTTGGCAGAAAGGAATGAAATTTCCAGCTCCTGTAACAGCCTTCCTCCACACAAAGCCTCAAATCTTGGGTCTAAAACTAGTCCCCTAAATTCAATTTCGCGTCGCTGCCTACCTCCACACAAAGCCTCAAATCTTGGGTCTAAAACTAGTCCCCTAAATTCAATTTCGCGTCGCTCCTCTGAATCTGAAAATGATCAAGAAAATACCTCTGTTGTTGATTCCTACTATAGGCCCTATGACCCTCTTACTAATGACCTTGGCCCCAGGCCTAAGTATCTCCGCTACAAGTCAAATAGGCGTCGTGGGACCTTTCTTGATCTTCAGGATGATAATAAAGGGTCATTGCAGCAAGCTCAAGATCCCTCAAAACTGCCAGAAGAGCATAACCTGGAGCTGGAGAATGATGAAGATGTGGCGGATAGCGTCGAGGATGATGATGCTGATGAAATGGAAGAGGATGTGGACGGTGAATGGCCTCTTACTAATGACCTTGGCCCCAGGCCTAAGTATCTCCGCTGCAAGCCAAATAGGCGTCGTGGGACCTTTCTTGATCTTCAGGATGATAATAAAGGGTCATTGCAGCAAGCTCAAGATCCCTCAAAACTGCCTGAAGAGCATAACCTGGAGCTGGAGAATGATGAAGATGTGGCGGATAGCGTCGAGGATGATGATGCTGATGAAATGGAAGAGGATGTGGACGGTGAATGGCGTCTGAAAGGGCTCTTCAAGATTCTGCTTTTATTGGTTGTTTTCTTTACGTCATGTTCAAATTTATCTTCCACAAACTCCGTGGTGAGTTCAGGTTCTGGCGATATGATTCGGAAGAACATCTTTGAAGCTGTTTTCCATGAAATTTATGGGAGTGAAAGTGCATACGTGGATCATCTGGAAGATTATCAAAGTAGTTATGAACTGAATAATAATGCGGTTGATGAATATGTCGAAGATATTGTGGAGTCGTTGGAAGTTGGAAGTGCTGAAATGGAAAAAACAACTGAGCCACAGGAAGGACAGAGTGCAGATAAGGATATTGTCCAGAACAGCATGGAGGTCGAAGTCGCTCAGAATGTTGTACATGGTGATGAAGAGGATGAAACCATGCCAACAGCTGCTGGTGAAGTTACTAATTCCAATGAAATCAATGCGGAAGAAGTTGAAGGTATTGATGATGAGAGGTATCAGCCTCTTGAGAAGAACGACCCCGAGCAAGAGAACTTTGCAGTATTGCTTGATGACATTTCAAGCTCCATATATGAGCTAGCAGAAGCTGACGACAACGTTGAGCAGGTCGAGAAAATCTCACATGAACGAACTGGAGAAGTAGAAACACCAGAGACAGCATCAGAAGGAGCTGAAGAAATTGAAACAGAAGTTGAAATCAGCAATCTTGACACTGGAATCAATGCGGAAGAAGTTGAAGGTATTGATGATGAGAGGTATCAGCCTATTGAGAAGAACGACCCCGAGCAAGAGAACTTTGCAGTATTGCTTGATGACATTTCAAGCTCCAAATATGAGCTAGCAGAAGCTGACGACAAGGTTGAGCAGGTCGAGAAAATCTCACATGAACGAACTGGAGAAGTAGAAACATCAGAGACAGCATCAGAAGGAGCTGAAGAAATTGAAACAGAAGTTGAAATCAGCAATCTTGACACTGGAATAGTTTCAGAGAATGCTGAGGTCGGAAAAAATGGACCGGGGAACGCTGCTATTATTATTGGAGTTTCAGCAGCTTCAGTGCTTTTGGTGGTCACCATCCTCGTTACAAGGAAACCAAAAGCTTCTATTGAAGCTCCTCAAGCTGAAATACCCAACAACACGGTTATTGTTTCAGCTTTGCCAGAACCACTGGATGATCCGTCAGAAAATCACAGGCTCTCTCACCTTGAGAGAACACCTGCCATTGGATCCATCACACAAGCTTCATCTTTGTGTGGACCAAAGCAAGAAGGGTCGAAGGAGATCAGCTACATCAGTGCACCAAAGATTGACCTACTAGGTGAAATAATGGTTGGAGAAGTTAGCAGCTCCCTTAGAAGCTGTGTTAGGAAAAACATCAAGACTGAAGCAGCAGAAGGGAACACTAATTTATCTAAAAGTGTTTTATTGCCTCCTGCTCAGCCATCTGTTGTGGAAGAACATTCTATAGCAGATTCTCCATCACATGGGAGCTTCACAGCTGAAAAGAAGATCTTGAAGAAAAAGGTATGCTGCAAAATTTTAAGTCCTTTTTCTCCAAAGTTCAGTTCACTAATTCTAATGTCCCCTTTCTTATACAATCTTCAACTGTTTGAAAGCAGGTGGAGAAAGATGGAGAAGAGGTCAAGAAAGTGGTATTGACAACTCCAGTTAGAAGATCAAGTCGAATTCGAGATCGTGTTGGCATGTCTCCTTGAATGAATAATCAAATCTACTGTGGGGAGTTCTGTTTGTCTAGTGGAAACAGCATCTCCGTTGTTTCATAGTCTTTTTTCAGATCAAATTCTAGGTATTATTTATGTAGTAGTGCAAATGCATTAGAATTGTATCTTGTAGGAAATGGTCGATCTCAACTTTCAATGGAGAAATTTCACTTTTCTTGATCGCTCTTCCTTAATATGAATATTTTGCAGAATCAGAGAGTTTGTTATATCTGCAAGCAATTAAACAAAATTAAAACAGCAAGATTTTATCATCACTTTTTTTTTTTTTTTTCCAGTTTCCATTGAACTTGCAAGGGCAAACAATATATACTCCTGCAATAACATATCCAAAATTGAAGTATACACAAATCTCTTAACTCTCTAGATCTCTCTTTCATTCTTTGAATAAACACTACCCTCTCCTTATTTTCTCTCTAGTACACTAGATCCTGTGTTGTTCAAGCACAGGAACTAGAGGGTGTCTGCTCCTGCTGATAAAACTTGCCTTTCCATTACTGAAAGATGCTGAAAATGATGAACTCTTTGAGGCTTTCTTCAATATAGTTGCCTTAGGAAGAGTATATGATTTGTACGAATCCAATCCACCACCATAGCTCTTGCAAGACTTCATTCTCCTTTTATAAGGTGATTCCTTTTTAGCAAGATCTTCTAGACTTGTCACTCTTGATAAAGATGTAAAAGACTGTGATTTGCCTTGATAAAACTTTGATAGTCCCCTCCTGCAATTCATAACATCATAAAAAAAGTATAAGTTTTTTATATCAAGATTCATCATTTCTGTGTCAAAAATCTCCCCTTAAACTTGGTGTCAAATCAAAATCGTGATATAAAATCAAAAGAGGAAGTACTTACTTAATGGGTAATTGTGACATGAGGGATGATAAGTCATACAAAGCTCCATCAGAATTGGGTGAACAAGAAGAGGGTGATGAAGATGCATCATCTGTTGTGTCTAGTGAAGAAGATGAACAAGATCCATTAGAGATGGATGAAGATCCTTCACCAATAGATGATGTAACTGATGACGAAGATGAATGGCTAATCATATTATTATCACATATCTCACCATTTTGATCTAGTTCATTGCCTTCATCTATCATCCATAATTCATGCTGATCTTGATTAGTAATCTTCTCCATGTTACCAAATTTCTTGAAATTGAACAAACAAGATTTGATAAAATAACAAATAACAATGTGTGGGATGGATATAGCAAAAACTTTGGTCTTATCTTCTTTTTATATATAGGCACATGCAAAACAAGACATGGGATTGTTAGTGAATTTTAGGAAGGCATTTATATATATATATATATATATATTTATATTGTGGGCATATAGAAGAAGATAATGTGTGGATATAAATTAATATTTAATTTTTGGGGACTTTATGACAGCTAAGGTTGCAGAAACTTACGTCCCACCCCCAACTAATTACCGACACTTGTCAAACAACAAAATGTTGCCCATAGATAAGCGTTACACGCGCAATCAGCAACTTAAAATTTGAAATTTAATTGATAAGACATTTTGATTATTGACTTTAATAATTAAATATTTTCTTTGTCCTAAATTATTTATTTTTAATTTTTTATGTTACTTATCTTTTTTTTATTAATCAAGAAGAGATAAAAAAAATTCATATTTTATCTTTTTTATTAATTATTTTTTTTTTAAATTAAAATGTAAATATCATTTAATAAGAATATTATGATAAATTAATCATGTTATTAATTATTTTTCTTATTCAGTGTCATCTTAATTTAGGACGGAGAAAATAATTAAGTCCATAAGAGCCCATTAATAGAAACGGAGAGAGTATTAACCTTGTGCGTAAAATAGTATTGAATAGCATTTATTAGTAATATATTGATATTTATTTGTGACTGTTACTTATTCATGATTTAATTTAATGTATTAAGAATAATTTTATCTTTAATCATATTTATCTATAGTAAGTAATACATATTATTATTACAAGGTGAACAACAAATATATGATAGATTAAAAATCATATTAAATTTAATATTTTAATAAAATAAAATTTATTGAATTCAAATGAATTTGTAGGTCCGATTTTGTATACGTGTCAGAAAGTGAAGGAGGTAGCAGGGCAACAAATTGGAACATTGGTGAGGAATTTTTTATTGAAGATAATAATAATTGTGGGAATTGAATGAAAAAAAATATTAAGTAGGGGCTTATCCATAGAGATTCGACATGATCTTGTCGTATGGTTTGAAATGAACTTTGTAAGACTTTAAAATTGCACTAAGTTAGAAAGAGGATAAGCTCTATGACTATTCATTCAATTATGATATATATTAGCCACCACTATCTGAGTCACCACCTAAGTCTCCACAAATATAAAAAAAAAAAAAGAAAAGCATATTCTTTTTTATTTTATTTTTGGTGCTTTATGATAAGAAGCAAGTTGTAGATAAAATCATTGACTGGGAGACAGGAGGGGGCATTCTTGCATGCTACTTTTCCCACCTACTTTATCCTTGTGAATATTTTTGAAACACCACTCAAGATAATATGGAAAAAGAGTAGATCACAACCAAAAAACATTTCTTTTTATATGAATCCACAAAGTAATGATCAAAGCGTCTCAATCAAATATTGATAAACTTAAAAAATATGTAACTATAAGTTTATGGAATATAATGAAAAATCAACAAGAAGCGTGAGATGTATAGTTATATAAAGGATAGACTTGTATTTCTCAATTATCAATCAATAGTATAGTATGCAATAAAGAAAGTAATAGGAAGAGGGAAAAATAGAGGGTGGGGCGAGGCGGAGCTAGCTTGGAGCTTCGGGGTTCGAATGAATTCAATCGATAAAAAATTATACTATTGAAAATTAATTTTTTACGTATGTATAATGATCGTTGAATTTCCTTCAACTAATTTATATAGTAACTTTTATATATTTTAAATCTCTTTGATAAAAATACGAGCTCCGTCATGCATGGGTAGGGGAATTAAGGAGGGTGTGTGGGGGTCAACCATAGTTTATTCACATAGAAAATGCGTGAAAATAGTCATACTCGTTAGTCTCCTCATACACAAACATGACTCAAATTTGAATAGGTCAATAGTTGTGGTTTTATTTAAGAATCCTATGATGTTTCAACCATTTTTCCTAAAAAAAAATTCTAAAATTCTATACCATAGAAAATAAAGAGAAAAAGTCTGTATAAAATGTAAATAAATAAAGTACATAGAGATAAGAGAGGAGTCTATTCAAAAGTATATGATCCACACAACTTTGCAACAACCATCTTTTACATGGACCCTTTCTTCTTTTTGTATATACATATGTATACTTATTCTTCTACCAGATAAGGTAACCCGTGCCAGCACAGACTCAATATCTATTATTTATGTTATCTTAATTTATATAGCATAAATAGCATTTGGAGTATCAATTAAATTTTTATTAATATAATTTTTTAAATAATTTAAGTTACTAATTATTGTAATTTATAGTATCTTTTATGTAATTTAGTAATTTATGTTACTCGCTTTATCCTAATTTTATAATCTAGTGAGTCAATCAAATTTTTTTTACTAATATATTTTTTAAAATATTTTAAGTTGTTAATCTTTGTGATTTTAGTATCTTTTAATGTAATTTCAAATAATTTATGTTACTTGCTTTATCGCAACTTATGTGACACTATTAAAATTTCAAAAGTTAATCATATTTTTTACTATATGTTTTTAAAATGCCGTAAGATGCTAATAGTTATGACTTATAATTATTATTTTTGCATAATTTTTAAATATATAATATTTTACCAAAATAAAGTAAATAAATTAAAATAAACAAAGTACAAATTTTCAAAACATGTTAAATTCGAAAACATCATTTGGATCAACAAATTACTAAATTAAAACAATAAAACATGCAAATTATAAAATACCAAAACTATCCCGAATTTATGTGACACAAATATAATTTAGATAATCAATCAGATTCTTAATATGTTTTTAAATATTTTAAATTGTTAGCTATTGTAATTTATAATATTTTTATGTAATTTTTAAATAATATACGTTACTCTCCTTATCCAAGTTTTTGTGGCATTGATAATCAATTATATTCTTAAAATAATTTAAGTTTTTAATTATTATGATTTATAATATTTTTTCTTCTATTCCAATTTAAGTAGCACTGAAATAAATTCGAGAGTCAACCAAATTTTATGATTGAAGCAGCGAATTGGATATGTCATAAATGATTTATAATACCAAATTAGAAGTTATATAGCAAAATTACTATAGAAAAATATTTGTGAAAAAAAAATCAAATAAATCTCATATAAGATGTCATGTTAATTTAAATATCAAGAATTAATTTATCATTTTATGTCAATTTTATTTTTATTAAATATTATTAAATTTTTAATACCTAAATGACTTATAATAATTAATTAGGGGTGATATAATAAAATTACGGTTGAAGCAGCTGAAGTAGACATGCCATAAATGTCTATTTTTTTTTTATTATTAAATATTATTAATTTTCTTATATGTAAATGTCTCACAATAATTAATTAAGGATAATACAGTAAAATCATGGAGCAAACATACTTGTGAATTTTTTAAAATGAGTCTCATATAAGATGTCCTATTAACTTAAAACATCAAAAATTAATTTATCATTTATATTTATTTTATTATTTATTAAATATTATTAATTTTTTAATACCTAATGACTTATAATAATTAATTTGAGGTGATATAATAAAACTACGATTGAAGCAGCTGAAACAGACATGTAATAAATGTCTATTTTACCTTTTTTAATTAAGTATTATTAATTTTCTTATATATAAATGACTTAAAATAATTAATTAGGGATAATATAGTAAAATCACGGAGCAGATGAAGCAGGTGAAGAAGCAGGCATGTTGACGAAGGGTTGTCTCCTTCTTCACTCTTATTGATAGTAGTAATATCCTCCGTCCTCTATGAATTAACAAATGGAGGAACCATTAATTAGGGGTGTAAATTGGTCGGGTTGGTTTGGTTTCTTATTGAATAAAAACTAAATCAATTATGTCGGTTTATTAAAAATATAAACTAAATCAAACCAACATAAAATTGTTTTTTTCGTTTTAGGTTTTAGTTGGTTCTTTCAGTTTTTTCAGGTTTTCTCATTTTTTTTATAATCTTTATTTTTTACAATTATATTGTGATTGAAGACTAGATCAAGTATGTTTTCACTTATGTGATAATGAAAAAGCTCAATTATGAAAAATTGAGGAGCGAAAAACTCTCTTGAAACTAAAAAGTAATATGAAGAGTGAAAAGTTTAAGTTTTAAGTTTATATTGGATTTTAGATCATTTTATTAGCATTAATGAACAAATATTACAACTTAATATATACACACACACCTACTTTCTAAATATTGAAAATTAATAAAACTAATTGAATAAGTATTTAAAAAGTTGATTATAATTAATATTTTATGGATAAAAAGTTAAATTATATATATATGCATATATACATACATAAATATGCACATACACACACACATATATATATTATGTCGGTTTGATTTGGGTTCGCTTTGGCTTTTTTTTGTTAATACCAAACAAAACCAAGAGTGGTCATTTTTTTTTTAAAACGCCAAACCAACCAAATCAAACCATAAGTCGATTTTTTTCTCTGTTTAATTTGATTCTTCAGCTTGATTTGATTTGATGATTTGGTCTGTACACCCCTACCATTAATAATGAATTGCATTCATACAAGTAATAACTATGGATAAGAACAGTCCTTTTCTGATCATACTCACATTGAGTCTTTTTATTTTTCCCTTAGATTGAAGCTTAAAAGATAGAGTTTGATGCATTAAATTTTCACTTCAATTTAATTTTCCATGCATAGTAGAGGCAAAAGAATGGAATACCTTATAATTATCATATTGTGATATTGAGTTTGTTAAAAATGTTCAACTACTATGGTTTTAAGCAGTCATTTGGCCATGAATTTCAAATATTTTTTATTTTATTTAAAATTTATAAAATTGAAATTAAAGATAATGGTGTATTTTGATTTACCTTTTTTACAATATTTGGACTACTATTCACATTTAAATGTAATTAATTATAAAACTTCAAAAGTGGAAGTGAGCTGGAAAAAAATGTTAATAATATATTTTTCAAATTTGAAATATAATCATGATTTATATAATCAAACCCTAATTTTCAAATTAAGTAAAAGCTTATTTCCAAAAGAGTAAATACTGCTAATTTTTTTTTTTGGCCAAATAGACCCTAAATATGAAAAGATGGAAAAGTGGATTAGTTAGTAGGGTCTAGAAAGATTTGATCAGATCAAACTAAAGAAGATAAGCTACAAATTACTCGGTTTCGAATTGAATAGTCAATTTTGTTAGGCTTGTGTCAACATGAATTGATATCTAACTTTTCTAGAAAAAAATACTTTCAATCCTATGTTAGCCTACTTCCAAAGCTTTTCCATATTTATTCCCCTACTCTATTCATAATAATTGAAAAAGTTCATTATCATCTGCAACATTTCCTACAAGGTTACTGCATTTAAAATTACTACTTTACGGTACGTGCGTTGCACGCGTAGCAAATTTTAGTTGAGAATAAACGTATAAAATAAATAAATTATTATGTGTAGGTCATATTACTAAATATCAAAGCTTTAAATAGATAACATAAAATTTTGATGATAAAAAAATATAGTTGATTAAAGAGGAATGATAAATCACCGTCACACTAATAATTAAGGAGAAAAATTAAATGTAACCAAACATATATTTCTCGTTTAAATTTATACAATTCTCTTTAATCCTTTTCTATAAGTTGATGGTCCGAATTAATGACAATCATAGTTTAGACACTGTAAATAGTATTTCGTCATTATACTTATTTCTTAATTTTAAAAACACTCTTTTATAACATAGAGTTATTTTTGTTCTAGGAATTCTATATTTTTATCAAAATTGAGGGCATTTTAGATGATCATACACCTTGAACATGTTAGAGGTCGTTTGATTATTGAATACGAGTAGAGTTATTCATGAATTTAAACTATATATAACTTAATGCAACGATAGGTGGATAGGAAATAAGTTATTGATGAATAAAATTAATATAATGTTTGATTTACACTTTAAAAATCATCATAAGTTATTCATGTATACTAATACATTAAATCACTCCTAGCTAATTTATGTATTACTAATACCTACATAACTTTAATCAGCTACCAAAATTAGTGTTATTGAGGTTATTCTTGATTAATTTAATAATATTTTTGACATTCTACATATTTTCAAATTAAAATCACAAATCAAATGTTTTAATTGTCCTTTTTACATTTTGTGTGAAGTTGAAACAGTCAAGCAAAAATCAACTGTATAGATTTATGTGGCACATCTGTAATTTTTCTTTCATAAACTACTTATAATTTTCTGACCTTATACATATTTTAGTGTGTGGTGGGGTCCTTCTTGAATCCTGCGCATAACGAAAACTTTAATGCACCAAATTATTTTTTTCTTTTTACATATTGATTTTATTTAATTAAAATAATAGAACTATTAAAGCATGCAAAAGTAAACATGATAACTAATCACCACACTAAGAATTAAGGAGCAAAAACTAAATGTAGTTAAAAAATTTTTGCCATTGATATCAACGTTAAAATTTCGTTGTTATCAATACACGAAAATTCACTCTAAACAGTAAAAATTTTATTCTCAAATTCACACTCAAGCCAGCAACCAATTTAATTATCTTCATTACATCTTTTAAACCTACTATTAAAAAAGGCATCATTAAAACAAAAAAGTACCCATAAACTAAAACCTAAACATCCAATTATGCAAACACAAAAAATACAAAAAAAGAAAAAAAGAAAAAAAAAGAAGAAGAAATTTTTCACCTTACACATAACACAATAACTATCAGAAAAATAAAGAAGAAATCCAATTTGAATTTACAAAATCATACAATGGAATAGAATCACAAAATATAAGACGGCTGACCTACAATGTCGAAAGAATCTATAAGAACTTGTCAAAAGACGAAAATAAAAAGTCAAAAATTAAGTACTACATCAGAATCCTTGGGAACCTTTTGTAACTCTGAATGTACAAACACAACATCAAATCAGACACCGAAGTTCGAGTGGAGAATGTCCATGGTGGTGGTTGTTTATTCTTTTTCAGCTCTTCTTTCTCCATCTCATCAAAGCATCCAGTGCCCTTATTGTGACCTCGTTTAAGATTCGTATTATTCGATAAGCACCCGTAATATCACCTCATAATACACATCCTGGGTCGTTCATGTGGACTCATCCATCAGTTGAATTGAGCTTGGAGGCCCTTGTCAAATGCCTACTCTTCGGCAGAGTATCACAACCACTATATACGCTTCTAAGTCAATTAATTTCAATCATCTTTACAATATGAATCAAATCATAATTCCATATTCCTCCAATTCTTTCTTCACCGACATACAAGCATGCCCTCTATGTGTTATAAATCCTCCACATTCCAAAAATATTAGCCTTCTTATGTCTCTTCTCCTTTGGAGTTAAATCATGAAGTTATTAATCATGGATCTTCCTTAATTGTCATATTCCCAAATAAGGAGAACCTATCACGTTAAGATGTTTATTGTTTAATTCTATTATTTTAGGAGTTTATTTCTAATCGAGCATGTATACAAGAAAATATTTTCTTCCATACATTTTAGGAGTATTTCTTAAATTCTAATTCATTTAATCCTCTTATGTATACAAGGAAACATTACTTTAATTTCTTTTTTCATGTGTACAAATACAAGTAAAATTTCTTATATATTTTAGAAGACTTTTTTCTAATTTGCCTATTTTAGTACGTGAAAAAGTAATATAATTAAATACTATAATTTAATAAAAATAGTGAAATGATAGTTTTATCTATTATAGAGTGTTTTAACGAAAGACAAAAAGTTCAATCAATATATCTATATTGACTCTCATAATTCTTTAATAGATGAATGATGGAAAAGACAAGTAAAAAGAATTTAAACTCAAAACTTACATATTCTTAAACAAAAAATAAGCTTTAATTTTCTCGATTTGTCCGCATGTCAACTTTCAATCAATAAAATCCTCTTCTAAAATTCTGGATGTAAAAGATACACAAAGCATTATATCACACACACACACATCACTCAAAACTTAACCTATCCAAATTCACATTCAGTGAAGAAGAAATCACCTTACTCTAGCTTGTCAACATGTAAATGAAATAGTGGCAGCTATATCCACAGACTTCTAATAATTTAAAAAATACATAGAACCAAAACTATTGACAGTTTTGATTTTTATTGGATGAACCGGCTATCATACTGATAATAGATGATATAGAGAATTTTAGAATCAATTCTAATTAACTTACTAATGGATATAAGAGAAGTTCTACCTTTTTTAAAAAATGAATTGCACGATAATTACACTAAATATTTGAACTCAGCAACGTGATCAACAGTTTCTGAAAGCTCAAAACACTTGATCTTATTACTCTTGAACTCTTCTGATAGAGAGGAAGCAAAGTTGTTTTCCGTGTTATGTAAGTGCCATGATCCTGTTGCATATGAAATCATGTTTCTCATTGCACCCGAAAAACTCATATTTTAATCATTGTGTCACAACATGAATAAGAAATAAAGTTAAGAGACAATACCTTCAAAGTCATTGTTAATTGACACGAATTCTCAATCACACGCTACATATGAATCTTCATTCAATTGCACAAGATATTAAAGAATCAATTAATAATGAATCGTATAAACTTGTTCATGTATTGACTGAAGAAGATAGAATATTTAAATAACTTTACAAAACAACAAATAAGAATTATTAATGAGGAAAACTAAATAAGAATAGAGGAAAGCATGCACCAATGTATGAAAGTCATAACATATAAAGTGAATTTAACACCCTAAAAAAATAGTGATAGTATAGCTAGGCAATACAATTAAAATTTGTGATCTCAAATTAAATTAAACTCTGACTTATTGTCAAATCTTCATACTTCTACATAAAAATTTAGCAATATAGTTCGGAGAATTGGCACATAATCTCAAATCAAGCTAGTTAGCCTCTTCATGGATCCTACGTAAAATTTGATTCATAACAACTGTTATTTCTTCCAATGAACTCAACTTGTAATCTTCTTCTACCTGCACATTCAATGCCACAATCAGTTTGTTAAATTAAACTCAGAAGAATTTAGCTTTGCAGAATATTCAAAGTCAGGGCATAAAACAAATATGTTAACCCTTCAGGTCATATGTGCCTATTATAATAAATAACATATCTTATATTCAAGATTTCAGGCTTGCCTGTGATTAGATTGTGTAAGCAATTATTTATCATAAACAATATATAAAACTTAAACTCATTCTTCTTCAATTCCAATATGTGTGGCATGATTAGAATTTCGAGATTCCCAATATGTGTGGCATGATTAGAATTTCGAGATTCAACCCTTTAAATTTTGACTATGAATTCATCATACTACATAAAAAGTACTATAAATCACAATAAGTAACAACTTAAAATATTTAAAAGATATAAACAATTTCGATTAAAAAATAAATTTGATTACTATGTAGAAAGTACTACAAATCACAATAAGTAACAACTTAAAATATTTAGAAGACAAAGAATTTCGATTAAAAAATAAATTTAATTGACTCTCAAAATTCTAACTGTAGCACATAAAATTAGATGGGGAGAATAATTGATCTCATCTTCAAACGGAGAGAACAGAGGATAAAATGGTCAACTTTTTAAACATCCAGATGAGGAACAAATAGCCTTAGGCTTGAAAGCCTTGATTTTATTCTAGGAGATACATACCCATAAACCAATCAAAAGCCTTGATTTTATTCTAGGGGATACATACCCATAAACCAATCAAAACTTTATTGAACAATAATTTCATTTAATACACAAAAATTAAAAAATAAATTAACTCATAATTACAAAATTTTCTAACCAATGTTTTCACGCTCTTTGGCTATGGCTATTGCGACGATGATGACATTAATTTGATTTTATTTTTTACCAAACAACAGTGTATATGATTTTTTATTTTTTTTATATATAAACAAAAACCTACCATATATATTAATTTTTCTTCCAATATATTTTACGACTTCCTTTTTCTTTCTATATATTTTAGGAGTCTATATTATAAAAATAATTAAATAATAATTTCAGAAAATAGTAAAATGATGATTTTGTCTATTACGAAGTCTTTTAATGAAGGGCAAAAAATTCAAATCATAATAATTTCAGAAAATAGTAAAATGACGATTTTGTCTATTACAAAGTCTTTTAACGAAGGACAAAAAATTCAAATCATTTTTCTTTATATATATATATATAGATAGATAGATAGATTATTCACCTCTTTTCTAAATTATTGGGCAAATTCCTATTAAGGCATTGAATTTGAATCTAATTGAAACATTACTTTGAATAAGTAGTTTATATTACTGTAATTTGTATTGCTTGGAGAGAGAACTTATTTAAATAGAGAGATCATATGTTTTCTTGGTTGACAAAAAAAAGAATGTTAACCTTTCTAATAAGTTTAAAATTTATTCCTTATATTTTGATTAGTACGTAAGATTATCTTTAGTACGAATTTAGGAATAAATATAGTGTCATTTATACCTTGCAGAAGTAATATCAGACTAAAAGTTAATCATAGGATAAAGTTAAATAATTAAATTTAAAATTGCACTGCAGTAAAATTCGACCTTTTTATGTTCTTTTATCCTTCTCTAATTCAGAGAGAGTTAAAATATTACAATAATGATGTTTCAATATAATTTCACATGTAAGGTCTAGAAAAGATAGAGTATACACAGTAGAGTTGTGATTCGTGGATTAGATAGATAAGTAGTTAAAATATTATACTTAAAAAAAAGTTAAAATATTATACACAGTAGAGTTGATACTGGTCAGATCTCGGTTGAGCTCGGTTCGGTAGATCTGGGCTCAGACTCAGCTCATTCGGCTCGACTCCAGGCCTAGTTGTGATGGCATGATAAATATGTGTTTCATTTTGAACGAATGAAATAGGCTTTGAGCTTGGGCTCATACTGTTTGTCTTCTTGGGCTTGATCCATTCATATCATGTGCATATTTCACCCACGTTAGATCCATCTTGCTAATTTCAAAGTTCATTTTTATTTTGTGATGAGATTCGTATATGCCTGCAGCTATCTCTATGATCTTTTCATCATATGTATGGTTCGGTTACCAGGATTTTGAATTCATAATTTTCAAAGATTGCTATATTTCTTGTCTGAGAAACTTGATTTGTTACTTTTGTATGGGTAATTATCACTAATCAATAAATTTAGGGTGAACTTGTGATAAAATTCACAAATGTGTTAATTCGAAGAGTATTATCTTAATGTTATAAAACAATAAAGAACAAAGAAGAAGAGTAGAGTAGAAGAGAGAGTAATTCTTATTTTTTCTCTTGAGGGATGAGAGATCATCAGATTGTAAATACAATGAACAAAACCCTCTATTTATAGGGGAAATTTACTCATAATCTGAGTAAAAGACAGATGCTTCAAATCCTAATAGATATCAAAGTAGATCTTGATAGACATTCACTATAATGTAAATACATTTATAACACCCCCCCCCTTGAATGTCTAATTGGTAGATAATGTGCCTCGTTAAAACCTTATTAGAAAAAACCAAGTAGGAAAAAAATCTAGTGAAGGAAAAAGAGTACACATCTCTAATAATACGCATTTCGGCTGCCTCATTAAAAACCTTACAAGGAAAATCCAGTGGGACAAAACCTCGTAAGGAAAAAAGAGTACAACGTGTATTAACTCCCCCTAATGAGAACATCCTTGAACTTTGCATCTCGATCTTGTGCAACATCTTCGTGGAAGTTGCAATTGGAGAAGATTTGGTGAATAAATCAGTCACACTGTCAGTTGAACGAATCTGTTGCACGTTAATATCATCATTCTTTTGTAGCTCATATATGTAGAAAAGCTTTGGCAAAATGTGCTTCGTTCTATCTCCATTTATGAATCCTCCCTTAAGATGTACTATGTATGCTGAATTATCTCTGTATAAAATTGTGGGTAGATTGTCATATTTCACACCACATTTTTCTCAAATGAAATGTATCATGGACCTCAACCATACACATTCTCGGCTTGCTTCATGAATAGCTATTATCTCAGCATGATTCGATGAAGTAACTACGATAGACTGCTTTGTATATCTCCAAGATATGGCAGTACCACAGCATATGAACACATAACCTATTTGAGACCGAGCTTTATGCGGGTCAGATAAGTACCCAACATCAGCACGACCAATAAGATCGTGACTGCAATCTTTAGAATAAAACAAACTCCTGTGTTTTATCCCATTTTGATGTCTCATAGTAGAAGCAGAAATATACCTTGCTAACAAATTGACTGAAAAGGCTATAGGCCTTGTAGTATTTGCAAGGTACATGAGTGCATCAATTGCACTAAGATATGGTACTTCATAACCAATCCAATTCGATATATTTCGAATTTCAGCAAATAATCTATTGCTTTGAAAACTCTCCAAGAGTTCCAATGATGTTCAAACAATAAGCTTATACAATATAAGGATTATAAATAAGTTTCCCAGAAACTTTTATATGCTTCAAGCAGTTTGAATCCTTAAAAGTTTTCACTTAAGTTTTGTCAAGTGACAATATTCAACATTTCATGAGTGCTATCTTCAAGTGTCTGGACTGCAAATCAAATAAGTTTTACGCTTACCAAAATGCATTCTTTCATGTCACTTTATAAATGTTTCTACGTCAGCATGCTTAAATAAACGTAGAATTCAGATCCTCGTAATCTTTCACAATATTACGCCAATATTGTGTCAAAGATATTGATGATATATCATTTCGTATCGGTTCACAATGCGACATAACATTTTGAGATCTCATCACTTCATTATTTTCAGGTACATGAACCTCTCATAAGGTTTCATGAAGTGTTATGTCGTAGGCTCTTTAAGAGCTCATTGCCTTCTTATTATGATTATTTGCTCCTTATTTTTCAAGGACTATTTCATTTGGAACCGATCAGTCTACCACGCTTCACGCATGCATAGACTTTGTCCTTTAGGAACACAAAATAAGAGCACTTGCGCTTAATATGAGATGCTTTCAGCATTTGACTTGAATTATCTTTTGGATGAGGATATGGTGATAATTCCTAACATATTTCATTGCGCTTATAATCTCCCCCTTATGTTAGAAAAACTAACATACATCCTCTACTTCTTTGAGGAATCCATCGTTGTGCATTATGGTATATTCATTAATCGTATACCGCACATCAAAATTATTAGATAGAATAATTGGTTCCCGAACTTGAACCAATTGAGAGGGAAGAAATAATCATAATTTATTGATTATTGGTCTGAAATATGATATATTGCATAATTTATTGATCTAATGCATACAAATGCTATTGCAATATATCATATTTCAGACCAATACATTAAGTTTTGTTCTCATTAACAATGGTTTAGATATTTATCGTAGACATTCAATGCTAAACCATTATCATCAAGATGAATTATCTTGATTACACAATCTGAAAATTATGCTCAATTTATATTGAACAAATAACTTTATGAATGTCAAACGTAGGTTGACCATGAATGTACACGTGATCATCTTATTGATGCATCTTTTCAACATATCACATGATAGGTGAACAAGCCCTTATTCACCTTTTATAATTTTCAGATTTGAAGGGATCCAATCCCAATATTAGTTGGTCCAACCAACTTGTTATGAGAACAAACGACATAAACAATTCTTGAAGAATCTTCTAGTTCTTCAATACCTGCACATCTTCGAGATGTCACAATCGTTCATATCAATTTATGAACTTTTATTCTAGTAAACTCCAAGTTTACCATGACATGTACTTTTTCTTTAGTAAATTTCGGATTTACTATTACATGAATAAATTTCAGATTTACTACTTCAGAAGTAGATTTTAAAATTATTCAACCTCTTTCGGAGGTGAATTGTGATCAAGTGTACGTTTGCATTAATAAGTTTCTTATTCCCCAGGAATGGAATATAATCGTGCCTTAATTCTATCAAATTATGATAGCTTATAACCTCTTTCAAGATTTTGCTACTTCAGAAGCAAATCGAGGCATACATAAAATGTAGAGAATTTTTCTCCAGCATATCTTATAATCATATAAGCGTGTGAAAATATCATCACTTTTGATGATCATTATCATATTGTACCTCCACGCGTATATTCGTGCATTCTATCACTTGTCTGTTTTTAGACATATTATGCACTGCTACCACATACACCTCAAGAATGAAGTAAGTTGTCATATTTCAGACTTATCATATATTGCTACCACATTCACTTCATGGAATGGAGCATATTCAATGGGTCGAATTTCATGACCTTTCATCAAATACCCATTATTTTGTCTTATCTATCATAATATATCAATATGGTGCCTTGATTCAAACTCAACGTCTTATCCATACAAAGACGTCTTAGGCATAAATCGATGGGACTTGAACCCAACATATTATCATCTCTTTTGATAATATTGTTCTTGAAAAATAAATTCAAAATATAAATGGTTCCAAATCAATTATTTTTCCTCAAATCCAACAATAATTATATTATTAGTAGCAAAAGACAGATAACATAAGGAATTACTAACCTTGAAATTACCTTTAGATTTATAATCTCACCTTATTTGGCAGAATCTCGTGTTGATAATCTAAATTAGTTAGAGACTCGAAAACTTGTGTAGCCACGTACGAACAGATCTCAATTGGTAAAATACTTCGTACAGATCTCAATTGGTAAGAGTCTTCGTGCTGATAACGTGTTATAAAATAATAAAGAACAAAGAAGAAGAGTAGAGAGAGAAGAGAGAGTAATTCTTATTTCTTCTCTTGAGGGATGAGAGATCATCAGATTGTAAATACAATGAACAAAACCCCTTTATTTATAGGGAAAAATTACTTCTAGTCTGAGTAAAAGACAGATGTTTCAAATCCTAATAGATATCAAAGTAGATATTGATAGACATTCACTATAATGTAAATACATTTATAACACTTAATGTATATTTTATCTAAAATTTACATATATACACAAGGTAAAGTTACATAATTACATTAAATTCCAAATTGATAAAGTATTTACACAAATTCCAAACTAATTACAAAAATCCCCTTATTTGGTACTTTCTCTCTCCTAAATATTATACATCTAAAACACGGTTTTTGTCTTCCGTATTTTGCTCTCAATTTCTCCCATTATTCATCCGAATTTTCCTCCTTATTTGAAACCCATCTTTTACGGCAAAATTGAAGTAACGTCTACTTAGTGGTTATCAAATTGTAAGTTATCAAGCTTTAATTGTTTTTACTAATTTACTTCATTAATTTTTTGAATTTTTTTTCCAACTTTACCAATTCAGGAGTTTTCCCGTTTCTTCTTTGATTGCATGCTGATTTTTTGTATGAAATTAGCATATTTTGTAATCATATTCAAGTTTTGTAGTTCGTTTTTTCTCCTTTTTTTTTTTCATATACTTCAAGTTAGATCTTCGATGTTCTTGTTTTGTAGTTGCTATGGTTAAATCAATATAACGTAAAATTGTTAATGGATTCTCGTCCTAGTTTTAGTTTAGGACTTAGTCAATTAGATGCTACAGAACATGATATTTTCTTTGATTTTGTTCCTGGTACATTTGATTTTGAGGAACCCAATTTTGCAGAGAATCACTCAAAACACCGAAACGACCCCGTTACAATGAAGAAATTGAAGGAAGTTTCTACTTCTAGATCGAAGAAGTCAGGTTCAAATGCTAAAAGTAAAAAGAAGGTTGATGATCCCAGTCGACCTCGTCTTCCGAATGTATTGTTTATAAGATGATATGGTAGGTTTATACAGTGTTCATACGTGTTCTATCTATTCAGTTATGCATACATTATGCATTACTTTATTTAACTGACTAATGTATAATATACGCTTTTATATACATAGAAAAGACTGATCTTGTATTAAGTCGAATTATACATATTGAATGTATGAATTTTGTATAAGGCTACATTACAAACATATAAGTACATAAGACATCATACATTCTTGATGTTTAAATTGTAAAGTATAAGACATTATACATTAGTTATTTTTACCCAAATAATGTAACATTCAAACAGTCATAAAGTCCTAATATTATCTAAGGTGAAATTATACATTCTAAAAAGCTTATAGGTCATACATTTTTAAGTAGTAAATGTGTATCATGACATTATACATTACTGCAGTTTAATTATTGAATGTATAAGTTATACTCATACATGTCTAACTGTTGTATAATGAGGGTCTGATTTAATATTTTGAATGTATAAGCTAACATCATACATGTGTTACTGTTGTGTAATTATAGTCTGATTTTACTTTTCATATAAATTATCTAAATTAAGTTGAATTTTATACTTTTATTGTACTTATTTGATTATTTAATTATTGGATTATAAGCCTGTTTATTGTTCACGGACCGTCATACCTTTATGTGATGGTTATGGTTTATGTTTTTCTTGCTTTAATTATTTGTGTATTGTTGAATTTTCTAGCTTTAATTAGTATTGATTCGGTTGATAGGTAGTTTATTTTGCCTGATTTTCTGTTCAGGGCTCATTGGTAAGTTTTATAATATTTGCCCCTGTTTGCTCTTATTGTTCGTGTATATAATGTGTTCGCCTTATTTGCCTAATTTTCTACTTAGGATTTACTTGTTCGTGTACCTGTGTTAAGTTGAATTTTAATGCTTTTGTGTACTGTTTAGGTTCTATCCACTGTTTCAGGTTTTATGCATTGCATTTATAATATTTGCATCTGTTGCATGTGTTGTTTGTTATCTTAGGTGATTGATGTTATCTGCTTGGCTAATTGTATAATAGCTGTAGAGGAACTTAGTCTTTCATGTGCATACAAGTAATTCAATTTTTAGGCATTCTGAAGTAGAAGGTGATAGAGATACACGCAAGTTTAGGGTGATGACTAGGGGTGTGCATCGATCGGTTCGGTTCGATTTTACGTGTTATTGGTTCGGTTTATCAATTTTTGATTTTTAAATATGTAAAACCAATAACCAACCAATAGGATATTTTCTTATCGATTTCGGTTTATCGGTTTTTGATCCTTAACGGTTCGGTTTTCGGTTTAACCAATAAGAAAATACTTATAAAATAGAAATAGTAACAACTAACATAAAAAAATGAAATCTTAATTACCGCCAAAACCTACGCAATGCATTTTAGTTTATAAGAATCTTCAAACTTGAACAGAATGTTAGTTAGAAAAAAAATTGAATCCTAATTGTTGGAATTTATAAATACTTCGAGTTTTTTTATTACGATAATAGTTGAACTTTATATTGTGCCTTTGTTGCCCTGAATAGGTTAATACTTTGTGAATCACTGAATTATGAATTAGTAGTGCATATAATCTATATACATACACATCTCTCTCTCTCTCTCTCTCTCTCTATATATATATATATATATATAAAGAGAGAGAGAGAGAGGGAGAGATTTAAATATATAACATAAATAGGGATAAAATAATAACTTAGTGTATCCTTATTGGGTTATCGGTTTAACCGATAACCCAATAATCTAAAATCGATACCGAACCGTTTACCTAATAATTTTTTTTATAAAACCAATAAAAAACCGTTAACCCGATAACCCAATAATATTTTTATCGGTTTGGTTTATCGGCCGGTTCAGTTTTTGCACAACCCTAGTGATGACATGCTTATAATTTCCTTTGATATAGATTTTGTTCTTAGTGTTGATTTGATAGTTTTGTGAATTTCGAACCCTTTTCATAATTATTCCTATTAGGAAGGCTTTAACTTTAAATATTCTTATTGTGATGTTTTTGTTGTTAGGCTAGATCTTTTAACAAGTAGTTTAATTTAATATATGACTCCTGTATCACTGATGCTAGTATAACATGCTAGTAAAGTTAAAACCTTTAAATTTTTTATTTTTCTTTTAGTAAATTGTTTTAGATTTCTAATGGATGTTGTTCTTACAACTTTTCAGGCTGCCCACTATTTGAACATCAAGAGCCTGCTAGTACTCATCTGTCAGACTGTGGCTGGCATAATCAAAGGAAAGACTCTAGAGGAGATCCACAAGACCTTCAACATCAAGAATGACTTCACACCTGAAGAGGAGGAGGAAGTCAGGAGGGAGAATGCTTGGGCCTTTGAGTGAAAAAGTGCTCGTATTCTGATGCTATAAACACTTTCTATTAGTAGTAAATATGTTCCCAATGGATGTTTGCTTTTGGAACCTTTAGATTTCGTTGTTCTTAAATTTTGCATCACAATTTTTAAGTGGTGGTTGTTCAATGAGAAGATTTGTTAAAATCTATTTGTGCTATGCTTATATATTTACTTGGTTTATTTGGCTGTTATGTTTTTATTTGATTGTTGCTAGAGATTTATGTTGTTCCTGGCGTTACTTCCAAGTGTTGTTGCTTTAAGTTGTTTTTTAGCTAGTGGCATATTTTTGTTGTGGAGGTATCTGTTTCCTAAGTAATGAACTTTCAGTAGGAAATAGGCACTTCTTCTCCTTTTCATTTGGAAGTGTTGAGTCCCCACATCCTTACTTCAATGTTGGCATGATATTCTAAATGATTCTTGGTGTATGCTATTTGAGTGTGTAATCTAGCAGGATTTGAAATGACTCAGAAACTAGACACTGTCAAGGGGCCAACAGGGTTGACTATGGTTTTGCAGCAAGGCTTGAACATCTACTGTTGTTTGTTTGTTTTCATGATGGTTTTGCTTGTTTTCATTGTCGCAATCAAGTTAGTCAGCTCTCTATTGCTAAGACTGCAAGTATGCTCCGAATCAAATCTTTTTATCACAAACATTTTCGAATGATTCATACTACACACCTTCAACACCCACTTGCAGTCTTTGTTACGACAATGAAGTACATAGCTGCATCAAATTTTTACACCGAGTTATTGTATTATACAAAATTTCTAAAAATCATAATTTCTGAAAAAAAATGCAAAATTTGGACCTGTCACAGTTTCATTATACATTGACTTGAATGTATAATGACATGTTATACATTCAATCGTATGTATAATCATATGTTATACATTCAAAAAATTATGATTACATTCATCAGAACACAAAATCAAAACATGAACTTGTTCAACACATCTGATACAAATATTACCATACATACTATAGCCCCCGTTTCTCTATCAAACTCAATTTCCTCATTCGATTTGTTGAAAACGAAAAATACACATCGAAAAATTAACCAATCCAGAAAATTGCTTCTTCAACTCGATGAAAACTCACTCCATTGTCATTCGTAATGACAATCGGAGAAGAATTACCTTCAACGACATCTTTCACTTCAATTTTCTTACGTACTTCGTCAAGATCCAATTCCATTGCTATCGTAGCAATCAATTTCAAGAAAGTTATACTTTCCGAAACAATAATTGCGTCACTTTTATAGGATTTTTAACTTATTTCCGACTCCCAGAATTCAGAATATCGCAACAATATGGAGATATTCATATTGATTTTTGTATAATTGAAGAACGATGTAGAAGAACTATTTTTTTCCCTGATCGTAAATCAACAACCCAAAATGAATTTACTGTAAAGTTTAAGAAAATTACCATCAACGATGTATTTAATTTCAATTTTTTTCGAACATTGTCAACATTCAATTCCATCGCTATCGTTGCAACCAATTTCAGAAAGTTAATACTTTCAGAAACAATAATGACATCACTTTTGTATGATTTATAACTAATTTTCGATTTTCAAACACCGGAATGACGTAGCAATATGGGGATGTTCATATTTTTTTTTCCGAAAGAATTCAATTATTTTTTTTCTCAAAAACGTATATCAACAGTGATGAAAGAAAGAAGCCGACTTTTTTTTTCCTCAGAAACATATCCGAACAGTGATAAATATTAACAGTAATGTTTAAGATTTTTTTTTTGAAATTTAAATTTTAGTTCCTATATTAACTCATACACTACTTAATTAGGTATTTAATATCGTAATTTAAGGAATAGGAAGATATTTTCTGATTTCTCTTTTCTTAATTGTAGGCAAAACACTTTTATCATACATCACAACAATGTATAATAAACTACGAATGTATGAGTATATTTGGTAAAATAGGGAGAGAGAAAAACTTAAGGAATTTTCTGTAATTACTTTCATATTACATGGGATTTATGTGGTTTACACATATTTTATTTCTCTTAAGCTTAAATGCTCAACAATGGGGAATCAATGCTTAAACGGAATCTTAAAAGAGTAAAGAAAAGCAATAGAAATATATAGGGTAATAGTACATACATGGTGTATGACACACCTTAATTAGATAATTCCATCGTTTGAAAACCCCGGTCCTTTTTAATTAGTTGCTAATTGTGCCTGAATCCCAAATCAACCTTCGTGTAGGCCTTTTGGTCATATTAGTTCTTCTCGACCCAATAACTACTTATGTGACATTCGTATCCCTATTAGGTTGGGGCTGATTCATAACAGTAATTTTCCAATGTGAGAAAAAGACCACGTGATGTTATAAGTAATTTCAAACAAAATGGACAGCTTGCTTTTGAATACATAATAAATCATGACTCGAATATAACAAGCAACAAGGTTCGGTTAATTTGATCAAGTTTCAATTTTCAAGCAATGTAGTACATGGGATCCGGCAACTTGAAGGTGCGCTGACCAACATAGTCCCCAAGCAAATCACTCCACTGATCTCCTATGTTACCAACGATTCTATATCCATCTTTCACCAACTCCGCCCTTTTCGCTGACTTGTACATCACCGATGATCCGGTATCATTTACTCCCCTGCACACACAGCATCATTATATTACAGCAAAGTAAAGATCTCAGGTTCGAGTCATGAAATAAAAACAGTAGCACTCGTTAACAAGTAAATTTTCTCAGTACGGTACTAGTAAAAGTGCTTACTTCAAGACAAGCTTAATCCATGAATTGTAGCCAACTTTCTTTAAGTTGGCAATCCTTATTTGTCTGAATTCCTCCTTCGTTCCGGTGATAAAGACTGGTTTAATACCCATAGATAACAATGCTTTGTACAGATACAGTGCGCCTGGTACTGCTGGTGCTTTTCCTTCTCTAGTCCACTCGTCAAATTTCGTCGCATTGAATTTAATTGCCCTAGTCACAATCAAAAATGCACACCGTCAGTCAAGTACTTGGTTGAGTCATATTATTTAGGCGAATATATTGATCTATGACTGATACAAAATTGGGCGGGTAGGGTCATGACTGTTGATTGATTTAATCAAAAACTTACCCAAAGGCAACATCAGAACGAGCGTAATAAGGAAGGTTAGAGAGAGTGGTTTCATCAATATCAAATACCCAAACATACTTGCCATCTTTGGCAATTTTGAGTGTCTTGGCATACTGGATAGCCGCGGCGACTACATTGTAGCAGTCTTCGCGGTATTGTTTGCCAAGCATGTAGTGCCCCACGTAGCCTTCGCATTGAAGGGGCACTAATTTCCAGTCCTTGATGTTGTTGGTCTCAACTGCCAGACGCCAGCTCAGGCAGTTGAGTTGAGGCACGGGGTTGCCGGAGGACCCGGTTTTCGGCCTCAACTGGTGGATTTGGTTGGAAATAGAATTTACGTGAGATGCTTTTGCATCTAATGCTGCCATGGAGATGAAGAGGAAAAGGAAAATGGTCCTCATGTTGTTGGTGTGTTACTGCAATTAGAAAGTAGTATAGTAATAATATTGATGTGTGATAGATAGGTCCTTTAAATAAAGTTTGAAACAGACGCTCCTTTCGTTTCATGATAAGTTAGTGAATTAGTAACACTTCTTTTCCATGTGCCATCGATATGTATCTTTATTTTGTTGTTGTAATATACTACTGTAAATTATCGTGAGCGGCACTTTTGTTTCAATATCCTGCTCCCACTGTTATTATTTGTTTGCCTTGATTCAAAATACAAAACTCTGTTGGTATCCAAGCTAGCTCATATTGTCGGTTTCAAGTTCGAATGGAGGGTTTTTTTAGGGATAATCGAAAATAATCTCTTCAATCCATAATGGTAGGAGTAGTTTTAATTTTACCCTGACCTTACTAGTGGAACTACATTAAATTTATTGCTATAGTATTTTTTTTTTATGAAAATCGACTGTCAAACATATTCAGTTTCTTTGGTTGCTCTGCTATCCAAATGTAAAGGTAAAAGTTGTAGTATCTCTGGTTATGGAACTAGATAAATAAGGATATTTCATAAATTAAATTAGTTATCTCAATATTTATATAATAACTAATCTCACAAAATGACACAAAATAATTTTCAAGATTGATTAATTAATACTCACAGCCAAATGCGAAACAACATATTTTTTTCCATTTTATATCAAAATTATTACACCTATCTCTTTTCTCACTTGCCAAAACAACCCGTTAAAGTTCAACTTCAAGACTATGGAAATTCCTTAAATTACGGGCATTACAATTTCTTTAATTATTTTATGCCTATAGTCAAACAAAATGATAAACGGAATATTTTCCGCACTTTTTTCTGTTGCATTTTAAAAAAAAAAAAATTGGTCCAAAAGTATAGTAGGTAGGATCGACAAGTTCATTCTTTTTTTCTTCTTCTTTTATTCCTTTATCAAATAATTTAGCATAAGCTCACTACTTATAATATTCATTATCAGCTCAATAATTTGGCTTTGACGTACCTACTCCTTTTTTTTTCCTTTTCTTATTTCATCATCTTAATTATTGCACTTGATGTAATTTTACACATTATTATATTATCAAATAAATACAAAAGTAAGAGACATATTTGATCACTAAAGATTTTTGTCCACTTTTACTAATCATTCGAGCAATGGTGCAATTGAAAAAGAAAAAAAAGATGTCTTAATCATGTAAAACAATAATTATTTTGAATTAACCAGCTTTGTGTATATGATAAAGCTACAAAGGATCAAAGGGAACAATACTTATGCTTTAGTATAATTTGATATCTTTTCCTCCAACCACATCAATTATTTTTATTTGAAATGCCTTTTTATTTTATCTTGAGTTGATATTCTATTGAAAATACCTTCTTGTCCCACAAAGATATTCTACAAATGAGACTATAGTGAATGTGTTGTTATCGTAGTTTGCAGTTCATTTCATTTCATTTCTTGATATATGTCCACATTATTAAAATTCACGAGTAACGATTGCCAAATGCATTAACACGTGACTAATATGATTGAAGTCACTACCAAAAGTTATCCAACAGATGCTTTGTGCTTTTAATCAACGATTTCTCACGTGCCAATGCAAAAAGGAAAGATACCCCTTCCTGGCTTTCATTTGTCTATCAATATTCAAGGCGGATCTAAAATTCAAATTGGGTGATTTAATTTTGAAATTTTTTAGGATTGAACTTGTTTTAATATTAAAATTAGGAATACAGTGGTACAATTATCAGTTTTGTCTGAGATGACAAAAAGAACTACTACGTATGGGATAGGTAACTTTTCTTATTGTCAAGCTAATGGAATACAATACATATATACCCAAAAAGTTTTATACTTGTAATAATGGAATACTTAATACTATGTTATAGCAAGTAATTTTTCTTACTATCAAGCTAATGGAATACATATATATATACTAAAAAAGTTTATATAATGGAATACTTTATCTGTTGTAACTTTTCTTATTGTCACGCTAAAAGGTTACAAGTTCCATACTGTCAAATCACCATGAATATTAGTGTTGTTCTGTGCTTATCCAAAATTTTTGCTTTAGGCATCGGATGATCGAAACTCGCTATGAGATTATTCACTAAAGAGGGGATTCAACGCTCTCTAATGTTTTCAATTTTTATTGGCGCGCTCGAGATTTATATATGATTTGGGGTGAACCTAATTCTCGTCATCATACTATACGTCTTTGTAGTTATAAATTTTGAGTGTAATTCAATCTCAGAAATTAAAAGTGTCCAAAGTCCATTATGAAAAAAACAATCGATTTGGGACTCGATCTTCACACCATGGGCACTATTCGGTTTTATCATCTAGACTAGTACGTTACAAGAAAGAAAGAAAGAGCCATGCAATTAGTCCCATGTATCTGCTTTTGCATTATATTCGTGAGTAGAAAATATAAAGTTGTATCCTTCACGGGAATTGCAAGGTTGTACTCACAACACAATGCTAGTGTTTGCTTTTGATCAGAGACAGAGGCGGAGACAGGATTTCAAGTAAGGGGGTTCAATATTAAAAGAAAACTAAGTCGAAGAGAGTTTCACACCTACTATAACTACGTAAAAAATAATTTTAATCATATATAGATAGTATATTTTTCCGTTGAAGGGGGTTCGAACGAACCCCTAAAAGGTCCGCCTCTGATATGTAGAGATTCCTTACATAGAGCTCATAATGAAGTCCAATCAGACAACATGTAGCAGTTTTAACAAAGAATGACCCCTTTCTTTTTTTGTCAATTCTTTAATTTCAACTTTCCACGTGACATGTTTAGAACCACAAGATTAAAGTGTATTTTGGTACAGTTGACACAACTTTAATTTAAGGCCACAAGATTCAAAAGTCTTCTTTATTTTTTTAAACTTTATGCCAAGTCAAAATAGGTTATTCTTTTTGAAACGGAGGGAGTATTAATTATGCTATACCGGGTATATTATATTGTATTAATTATACTTACTCTTTAATTTTAAATTTTCACATAATAAGTTTAACGCTACAAGATTAAAGAACATTATGGCATATATTGATTGACATTTCTTTAATTTAAGATTATAAGATTCAAAAATTTTCGTTACTTTCTTAAATTATGTGTTAAGTCAAATTGAATAAACATGTTAAAATAGTGGAAGTAATGTACTTCCCAGCTCACAAGGCAATAATGAGAAAGGCATCACGACTATCTAAAAGTTAAAATAACAGGCCCCATTTGCTTGCCTAAAGTAAGGGTGTCAAACGGACCGGCCCGGCCGGTGAGGCAATAATGAGAAAGGCATCACGACTATCTAAAAGTTAAAATAACAGGCCCCATTTGCTTGCCTAAAGTAAGGGTGTCAAACGGACCGGCCCGGCCCGGCCGGCCCGGCCCGGCCCAATTAGCTAACCTGACCCAGATCAAGCCCGGTCCAGGCCCGCCGGTTAACCGGCCCGGCCCGGAAAAAAAAATAAAAAAAAATTGAATTTTGGGCCAACTAGCCGTTTTTGGATCCAAACGGCTAGTTTGGGCCCATTTAATAAAAAAGAAAAAAAAAACTTTAAAAAATATTTTTTAATCCCCAAAAAAAATCTATAAATACCCTACAACTTCAAATCATTTTTCACACAATTTTTCACTCTCTCAAATCTCATTCTCTCTCAAATCTCAATTCTCAATTCTCTAATATTCAATATATTTAATTTCTTAAAGTGTTCACTTTAATTTTTTAATTTTCGTTTACAAAGTACGAGCGGAAGTTTCTAAAGTCGCAATCTTCGGATACTTCCAAAATTTGGTATTGTCGTTCCATCTCTTACGTTTAATTTTTATTTATTGTATTAATTGTTTAATATTTAATTTTATTATATTTGTGTATTTTGAATATTTTTAGTTTAATTTAATTTATATTATGGATAAATTAAAAAACTTCGCTGCTAAAGGTGTTAAAAATTTCTGTCCCGGAAGCGGTAGTGGTAGTAAAAAACGAATTACTAGCGGTAGAAGTAGTTCAAGTAATAGATATACCCGTGTGCCTTCGCCTCCGGTACCGCTTGATACACCTTTTGAGGAAGAAATAGGTGTAGGTGCTCACGATATGGATTATGTAGAAGCTCAAGAAAATTATGGTATAGAAGAAGAAAATGAAGTAGATGCAATTAATTTAGACGAAGATAATGAAAATATTGCTGAAACACCCGCAGTAGGAGATGCTAACGTTAGATCTGAATCAGTTAATCTCCCTTCCCGTCCTCCCAGTGCCCCAAAACCTCGTAAAAGAACTAGTATTGCATGGCAATTTTTTGAACGTATATCAGATATTGAGGTGCAGTGCAATATTTGTCAACAAATATATAAGCATAGAAGTGGAGGCAAGCAAGGGGGTACGGGTACGTTAATGAGACATATAGCTGAAGATCACAAAAGAGAGTTAAATATTGCAAAGGGTGGTGGGGATGTTGGTGGGTCAACACAAACTAGAATGGACCCAACAACCGGTCAAGTAGCGAAAAAGTATAATAAATTGAGGGACAGGGAAGAAATAGCTAAAATGGTAGCTGTGGGTTGTTTGCCTTTTAGTTTTCCTTCTTCTGATGCTTTTATTCGTTATATACAAGCAATTTATAATCCTATGTTTAATGGTATTCCTAGAACTACTTGTCGGTCTGATATTTTTAGACTCCATTCACAATATTGTTTTTATTTATCAACATTGTTAAAAAATATTCAATGTAGATTGTCCCTAACTTCTGATCTTGGTCGTGCTGTAAATAAAAATGATTATTTAACCGTTACTTGTCATTGAATGGATAGTAATTTCGTGATGCAAAAACGTATTCTTGCTTTTTTATATGATGAAGATCGTAAACATACTGGACAATTTATTGCTGATTCTATTGTTAAAATTGCCGGATACTATGGTATAGAAAATAAAATTTTATGTATTGCTTTTGATAATGCTTCTAACAACAAGACTGCTATAACAAAAATAAAATTTACGCTATCTCCGCCCTTGCCTGAAATTTTTCATATTAAGTGTGCATGTCATATATATAATTTAATTGTAAAAGATGGTCTTGAGTTTTTTGAGCTTTATATTGAAAAAATTCGTCTTGCCGTTGGTTTTATTCAAGAAAATAATCGTAGATCGAGAATTAGAGAATTTAAAGTTAAATGTCAAGAAAATGGACTTACACCGATTTTGATGCCTGAGGAAATTGATACTAGATGGAATTCTACGTATGAATTTTTAAAAACTTGTTATAAATATAGAATTCCTATTACACTAGCTTTTAACCAACATTGCGGTTCATTTGCTGATTCTGCTGATTGCATGCTACATAATTCTGATTGGGTTGTAATTAATGATCTTGTTAAGTTTTTAGAAAAATTTTATGTAGCTACGGTTGAATTTTCCGGTGCTTACTATCCTACTGTTTGTAATATTTTGGCATATATAGCCGATATTTCTGGTTTGCTCCAACAATATAAAAATAAAGAAGGTTATAAAGAAGCTGTTGGCGCCATGTTTACGAAATTTAAAAAATATTTTTTCCCGATTCCCCCTATTTACTTGGTTGGTGCTATGCTAAATCCGTGCATGAAATATAATAATATGTGTCACTTTAGTACTCTTATTTATACTAACTTAGAAATAAATACTAACCATGATTCTGAACAAGTACAGCCTGATTTGTGGACGGCTACGGCTGATGCAAAAGATTATAAAAAAAAAAAAAGAGAATAGATCATCCATTTTTCTACCGCATATCCTAGTCACTATGCTGATTTATTTGATTCAGCCGTACCTACAAATATCACTCCAACTGTCGCTCCTCATCTTCCCGAGGAGCCATCATCTTCTAAAAGGCCGGCACATAGTGGTTTTTCTGATTCGTTTTATGATTTAAATTGTTGGAACAGTGTTGATGAGAGAACTTACACATCAACTTATCGGGAAGAGCTGAAATATTATCTTCGGACGGCACCAGAGGATCGCAGACGACGGATCAACACGCTGGATTGGTGGAGGAATAATGAATCACAATATCATGTGCTTTCAAGATTAGCTAGATATATCTTGAATGTTCCAATGTCAACCGTTGCATCAGAGAGCGCCTTCAGTCAGGGACGACAGCAGCTTGGAGACAACCGACACTCATTGGGAAGCAATGCAATGAATGTTCTAGTTTGCCTCAGAGATTGGATTAGAGCGGAAAGAAGAAACCAAGGAATGGAACCGGAGCCGAGCGACGAGCTGAAACTAGAAGAAATTATGACTTCACGGGAGAACTCAGCAGAATCAAGTCCAATGCATGGTTTTGCCCCCGTTGACTTTGATTATCCTATGCAAGTTCCCATTAATATTAACATGAATGAGTTGGAAAAAATGATGCATAATTTATAGATTTTTCATTCATGTAAATTATAAATTTTGGATCATTTTGCAATCAATAAAATTCCCCAAATTCATTCAGTCCTTAGTCGTTGTTTTTTATTTTTTTTTATTTAACGATTTAAAATTTTAAGTTGAATTTCTAGTTTTCTACTTTAAATTAAAAACTTACTTCTAATAAATTATTAATTTACTACCAAATATTATTAATTTATTATATTAAGTAGCATATGTTTTGAATATTTGTGCATATATCTTCTATGGAAGTGTATATTTAACGTATACATGTGTATATGTTTTATAAATTAGTATATAAGTATATCTATACATATTGTAATGTATATATAATGTAGTATATTTTATAAGTAGTAGTATATATACATTTAATGGTGCGTATACACGTGTATATATCTTCTATAGAAGTGTATATTTAATGTATACATGTGTATATGTTTTATAAATTAGTATATAACTATACAAATATATATTGTAATGTATATACATTATAGTATATTTCATTTAAAGTATTACATATACATAGAATAGAGTGTATATATGTGAATGGATCTTCTATAGACGTGTATATTTAACGTATACATGTGTATATATTTTATAAATTAGTATATAACTATACAAATATATATTGTAATGTATATATATTGCATATATCTCATTTAAAGTATTACATATACATAGAATAGAGTGTATATATGTGAATAGATCTTCTATAGACGTGTATATTTAACGTATACATTACTTTATGTTGTATATTGGAGTGTATATAGTGTATATTGGATATATGTGTAATTGTTTATACTTTATATATATTTTTAAAAATATATATTGTATATTGGAGTGTATATAGTGTATATTGGATTTTTTATTTATTTTTTAAACGGGTTTGACCGGTTTTTAACCGGGTTTGACCGGGTCTTGGTGGGTTTGACCGGTTTTTAACCGGGTTTGACCGGGTCTTGGTGGGTTTGACCGGATTGGGTTAAGTGGGCCGGGTTCGGGTGGATTTTAATTTTTTTACTGTTTGGCCCGGCCCGGCCCAGTTAACGCCAAACCCGGCCCGAAACCCGGGTAAAATGGGAGGGCCGGTTCCGGGTTGGCCCGGCCCGGCCCGTTAGACACCCTTAGCCTAAAGACAGAAGCATCAACCAATTAATAATCAGAAATTAAAATTTTCATATAGTACAATATTACTACATAGTATTTTATTCTCCAATTAGGCAAGCATATTCTTAAAAAGGATGATTTGCAATCATAGTGCTAAATTGGTTTTACAATGAAACATTAAAATTGCAATTTTCGGCAAGACGCGTCATTCTTAAAGATATTCTGAGTCATGGAAAATGACAATTGCATAACATATATATGTGTTGTTTAATATTCCCCCACTTTGTTACTTATATTTTACGTACGTGAATATGATTAATTAGGTGCGTGGTGTAATAAATAAAGAAAAACTTCAGTTTTACATCATTTATTAAGTTCATGAATAAATTTACGACCTTAATATATAAAAATGTATATAATTGCCAAAGATATATAATTAAGCTCCGCGATCTAATCGGCTTGCATATTCCTCTAATTTCACCAAATATATATATATATATATAAAGGTGCTTTTGCTTGAAGCTAAGTAGGAGTACGTTATGTTGTCCTTCGCCATGTATAATTCCTAAATGAATATTTAACCTTCAAGAGAATTTGTTAGTTATCTTATAATGTTAGGTTAACGTAGTTTCTCCAATTGAAGTGACATTTTGCAAACTGAAAATAAGAAAGGGAATTTTATAAGCAACAAATACGAAACGTGAATTACTTGACATTAATGTCAATCATGGCTCTATGAAACATTTCATAGAGCCTATTATTTCGTAGAGGTTGAATAATTAATTTCAGCATTTAAAAGTAGTACATAGGATTCGGCATTTTGTAAGTACGCAATAAGAAGTCCCCAATAATATCCCACCACCCTCCTAAGTTGCCAACAAGTATATATCCATTTTTCACCAATTCAGCTCTTTTTTAAGTCTTCCAGTTATCTGCATTTTCTGAATATACTCCTGTATATCCACCTGAATATCCTGTATCATTCCCCCCCCTGCATGCACACATAAACATCAATCAATTAACTAATGTTCAAATTAACATTATATCATGGATATTTAACCAAAATTGATTAAATCTTATTGGCAAATGAACTTGAACCATATTGAATGATAGCCAGCTTTCTTTAAGTTGGCCATTCTCACTTGTCTAAATTCTTCTTTTGTGTCCGTTATAAATATTGGTTTAATACCCAAGTCTAACAACGTTTGGTACAGACGAAGAACGCCTGGCACTGCTGGTGATTTTCCTTCTTTAATCCACGACCACAGTTGCATATAATGTACACATTATTAGTCATGTCACGCACTTGGTTTAATTTTTTCGTGTATATAGTTAGTGATTAGGGCACAAATTCTAATTTTAAAATTTGAACTTTTTTTTACGACTTTGCCACTATAATATAGTCAGAGGACAATGTAATTTTTCAACTAAACGGATTCAATTGAAGTACAAAAAAAGTTGCATGTACTAGAAAAAAGTACGTACCCAAAGCCAACCGTAGGGCGAGAATAATAAGGAACATTAGAGAGAGTGGTTTCATCAACGTTAAAGACCCAAAGGTCCTTGCCATCTTTTGAAACGTTAAGGGTCTTGGCATACTCGATAGCAGCATCAACCACGGCGTTACAATCGTCCCGGTATTGTTGGCCAGTCATGTACTCACTCACGTAGCTTTTGCACTGAGGGGGTACAGTGTCCCAGTCACGGATATAGTTGGTCTCAACCAACACAAGCAGTTGACTTGATTGGGAGCAGGAGCAACATCCGATGATGTTGTTGCTGCTCCTATGGCTATAAGAAGGAGGAGGAGGAGAATCATGACCTTCATGTTGTTGATATTTTGTTACTCTATTTAGGCTTATTTAGCAATGTAGTATATAACTTTGATGTGTTTTTGGTCCTTTATATAGACTATAGATGTTGAACTTACCCCTTATCATTTCATGATGATAAGCCAGTGGATTACGATAGAACTTCCACTGTGCAGTTCATTTTTACTTGTCCAGTATGACTTGGGTACCCATTTTAAGGAGCAATAAAAAGCTTTACTATATTACACTTTGAAATTTGAATATAATTAATTCAATTCTTTGAAAAATGCATTCGAAAATGATTATAATTAACAATAAAGGTAAATTAGAATTTAAGTGATAAAATTATTTCTTGATTTTCTATACTAAGCAAATAAAAGTAGAAATTTATTTTATTACTAGCCTCGCGGCACGTGCGATGCACATGTATATCAAATCATATAACATGCACAGTGAATCATTATTTTATCACTTGTTCGAGGAGAATATCATCTTAACCTACAAAGATGAAAAATTAAAGTTTAATTAAACATATATTTTACGTACTTGTTGTATTTTATGAGTTAATAACTTGTAATGAAACACATCTCATCAAATTTTTCTTTAAAGATCATGATATTCAGTGTATTTTCTTTTCATCTGTTTTTATTGTTTTGGCTTGACTGTAACTACTTTTGTCGTCAATGATATATATCTTGAAAGTGCAATGTAAAGTATGACCATATGCATTATTGATCATCACTGCGAAACATGATTGTACATGAAATTATTTTTGTAAAAAATTGAAATAATATCCTTTTTTGAATGGAAATGTAAAGTAAATTATAAAACAAAATCAAATGTAAAAATACAACTCCTATGTTTTCTTTTCTCACCACTTAAATTGAGGAAATGATTTCATTATATCGACATATCTTCTCTATTATGATTGAAATCGGACTCTATTATCCCAATCCTAGAAATAGAACTAATCCCAACTTATGTCAATATTCAAACTAATCATTTGATAATTGGACTCTATACACATTCTACCTATCCTTTATCAGAAAAAAGTAAACATTATCAAAAACTACACATTCAGTTTATCATCCTCCCTCAAGCTAGATCTTGATAATGATACAACTCTAAACTTTCTTTAGAGTTCATGTAAACGAACCTTGTATTTCTAGAGTTGAATAGTCATTGCTTGATCAATATAATCCTTCTCTCTATCTTCTTTCCCATATCATACCCTTTCAATGCATTAACAAACTGAGTGAAGGTTGGATATGAGGTTTCCTAGCATAACAGTCTTTAAAGTATTGTATTTGTTTCTAAGACCTTTAACAAAATTTAATCATAAGTTTATTATATTTTTCTAATGGTTTCTTTATAGCGGCGAGACTATCAAAAATTGATCTCAATTTGACATTTTGAATTTGTTGTTTCAATTGAAATTTCTTATTCTTGGTAGCTTTTTAAGTAATTAACCTCAAGAATCTCCTATATTTATTTGATCGAAGTGCAACCAATAATAACAAACATTGACTCTATACTCATAGTTCTAGTTAGTCAACTTCTCACACAGATACCTTCTTCATTTCGTTCTATAAACTTAGAGGTTGGCGACATTTTTTTCATCCAGCTTTTTGTTACTAAAATCTTGGACATCGGTTATTTCACATTATTCTCACCAATATTTATAGTTTGCATTAACTACATTATTTGAATTCTCCAAATAAAATAGTTTGAGAATTTCAATTTTGTTAGACATATAATTATGAATTTATGGAAAGATCGTGGAGAAAGGGAGAGAGTGGAGTAAGATAGAAATATCCAATAAGAACATGAAACATGATTCTGGATAAAGAATAACTTAAGTTAGAACCACTCTGATACTACTACAAAGAAGACTATAGAACAATATTGAGTGTAAAATCCTAACTCCTTATGTTATTTCTTTTTGACTCTCTACATGAAGCAATGACATTATTATATAGTGATGCATTCTCCATTTAGATTTTTATCAGAATCTACAATCTCAATCTTAATAAAATATCTAATCTTAATTAGCTATGTCAATATTTAAATATTAATTCAAAACTAATTAGGATTTACTACACGTTCGATCAATCAGAATATTGAATTCATGAGATTAACATATATTTGGCAGCAGATTGACCCATTATTATGTATCCATGTCATTGTTATCATATCCGCTATTAATAATATGCCTATACCATCGCATGATTTTCATAATCTTATTACCTAATTAAAATTTTATGAGAAGATCCATCAATATTTGATTAAAGCTTAGGATGCATCTGCTACAACAACTTTTGAAGATATTCAAAATAAACTGCATATCTTTCTTCACGCGACTTTCATATAATTGTATCTTAAATCTGAAGTGTGCTTTTAACGAAAAAAAATAATTTTATCTTAGTGACTTTATCAAAGCTAGTTCTCTAATCTTTCCATGCTCTTGAAATATATATATATAAAAAAAAAATATTGTATTAGCCCAACTTAGTTGTCATTTCATTTACCCGTTAATAGCTTTGAGTTGTTTTCTTCAGAGAAAACTGCATTGGTTCATAAAAGATTTATTACTTATGTATCGTTTGATTGGCAAAAAAATAGTGCAAAAAAATAATAAAAAATAAATGCAAAATAATTATATCTAATCGTACTTATCATTGATCTCAAGTGCATTTTGTAGTGCTCCAAAGTAATATTATTAATTCAATTTATTAATGACTTTTAATAATCCAAATGTTATGGCCACACTTTAAATATTTCAAAACTCTAAGTCTCTGTGCAATTCTAAATTATATTATGCTGCCGCGTATAATGCCTAAAAGATTAAATTCTAAAATTTAGAAGAGTTTAAGTTTTGTGAACTGTCAGGCTATAAAATATTCTATACTATCAAATAAACTTGGCATGCAATCAGTTTGTTTAATTTTTTACGTAAAAATTGAGGAAGAGAAAATTGAATAGCGTGCAATAGCATATCAAATTACCTGATAGTGTAGAATATTTTGCATACTAACAGTGCACAAAATATAAATTCAATTTATAATTCTAATTAGAAGACATCAAGTACATGTCATAGAACTTTCAGCTTTCAATAAATCTCTAAATACGGTGCACATAAAAGTTTTTTGAACCACTATAAAAACATGTAAAAGAATACTTCTTTTCAACTTCTTATATATTTTCAACTTTCAAGTATTTATTTATGTTATTTATGTTCTCACCAGCAATGCAATCTTCTACAACCTTCATTAGTTTAGTTATTTCTAATCGTAATATTATAGAAGAGACAAAATTCATTATAGATGAATATATATCCTAACTGCATTAAAAATATTGGAGCAATAGATCAAAAAAGATAAATACCAAAAGAATGAGTAAAGAGTGAAAAATACAATTTTTGTTGCTTCTTGAAATCATCACAATTTACTTTGAGAAAGATCTTTCAGTCCTCGTATAAAAAGTTGGCATACATGAGTTGATTTCCCAAAAGAAATTCTTTCCATCTAGGTTCCAATATGTTCGTCTCCTTCGATTTTGGCACAGTCAAAACCCAAAACAAATCCTAATTATGGACTAAATTGAACCAAATGAGCGCAACCATTCGTATCCTAGTGGGGTTTGAGATTGTCTTTTGTTTAAAGCAAAATAAAAAAAATAGGATGATTAGGTTTTAATAAAGGATATTTTAGTAATTTCATTTTATCAATAGTATAAAATTACGTACATATATGAGCGCAATAAAATATATAGTGGACTGGACGGTGTACTATAATTTTCATTTTTTAATTCTTCTTTTGCGGGATCAATTAAGGGACCATACAACACATAAGGTATTATTTTACGTTAATACATGATTAAAAAATCAAAATGATATATCAATTCAATAACTTTGGCGGGGATTTATTTCAGAAAATCTGTCTTTTTAGGGATTTAAATTCTAAACAAAAATCGAATGTTAATTTCTTCTTTGTTTTTTCCCATCCGGTGTTCGGTGCCCGCATTGGAGCCCCGACTAATCCGGATCGCGCGTTGCAGGGTCTATTAAGGTGGCAGCGCTCCCAACAGAATTTTCTCCATACCAAGGGTCGAACCCTCGACCTCTGCTGGTTAAGGGTGGATAAGGGCGGCTCAAGCATATTCGTGGCCTAAGGCGAAAATCAAACGGAGTCCTTAAAGGTTTAAGAAAAAAGTAACTTTCTTTTAATGAATTCTATTTTCAAAAATATATAATCAATTTTTTTCTAATTATTTTTTAAAAAATAATAATATAATCAATGCATTTAATCTTTGTTGAGATAGTACTCTAGATATATGAACTTCTTCTAATAATTCTTTTCTTTTATATATATATATTTTTTTTTATAAATAATATTTATTTATTTTTAGAAAAAATCTATATATATTATTGTAATAAATGAGGCCCCTCAAATTTGGGGACTAAGGCGGTCGCCTATATTTTTACAAGGTAAAGCCGCTCCTGAGGGTGGAGCAGTCCATCCACTGCACCACAGCCCATGTTGATGTTAATGTACATTGTTGAGTTTACTATAAGTCAGCAGCCTGTAAAAATGTACATTGTTCCCTTTATCACCACTTTGCTATAAGTCAGTGAATGCCCTCGTATTTAGTTGGCATAGTTGAGTTTGAGATCTGAATATAACTAAGTCAGTTTTTTTTTTTTCACAGGCACATTTATTCCACCTGCTTAACTGCTTTTTTTTCTTTTTTTTTTTCTTTTTTTAAATATTTGTATTTATCATGGTTCTAGGAGAAATGAATTATTGGTGGTTGCGACAAATTAAAAGCTTCTACCAAAGAAAAGAATTACCCATCTTACTATTTTGTGTTTGGTAGTTCTTCCTCAGCCTTTTTTTAATCTGTATGTCTTAGTGAAAATGTCAGAATGGAATGTAGGCAATTTTTATTCATATGTTTGTGCTTTGTGGAGTGGAGTCTGATAGAGTGATAGACCATCGATTCAAAGGAATTATGTAACCATAGCAGGACTTAGAGGAAAATAATGACAACAAAATAGCAAAATAAATAAAAAAGTAATTATAGTAAAAATAAAGAATAAGATATATATATATATATATACTATTACTATGTAAAATACTAAATAATATTATTACTAAGTACTAAATAAGGAGAAGATAAGAAGAAAACGCTAGTTCCTTGCTTCTGCTACATAAAAGTATGGCCACGCTCCGCTATCTACTATTTTTTCTATACTATAATCCTCGATCTTTAAATATTTTCTATTTAAAATCATGTTTACAATTAGTTGAAGATGCTTTATATTCTATATAATCATCTCTCCTTTTTTTTTTTTCCAATTATTTTTATCTCTCTTAAAACCTGCTACAATCAACCTTTCACCTCTTCCTATTGGTACATCTATGCATCTCATCTTCACATATCCAAATTATCTAAGTTTTGCTTCCCCCATCTTATCCATTATAGTGTTGAGTTCAAAATTCAAAGGGCGTTATGCAAAAGCTATTGTTTTACAAATCATGAAGAGGATAACCAGACGACAAAGAAAAACACTAAGAAACATATTATTACTATGATTTGGTCAAACGACTTTCATTTATAAGCTAATATTGAAAAAGCATAGAACCTAGTGAAAAAAAATCTCCCCTCAAATAAGATAATGACAACATTGTGGATGTTATTGTATTGTTGAAAAGAAGAGAGGTTTTTAATTTATAAAGGTAAAAAAATCTTGTTCCATGAAAGAGGTTAGCCAAATATGAAAACAATTATATTTTCCTTTCAGAAAAAGTAAAAGAAATTATGATAATACTTTGACTTTCCCTCATATGAAAATTAAAGTCAAATTAGGTAAGAAAATCAAGGCGAAAATCCTAACAAATCTCTCTTTTCTGACTGAATTTTCTTGACTAAACTTGATTCGCCTTCTTCACATGCATTAGTTTTGTTCTTCACATAGTCTTCATTAATGTTGTTAGGCATACTTAAAAATGAAGTCCGTTTGGATTAAAAATATGAAAAAATAACATAAACATACACCTTAACTTATCATATTTACAAAATTTTCACCCTTAAAAAGTAATTACAAAAATTTCAAATAATTATGTATCTTCATTAGATGTATCGAAAGCTAAATAGATATCTCGACAGATTCAAAATAAAAAAAAATGCATCACAAGCTAATTATGTATCGTTACAAAGGAAGTAATGTATCTTCGTTGGATGTATCGAAAGTTTATTATGTATCTCGACAGAATCAAAATTGAAATTTTCATTAATTATGCAAAATATCGGGATTTTCTGTAATTAAGCTCCAAACTGTTGAAATTTATGTTGTTTATTGTAACACCCCGTATTCAAGTACGTGTATTGGCGTATTCAAGTACGTGCATTGATCTTATTTATATGGAATTAATTTTTTATTTATTTTATTCATACCGGAATTTGCCCGCCGATGGTTCCATGTGAACGTTATTGAATAAGCTTGGCAACGATATAAAGATTTCCAAAAATGAATAGGTTTCGGATATAATCGAGCACGTTCAAAACTATAAAACGGTGGCCGGAATATTTGGGAATAGTAAATGTGCAGGAAAATTTCCTGCACACAAACTACTGAGGCCAGCCGAATTTTTGGATCAACTTCGAACGATCATAACTCCCTTAATATAATGAACTGGGAGAGATGCGACCTATGAAAAGAAATATCTTTGAGTATTCTTTCCAATGCAATTGGTTTCATCCAAATCTAATGTCTGAGTAAGGAGTTATACTCGTTTTACTTCAGCCTATCAAAACAGATTTTTAGGGTCAAATTCAAACGATCATAACTCCTTGTACAAGACGAACTGGGTGGCCTACTTTATATGAAATGAAAGCCCTTTGAATTATCCTTCCAACGATACCAATTTCATCCAAATCCGATATCGGAGCAAAGAGTTATGGTCGATCTACTTTAACTTATCAAAACAGTCCACCAAAGGACAGATTTGACATTATTTAAATTTTAAAGGCATTTTGGTCATTTCCTATTATATTATGGACGGGAATATGTATATATATACATGTATATGAGTTCAAAAACTCATTTTCATCATCAATCATTGAGAAAGAACAAACCCTAGCCAAATTTGACCTTTAAATTACTTTTGATTCAACCGTAGAAATTCCAAAGTAATCCGATAACTGCGTTTGTCATCTCGAGAGCTTCGAACGGCACCTATTATTTGTGCAAACAGGATTGCATAATCAAGAGGTGAATTCTAAGGTATGAATATTGTTTGCCTTTATTCTTTTCCATATGTATATGTGTGATAGAGGATTATATGTATTGGTTGTTATTGAAAGGTGATGGAAATAGAGTTATGGACTATTTTGCATGGTTTGGTTGTATTGAATTGTGGAAGGTGGATATGGTAATTGAGTTATGGAAGGTGGATATGGTGATATACTATTGAATTGATGATTATTTATGTCTATGTCTCAATTTGATTTAATGGATTGGTTGGAAGGATAAATGAATCCAAACTTGATATTGGAGGATGTTGTATGAATATGCATGGCATGTGAATGTAATTGGAGTATAAGAGGGTTAACGTGACACCCTTTATGGTGTAATTAAGGCTTACTACTTAACCACTAGTTTGGTGAATTCAAATAATTGAATTGTGACCTTTGGTTACTAATACTAGATTGCTATATATGTTCATTGTAGATAAGTAATCCGAAAAGACAGGAAGTCCATTTGGGACTAGTATTGAAGGTTGACAGTCAGGTATGTAAATCATACTCTATACCATATCTTTGGCATGAAAGTGAACAATTGTTCTATTAAGAAAGTTTCCAAAGTTATTCAATAACATGTGATCCATAATGGTTTTGTATGATGTCCTACGTTACCAATGAACTTGTTTCCACCCTACAAGATGTCAAGACATTCCAATACTTACTTGTTTTCCAAATCTTACATGTTTATTGCACTAATGAATGTCAGAAGGTATCCGGTTACTCAAACAAGATCCATGTGCTATTAATGACTCCAAAACGTTTCATTGATATACCAATAAGTTCCTACTTCATTGTTATGGCATTGATGACTCCAAAACACTTCATTGATGTTCCAATGAGTTCTTACTTCATCGTTATTGCATTGATGGTCTATTTATATGCCTCTTATTGATGTATCATTGTTTCAAAGTATCAAAAATGCGGTGGCGACCGAAATAACAATCTCAAAGATTAATTGAACTAAGTGATGGAAGTTCTCTCTTATAGGGTAGTATCCCAGGGGCATAAGCCTATCATGGGTCGATCCCAGTTGATATGTACTGGAGGCAGCCTAATGGTCACAGTACAGTACAGTAATGATTACAAAGATGATAAGAACGAAGGTAAAGTGATTGAATAAATACAATGTACAGGTTGTCACAAGTTCTAGTAAGTGTGGTCCACTCCTATTACGATTTATTCACTTGTTTCTGATTTCTATTGAGCTCCTATATCATATGTGATTATCTACAGCTTTACATACTCAGTACATATTTTGTACTGACGTCCCCCATGGGGGACCTGCATTTCATGCTGCAGGCATAGGTACCTCAGCTCATACACCGCACAAGTAGGAGGCAGGATATCCAGATGCTTTTGGTGAGTTCCAGTTTGCTTCGGGGCTTTCCGTGTCATATCCAGTCACTTTTGGTATTGTCTAGAAGTTAGTTATATAGCGGGGTGTGTCCCAAACTTAGTTAAACTCTGTGTATTGTCTAGAGGCTTTGTAGACCTAATGTACAGTCAAGGTGGTATTTTGTTAATAGACGTGATGGCTGTAGACACCTAATTCCGTCCCTCCCCGATGTCTTTTTTACACATTCTTATTTTATCCTACCGTGTACCCTCACCCATGTTATTATACCCCCACAAAATACAAAAAAATAAATAAATAAATAATAAAATAACAAAATCCCTAACAAATCCTATTCTAACTAATTCTATCTTATCCTAACAACCTACCCAATCAAAATAAACCACACCACCCCACACCCTACCCCCTACCCCCTACCCGTGGACCCCACCTACCCTACCTCACCACTACCTACCCTCACAATATATACCCACATACTCTCCATTTTTTTCCACCATTTACACAGAACAAATCATCCATAGACCACACACACAAACCAGTGAAAGAAAACAAAGGAGAACAACAATACCTACCATTGACACTACACAGAGCTGCTTCCATTAAAGAACCATACACACACATAATTTTAAGGGGAGCACACTAAACAAATGGGATAGACTACACAGACGCCTCCTTCACCGGAATATACATAGTTCACCGAAAACTATCGACACCCACACGCAAATCGAAGAGGACAACAGATAGGGGTTGATCGGAGCTTGATCGGAAGTGAGGGTCAGAGAGAAAACAGTAGTGGGGTACGAAAAACAATCACCAAAGTAACCCGTCATCATCGCCGTTACTGTTCCGGCGAAGCAGTTCACAGCCATCACGTCAATTTTGGCAAATCTGGTAGGTCGACATCCCATTTCATCATCGAACCAAACCCCCCAAAGTAATTGTTCTATTTTAGCATTATCAAATTGGTTTCGAGTTGTGGTCATCGTTGGTTCGAGGTTTGTGTGATTATCGGTCCACGACGTTTCTGTCGTAGTTGAAATCAGTTCAAGTTGGTCAAATAAAAGCCCTAATTTAAGTTCTTGATGCAAATTGGATTCGAGGTTCGTCGTTGTTGAGGTTTGAGTTGGAGGTTACGGTGTGGATTTCATTTCATTTAATCGGATAATAATTGATTGAAAGCGACATTGAGAGATGTATACCGGAGCTGGGGGTTTGAGTTGAGGTTCCGAATCGAGGTTCTTCAGCATGCGGATTCTTCCTCTCGATTGACTGATATTCGGAGTAAAATCATCATTGAGGTCCATTTCTACTCCTTTCCCTTTTTTTATTTCATTGTTGATGGAATATGGTGCAGTGGATGGAATCTGTGTGTTGTTTGATCTTGATTAGTGATGAATTGCTACTTTGGTATTGACTTGTTGCTTAATTTCATTGAAATAGAAATCATGAATTGAGAAAAATTAGAGTTAAAAGGGAATTTGGGGGGTGAGAATTGAAAACTTGATATAATTGGTGAATTTTGGTTAGCTTGATTCATGGGTTGTTTGACTTGAAATGAACTTTAATTGATCTTGGTAGTATCGTGATACGTCGATTGGTTTAGGCAAACATAGGTTGGGTAGGCGAAATTTAGGAATAAGTGTTTCGTTGGATGTTGGAATGTGCGTGTGAATGTTTCTTTTAGTTTATCGTGTTTAATTTGGATGTATTTATTTAGCCGGGGAATGCCCCGAGATCGCTTGTATTTATTCACCGGGGAATGCCCCGACGTATCATGTTGGCGAAAAATAATCGTGATGAAGGCCCGCGGCGTCGGGTAAGGCATTGGAGCGTAGTCTAGATTTAGTTTAGATTAGGATTTATATTTTCGTATTTTTTTTCTATTTTTCGGACTGTATAATTGGACTGGACTTTTACGTTTTTGGACTGTTTTGTTTTTGTTTATTGTTTGATTATTTTGTGTTCTTTTGCGTGGTTTATACACTTCATAATGCCAAAATAGTCGATACACTCCACCAAGCGACCGTGGTAGAACCACGGGATCGAGGGGTGCCTAACACCTTCCCCTCGGTCAACAGAATTCCTTAGCCGGAATCTCTGTTCGCAAACCGGTTTAAGAGTCAAATGGTTTCGAAAAGGATTTTTCAAAGGTGACTTGGCACACCGGATTATGCCAAGTGGCGACTCTGAATAAAAAATGCAAATAATCCTTTTCCGAAATAAATTTTCATTTCTTGTCATTTAAATAATAAAACCCTTTCGAACTTTAAAAAATGTATCCATTTTTTGGAGTACGCACGAAAAAAGGGGTGTGACAGCTCTGGCGACTCTGCTGGGGACGTTTTAGAATTCGAGCTTATTTTTGAGTCGTATCGACTTTGTTTGGCATTACGAGTGTATAAGCATTGTTTGTGATTATTGTTTTGTTATTGTTTTCACTTTTGTGTATTTTCGTGCTCTTTGTTTATAGTATTTATCCTATGTGTTACCGCTTTATATCTGTCATCATGAGTCCACCCCTCGGCCTTTTTTCTGCAACAAGTCTCGGAGTGCACGTCGTGCGCACGAACTCTAGTTGAGTCTCCTTTATTTTAGGGGGGGAGCCGTTGGATGTATGGAGTAGGTGGAAAGCAAAGCAGCTACTATCGACCATATGCTCCCCCGAACGGCCTTGTTAGTAAACCACAACGTAGGTCAGCCTTTAGGTCATCCTTACGTGCATCATATTAAGACCTAGCGGGGCCTACACGGTCCTTTGTAGGAGACTCACCTTTAAAGCATCCCTACGTGCTAACTGTTGCATATTTAAGGGTAACGTGGTCATTTGACAGACTGATTTAAAAAAAAAAAAATATATATAGAAAGCGAGTCGAAAAGAATGAATCAAAAGGAATGTCGTAGTTTATTTTAGAATTCTTTATGGCTTTTGTTCTTCATGATCCAAAAACTCAAAAAGATTTTTTTACATTTTTGCATTTGTCTTCTCAAAGTACCGTAAATTCAAAAAGAAAAAAAAAGTTTTTTCTACGTATTTGTCAAAAGCAAAAATACCAAAAAGATTTTTTTTTCCATAATGGATGGTGTCAGTCTTAGTTAAAGTGTCTAATTGAAAAATCCGAAAAGTTTTTATTCGTTTGTTTTTGGTTTTGTCTCTTAAGTTAGGTTCAATTTATTAGTTAATCGTTAGTTGTCCAATTTGGACGAACTACGCATACCTGATTTCCGTCCCTCGGGGCGGGATACGTAGGTAACCCTCGGCGGGTCCGATAACCTTTATTTTGGTCTTCGTCTTAGTCTTAGGCTAGGTCTTTTACTCCGTAACCTAGAGTTGTTAGCCAAGTAGGCTGATTTTATTCAGCATTACTGTTCGGCGATTTGGAGTCATGAAGCGGTCTGTCCCATCGACGTATGTCCGCATCAAATTCCCATTGGCTGGGAACCCTTTGCTCTTATCAAATTTTGAGACAATTTCTTATCTGCTACTACATGATGGATCTGTCCACAAAGTCTAGAGTCCTTATGGTTGTCAAGGTACCCAAAAAGTTGATCAAGTGGTGGGGCACGTTCAATTACTCCGAAAAGCACGAAGTAAGGAAAGTGTTAGGCAATCTTGTAACACTCATGGATCTCACGCCTCGTCCGGATTTAATAGAAGCTGCGTTGACTTTCTAGGATCCAAATAATTTGGTGTTTAGGTTCGGAAGATGTGAATTGACTCCTACCCTGGCAGAAATATCTTGTTTGTTTCGGTTGACTTACATGGGCCAGCAGATGATTTTAGCCCGCAATCATACTCGTAAGAAATTCCTTCGACTCTGTGGATTAAAAGATAATAAGCATCTGGGATGTCTCAAACAATCTTGGATTTCCTTGGACTATTTGTTTGCTAGATTTGGGTCTTTAGAGGGTTTCGACTGCTTTTGGGATGAATTCTGTACTACCAAAAAAATCTGGGAACAACGTCGTCTTGAGGTTTTCTGTCTGGCTTTGTTGGGTATCTTAGTGTTCCCGTTAGATGAGAGGTGTATCAATACTCGTCTGCAATCAGTGGTGATAGCTTTATTCAAGAAAAAAGATGAGGTCACCATTGTACCAATGATCTTAACAGAAATATATAAGGCTTTAACTGAAGTAAAAGGAGGGGTACAATTTTTTGAGGGGAGTAATCTGATATTGCAGCTGTGGATGATGGAGCACTTGCATACGCCTTCTTTGATTAGAGAAGATGTGATCGACCGTTGTCTGAATGATCGAGTGCAAGCCATGCAAGAAAGAATGCGTTTTGACAAATTTTCTTTTCCTATTGGAGTCAATTCGTGGATCGAATTTCTCGAATCAAGAACTCCGAACAACATTCTTTGGTGCTATATGTGGTTTCGTCCTAAGAAAATCTTGATTGGATCTCAAATGCAACTCTTTCTAGTTTTGATAGGACTTAACTGCACTAGGCCTTACAGTCCAAGAAGGGTGATGCGTCAGTTGGGTAGGATGCAAGACGTCCCCCCAATAATGGACCTTCTAAAGGATGTAGAGTACTTTAAAGACCAAGCCGTGGGGGAAAGCAAATATGAGCAATTCTGGAATAACGCGATAAAGTTAGGTGTCGATACTCTCGAGGAAAATCCAGGATGCACTCAAAACTATGAAATCTGGCTACAATTTCTGCCCCATGGCATTAGTAGACCCTTACCAGCCCAACTTAGAGGGCGAATACGGGAAGCAATCATGGTAGAAGATGATGAGCAGGAAGATCCGGGTGCCAAGGTGGAGTTTTTGAGAGTTCAGTTGTCGCGTTTGATCACAACTGTGGATGGGTGTCAGAGAAAACTTTACGGGTGAATCTCCAAGAGGCCGGGATACGGGTAAGAAATTTGTTTCCGGGTATCAAAACGTCGTTGCAGGATATGTTGCAAATTCTGAGTGGAAAAGTGGGGACTTCACAGATGGGTTCATCTCAGCCGGGGACATCACACAGAGCACCAGTTTGAAAGAGCATGTCTTATCTTTATGTAGTTTTGAGTCTTTTATGTGTCTGTCATTGTAGGTTGGTGTCTGTGTTAAGTCAGAGTCAAGTTGTTTTGATATTTGGGTCTTTATCGCACGCATGTCGTTAGGGGTTTAAAGTGTTATTTTGAATTTATTGTTTAGTTTTAAAGTGGTCCTAAATTCGTTGTATGTTTTGCTGTCTTTCATCGAAATGTTAGGATGTTACGTCTTTCTTTTGTTTACTTGTTTTTGTGTTTCATGAAAAAAAAACAAAAAACCTTCAATTGTGTAATGTTTATGCATAAGCTACCCGAACTACGCAAGATCTGATTCATGTACAACATGATACGTAGGCAACCTACTTTTGGGTTCGATCTAATCATTTTCTTTCGTTGTTTTTCATTATTTTTTCCTCTTTTAAGGAAAACAAAAGCCATAAAGAATGATAAAATAAAGGTAGATAACGTGAGGAAAAGAACAGATATTGATACGGAAAAAAAGAAAAAGAAAAAAAGAGAGAAGAATAAAAAATAATAATAGGCGTAGATAAAATAAGTGTAGATAAAATCGGGATGATGTTAAAATGACTTCGCTACCCTTGAAAGCTGGTAGAAATGAACATGAACTTAGGACAATTTTACCAATGTGATTCCCATGTTTTTGGTATACCCTAATCCTAACGGATGTCGTCTTTGATGAGCATGTTTCTTTCAGATAACAGTGGTAGGTTTGCAACACTCTGGCTAGTCACCCATACTTCACTAGATCCAAAGCAAAGCTCACCATGGCTAGCAGGGAGATTGAAAATTCGCTCATTGACCTGGATCAGGATCACAGGGAAGAAAGTTCAGAACACAATGATGAGGTAGTAAGGCTCAGGCAACAATTGATAGATTTGCACCGGGCATGGGCCAGCGGAATGCCTCCTCCTCCGCTCCCTGAAGGTCTTGGGAATATCTCTAATTGCCCATCGCTCTCTCAGGCACAATTCTCTGCTCCTACTGAGTCACCTGAGCACGCGCCAGGATTCACTCCGCGACATTATTATCCTGGCAATTCTGGTGTGCCCTTGGCAGCTCCCCAATCAAGACCAGCTGCTCAGCCAGCGCCACCGATCACACCGGTATTCGTGGCCCCGCCACCACATGAAACTCCCATATATGTTATGCGTCCCACAATGAGGCTTCCTCGATCTTCCAGTGAGCCAGTACTGAAGGTTTCAGATGGTTAGTATTATGCTACGGAGCCTACTTTGCAATTGAATGAACCATATGGGTACACTCAGCCGCCTGCATTTCCATTTGATACGGAGAAACCTGTCGCAACAGAGGAATAGGAAGTCATAGCGCGGAAGTTGAAAAGTTTAGAACAAGCTATGAGGAATTTACAAGGAATCGGAGATTATAGAAGTGTTTCCTATAAAGATCTGTGCATGTTCCCAGACATCAACCTGCCCCCCGATTTTAAGATGCCTAAGTTCGAGAAGTACGCAGGGCACGGTGATCCTGTTGCACACTTGAGACGTTATTGCAACCAGTTGAGGGCTGCAGGAGGAAAGGAAGAACTACTCATAGCCTTCTTTGGCGAGAGTCTTTCAGATCTGGCTTCAGAATGGTTCATCGATCGAGATATCGATAAATGGAACAGTTGGGATGATTTGGCTTCTGAATTTGTTCAATATTTTCAGTACAACATCGACTTGATTCCGGACAAAAAATCTTTGGTCAACATGAAGAAAAAGAGCACTGAAGGTTTTAGGGAATACGCGATAAGGTGGCGTGAACAGGCCGCTAGGGTAAAGCCTCTAATGAAAGAAAGTAAGTTGGTAGAAGTTTTCATTCAGGCGCAGGATGAGACCTATTTTCAACATTTACTTCCGGCAATGGGAAAGTCTTTTATGGAAGTCCTCAAAATGGGTGAGATGATAGAGGACGGAATCAAGATCGGACGAATAGTAAGTTTTGCCGCATTAAAAGCCACCACACAAGCGATTCAAGGTGGATCTGGCGCATTTGGCGGTAAAAAGAAGAAAGAGGACGTGGCGACTGTTGTAGCTGGAACCCATTCCTATCCCAAAAGACCGTCTCGCCCCTATCCCCAATCCCAAGCCCAAATCTACACCCAAGCTCCATATATTCCTCCCCACCATTACTACCCTCCACAAAACCCTTTATATTCCATTCCACCACCCCCATACCCAGTATATAGCGCGCAGCCATATGCCCAAACCCCTTCTTACCCGCAGTGGCGCGCGCAAACTCCACAAAATCGCCCATTCGCTCCACCAAATTACCAAAACCCCTCCAGACCCAGTCTTCAGCCTAGGCTCGAGTATAAGAAGGAGAAGACGACCAAAAATCAATTCACACCTCTTGGGGAGTCATATGCTAGCTTGTTTGATAGGTTGAGGAAGTTGAAGGTTTTAAGCCCAATTCAAGGAAGGCTTTCAAATCCACCACCAAGGAATCTCAATTATTCTTTAAGGTGTGCGTACTGTTCTGATATGCCAGGCCATGATATTGAGAAATATTGGCATTTGAAGAGAGCTGTCCAAGATTTAATTGACATAAATCAGATGCTGGTCCAGGCCCCGGAGGGTCCAAACATTAACCAGAATCCGCTGCCAACCCATGCTGAAGCCAATATGTTAGAATTGATATATGATGGGAAAGAGTCTTCGAGGGGTTATAAGCCTATTGTCAAGATACAGACCATTGAGGAGAAATCGGTGAATGTAGCGGAGTCTTTGAAAGCAATGTCATTGAGCCAGGAAGGAATGAGAGAAGATAAAGCCCGAGAACGCACAAAGAAGCCCCTGATCACAGTACAAGGTGCCAGAAGGTATGTTGATTCAAGTCAGGATAAACCTAAGTTGACGGTGGTGGGAGCTCTGAGTCAGCCTATCTTGACGGTGAAAGGAGCACTGGCAGCGCCTATTTTCCTCAAACCGGTGACCCAACCTCCGATAGTTGATACGAAAAGGATTCCCTGGAATTATGGACGGACCGTGATGACCTATCATGGGAAAGAAGTAGTGGAAGATGTAGATGAGGTAGGGGGTTTGACTAGGTCAGGAAGATGTTTCGTGCCTGAAAGCTTAAGAAAGTCCAAGCCAACGGTGAGTGGACCGTCATCTATCAAAAATCCTATCACCGAAGAAGAAGCCGAAGAATTTTTGAAAAAGATGAAATTGCCAAAGTATTCAATATTAGACCAGCTGAAGAAAACCCCTGCTCAAATTTCCCTTTTATCTTTGTTGTTGCACTCCAAGGAGCATCCTGATGTTTTACTGAAGGTATTAAATGAAGCATATGTTTCAAGGGAGATTACAATCAACCAACTTGAGAAAATGGTTGGAAAAATCTTTGAGGTTAATCGGATCAACTTTTCTGATGATGAATTGCCTGTTGAAGGTACAGGGCATAACCGGGGCCTTTACATTACAGTGAAGTGTGAAGATTTCTATGTCACTCATGTTATGATTGATGGAAGTTCAGGTGCAAATATTTGCCCTATTTCTACTTTGCAAAAGCTGAATATTGGTGCTGAGAGGATCAGGCCTAACAATGTATGTGTCAGGGCTTTCGATGGTGCAAAATCAAATTCCATTGGCGAAATAGAACTAATGTTGACCATAGGGCCTGTTGAGTTCGCCATAGAGTTTCAAGTATTGAATGTAGAATCCTCTTATAATCTGTTGTTGGGAAGGCCATGGATCCACAAGGCCAAGGCGGTTGCATCTACACTGCACCAAATGATCAAGTTTGAGCATGACCGACAAGAAGTAGTTATTCATGGTGAAGGTGATTTGTCAGCCTACGAAGATTCTCCCTTAACTCTTATTGAAGCAAATAACGTAGAGGAGACATTCGTCTATCAAATTTTTGATACAGTGCCAGTGAATCGAATCCTTGAATGACAGGCTATACCAGGACCACAATTGTCTTCTGCTTCTATCATGATGGTGAGTGAACTTTGGAAATACGGATTTGAGCCAGGGAAGGGTTTGGGAGCGTATCTGCACGGTATAGTTCATCCCATATGTCCGAGTGAGAACCTGGGCACGTTTGGTCTGGGATTTGAGCCTACAGCTGAAGATCTGAAGAAAGCCAAGGGAAGGAAAAAGGAAATATGGTCACTTCCTCGCCCAATGCCACTACTCAGTGAATCATTTGTCAAGAGCGGTATCACGAAGCATGTGGGATTTGAGGTTGAATTGGTTGATGACTTTCAGAACCTTTGTATCAAAGTTGATATGGTCGAAGCAGGAGAAGGTACCAGTATGGCAGACGTGCAATTCATAGGTCCAGCTGTCCAGCTCAATAATTGGGAAGTCACTCTTCTCCCCGTCAGGAGGGAGTTTTGGTAGTCTATTTTGTTTTTCTTTCTGTTTATCCGAATTATTTCAGGGTTGTAATTTGGATTTTTAGTTTGTTTATGTTATGTTGGCATCTGTGTTTAAACCCTTCTACCTTTTATTTAAAGAAATGCCATGTCCCTTTTGTTTTGTGTCTAATATATTTTGTTTTTGTTTTCTTACACAGTTCTCTTGATGCTGATTCTAATGACATGCATGCGGAATTTTCAGCCTGATTTTAAAATCCAAACTAATCAAGATGTAATGAAGCAGGATGGGGAATATGATGAAGAACAAACACTAGAAGAAATAAGCAAAGAGTTGGAACAATTTGAAGACAAACCGAATCTTAATTTGAATGAAACTGAGCCAATAAATCTAGGGGATCAAGAAGATGTTAGGGAAACTAAAATCAGTGTACATGCTTTGCCACAGCTAAAAGAGGGAATGATTCAAGCATTGATTGATTATAAGGACGTTTTTGCGTGGTCTTATGATGATATGCCCGGTTTAAGCACTGAATTAGTGGCTCACAAGTTGCCAACTGATCCCGCGTTCCCCCCTGTCAAACAGAAGTTGAGGAAGTTTAAAACCGATGTGAGTATTAAAATCAAAGATGAAATCATGAAACAACTTGAAGCCAAAGTAATTCGAGTGTCTCGTTATCCCATGTGGTTATCCAATGTTGTTCCCGTACCAAAGAAAGATGGCAAAATTCGAGTGTGTGTTGATTACCGCAATTTGAACAGAGCAATTCCGAAAGATGATTTTTCACTGCCCAACATCCACATTTTGTTAGACAACTGTGCTAAACACGAGGTTGCCTCTTTTGTGGATTGCTATGCCGGGTATCACCAGATCATTATGGATGATGACGACGCAGAGAAGACATCTTTTATCACACCATGGGGAACTTATTGTTATCGAGTGATGCCGTTCGGTTTGAAGAATGCTGAAGCAACATACATGAGAGCCATGACCACTATGTTTCATGACATGATGCACAAGGATATTGAGGTCTACGTGGATGATGTGATTATTAATTCAAAAAGTCAGGCCGACCATGTTAAAGATTTAAGAAAGTTCTTTGAGAGGCTTCGCAGGTATAATCTCAAACTCAACCCGGCAAAATGTGTATTTGGAGTTCCATCTGAAAAGCTGTTGGGGTTTGTAGTCAGCCGTCGGGGAATTGAATTGGATCCCTCAAAAATCAAAGCCATTCAGGATTTATCCCCGCCCAAGAATAGAACGGAGGTGATGAGTTTGCTTGGTAGACTGAACTACATTAGCAGGTTTATTGCTCAACTCACAACCACTTGTGAGCCCATATTCAAGTTGTTGAAAAAGAGTGTTGCGGTAAAATGGACTGAAGAATGTCAGGAAGCATTCGACCGAATCAAAAGATATTTGTCAAACCCGCCAGTGCTGGTACCCTCGGAGCCTGGTAGGACTTTGATATTATATTTATCAGTCATGGACAATTCTTTCGGTTGTGTCCTGGGTCAACATGACGTCACAGGCAAAAAGGAGCAGGCTATTTATTATCTTAGCAAGAAGTTCACCACATATGAGGCCAGGTATACTCTTCTTGAAAGGACGTGTTGTGCCCTAACTTGGGTAGCACAGAAGTTGAAGCACTATCTCTCATCCTATACTACTTATCTCATCTCCCGCATGGATCCTTTGAAGTATATCTTTCAGAAGCCTATGCCGACGGGTCGATTGGCAAAGTGGCAAATATTGCTTACCGAGTTCGACATTGTATATGTGACTCGAACCGCCATGAAATCCCAAGCCTTGGCAGATCATCTTGCTGAGAATCCCATCGATGAAGAGTACGAGCCATTAAAGACATATTTTCCTGACGAAGAAGTGTCGTGTGTCGATGAAGTCGTTATAGATGCTGATCCAGGTTGGAGGTTATTCTTCGATGGAGCTGTCAATATGAAAGGAGTCGGAATAGGTGCGGTTCTTATCTTTGAATCGGGACAACATTTCCCGATAACAGCACAACTTCGATTCTACTGTACTAACAATATGGCAGAGTATGAAGCCTGCATCCTTGGTTTGAGGTTAGCTGTTGATATGGGAGTCCAAGAATTATTGGTGTTGGGAGATTCGGATTTGCTCGTCCATCAAATTCAAGGCGATTGGGAGACGCGAGATTTGAAACTCATCCCGTATCGACAATGCTTGCAGGAGCTATGTCGACGATTTGTGTTAGTAAAATTTAGGCATATTCCAAGGATTCATAATGAAATTGCTGATGCTTTAGCCACTCTGTCTTCAATGCTCCGACATCCTGACAAGGCCTACATCGATCCAGTGCATATACAGAGTCGGGATAAGCATGCTTACTGTAATGCGGTTGAAGAAGAGCTCGATGGAGAGCCTTGGTTTTTGGATATCAAGCGGTACATTCAGTCAGGAAAATACCCAGCATATGCCACCAACGATCAAAGGAGGGCTATTAGGCGTTTGTCTAGTGGATTTTTCTTAAGTGGGGGAATCTTGTATAAAAGGACCCCAAATCTGGGACTTTTAAGGTGTGTAGATGCAAAAGAAGCCTCAGCAATCATGATTGAAATACATTCTGGAGTATGCGGGTCGCATATGAACGGTCATGTCTTGTCAAAGAAGATTCTTCGAGCAGGTTATTACTGGCTTACTATGGAGAGGGATTCTATTCAATTTAATCAAAAGTGTCATCAATGTCAGGTGCACGGCGATCTGATACGTTCTCCTCCTGTTGAGTTGCATGCAATGGCCGCTCCATGGCCGTTCGTGGCTTGGGGAATGGATGTGATTGGACCGATTGAGCCGAAGGCATCAAATGGACATAGATTCATTTTGGTAGCCATTGACTACTTCACAAAGTGGGTGTAAGCAGTAACTTTCAAGTCAGTGACAAAGAAGGCTGTGGTAGATTTTGTTCATGCCAATATCATTTGTAGATTTGGAATCCCTAAGATGATTATTACAGACAATGCTGCCAATCTCAATAGTCATTTGATGTAAGAAGTGTGTCAACAGTTTAAGATCGCACATCGAAATTCTACTCCATATCGCCCAAAGGCCAATGGTGCTGTAGAAGCTGCCAATAAAAATATAAAAAAAATACTGCAAAAAATGGTACAAGGTTCTAGACAGTGGCATGAAAAGTTGCCCTTTGCATTGCTAGGTTATCGCACCACTGTTCGCACTTCAACAGGGGCAACTCCATATTTATTAGTGTATGGGACAGAAGCAGTCATCCCTGCAGAAGTTGAAATTCCTTCTCTTCGAGTCATTGTAGAAGCAGAGATCGATGATGATGAATGGGTAAAATCCCGACTGGAACATTTGAGTTTGATTGAGGAAAAAAGGCTAACGTCCGTTTGTCATGGCCAGTTGTATCAGAGGAGGATGGCTCGTGCGTATAACAAAAAGGTCCGTCCCAGGAATTTTGAAGTTGGTCAGTTGGTATTAAGACGTATCCTTCCTCACCAGGTTGAAGCGAAAGGCAAGTTCTCCCCTAACTGGCAAGGTCCCTTCGTTGTGAAGAAAGTGTTACCCAATGGAGCCTTATATTTGACAGATATTGAAGGCAAAATGGCAGAAATGGCTATCAATTCTGACGCGGTCAAAAGATACTATGTATGATATTTGATCCATTGTTGAGTTTATTGCATGTTTAGTACTTGCATTTTTGAAGATTGATATGATGAAGGCATTTTATTCTTCTATGCAAACATTGTGTCATCCTTTGTTTACCCGTTTGAGCCTCGTTTATTTTTTCTTTCATATCCCTCTTTTGGAATCAAAATAGAGTCAAAGATAAATGTCAAGAAATTAAGAATAAAAGAAAGAGTACGAAAAAAAAAATCAAAGCAAAGTAAAGGACAAGCAGATGGAACTACGTGCGACCTGATTCTCCTCTCTCGGGAGTGAGATACGTAGGTTGCCCTATTTCGGGCTCGGTCCAACCAAATAAAGATTTAAGATTCACCCAGTCAACAAAACTGGGGCATGAGTTAACGCATTGTTTGAGTCGATTCCAAAAGCTGTAAGTCCGAGCCCCACTTCAAGTATCGTTTGAGCCTCTTACCATCTTTTTTAACCTTGACCAAAAGCCAAGTTACAATCAAAAAAAGTCCTTCAGATCAATTTTGATAGTGTTAAGGCTAAGCATGCAATGGATATGATGATACATTGTGAGGTACCACTCGTCTCCCTCAGCATAAGAAATCAGGAGAGAAATACAAAAATGAGAGTCTTATTGGTGAAAACCCTCGTGGGCATCATAAGGCGATGGTGAGTTGAGAGAAATGAAAATGAGAGAGTCTTATTGGTGAAAACCCTTGCAGGCACCATAAGGCGATGGTGAGTGGAGAGAAATAAAAACGAGAGAGTCTTATTGGTGAAAACCCTCACGGGCACCGTAAGGCGATGGAGAGTTCAAGAGAAAAGTGAAAAGTGAAAAGAAAGAGATTTGTTGTCAAAAGTCATTTAAAATGTCGACAATCGAATGTGATGAATGAGTCCAATGGATTTGAACAAGCGGCTCAGCGGCAAAGACACGAACTCAACAACAAATGAGGAGTTTGGATAGGAAGATCAGGCAGCCCAATCCAAAATGCATGTCATACTCATTGGAGTTGGTTGTCGTATTCAGATAAGTTTTCTTTTTGAATATGGGACATTGCCCTGTTCTTTCATTTACATATTCATGTTTTTGTCTTTTCTTATGTTATTTATCAAAACAAAAGTCACCATAATTTCTTTACATTTTTTAAGTCAAGTCTGTGTCAAAACAAGCGAGAAAGGATTTCAAAATTTACTACCAGTCTTTCCAATTATATGAGGAAAAGCCAAGGAACAGCACAGGAAAGAAATATGATCGTAATTCAACACGAAGCAAAGGAAGTCTATCAACTGACAGGCTATTGGATTCGTGGAATCATTCAGATTTTGGAAAAGAGTGCACCTCAGGGGCATGGTAAAATGAAAACCCATTGTTTGAGTCAGAACTCGTTTCCCTCAATCTGGATCTTGGTCAATGATGCGGCAAGACACGACAAGTGTTAGCAATTTGGAACAAAGATGAAAAGAACGAGTGTTGGGCAGATACCGGAAAAGCCAAGATCTGCAAGCCACCACTAAGTTTTCAACTGACAAATTTTTCTTTGATTGAAACAGGGGCAAATTCGTTTCACTTGATTCAGCTACCATTGGAAATGCATATCCAGGAATTTTACTTTCAGTCCAGGACCCTCCTGAAAAAATGGGATTTTACTTTCTGTTCAGGACCCTCCTGAAAAATGGGATTTTACGTTCAGTTCAGGACCCTCCTAAAAAATGGGATTTTACTTTATGTTCAGGACCCTCCTGAAGAATGGGAATTTACTTTCAGTTCAGGACCCTCCCAAAAAATGGGATTTTACTTTCAGTTCAGGACCCTCCTGAAAAATGGGATTTTACTTTATGTTCAGGACCCTCCTGAAAATGGGATTTTACTTTATGTTCAGGACCTTCCTGAAAAATGGGATTTTACTTTCTGTTCAGGACCCTCCTGAAAAATGGGAATTTACTTTCAGTTCAGGACCCTCCTGAAAAATGAGATTTTACTTTCTGTTCAGGACCCTCCTGAAAAATGGGATTTTACTTTATGTTCAGGACCCTCCTGAAAAATGGGATTTTACTTTCTGTTCAGGACCCTCCTGAAAAATGGGAATTTACTCTCAGTTCGGGACCCTCCTGAAAAATAGGATTTTACTTTATGTTCAGGACCCTCCTGAAAAAATGGGATTTTACTTTCTGTTCAGGACCCTCCTGAAAAATGGGATTTTACTTTATGTTCAGGACCCTCCTGAAAAATGGGATTTCACTTTATGTTTAGGACCCTCCTGGAAAATGGGAATTTACTTTCTGTTCAGGACCCTCCTGAAAAATGGGATTTTCTTCAATGCAGGACCCTCCTGAAGAATGGGAGTTTACTTTCAATTCAGGACCCTCCTGAAAAATGGGATTTTACTTTATGTTCAGGATCCTCCTGAAAATTGGGATTTTACTTTATGTTCAGGACCCTCCTGAAAAATGGGACTTTACTTTCTGTTCAGGACCCTCCTGAAAAATGGGATTTTACTTTATGTTCAGGACCCTCCAGAAAAATGGGATTTTACTTTCTCTTCAGGACCCTCCTGAAAAAATGAGATTTTACTTTCTGTTCAGGACCCTCCTGAAAAATGGGATTTTACTTTCTGTTCAGGACCGTCCTGAAAAATGGGAATTTACCTTCAATTCAGGACCCTCCTGAAGAATGGGATTTTACTTTTAGTTCAGGACCCTCCTGGAAAATGGGAATTTACTTTCAATTCAGGACCCTCCTGAAAAATGGGAATTTACTTTATGTTCAGGACCCTCCTGAAAAATGGAATTTTACTTCATGTGCAGGACCCTCCTGAAAAATGAGATTTTACTTTCAGTTCAGGACCCTCCTGAAGAATGGGATTTTACTTTATGTTCAGGACCCTCCTGAAAAAATGGGATTTTACTTTATGTTCAGGACCCTCCTGAAAAATGGTATTTTACTTTATATTCAGGACCCTGCTGAAAAATGGGAATTTACTTTCAGTTCAGGACCCTCCTGAAAAATGGGACTTTACTTTCTGTTCAAGGATTTTACTTTATGTCCAGGACCCTCCTGAAAAATTGGATTTTACCTTATGTTCAGGACCCTCCTGAAAAATGGGATTTTACCTTCTGTTCAGGACCCCCCTGAAAAGTGGGATTTTACTTTATGTTCAGGACCCTCCTGAAAAAATGGGATTTTACATTATGTTCAGGACCCTCCTGAAAAATGGGAATTTACTTTCAGTTCAGGACCCTCCTGAAAAATGGATTTTACTTTATGTTCAGTGATTTTACTTTATGTTCAGGACCCTCCTGAAAAATGGGAATTTACTTTTAGTTCAGGACCCTCCTGAAAAATGGGACTTTACTTTCTGTTCAAGGATTTTACTTTATGTTCTGGACCCTCCTGAAAAATGGGATTTTACTTTATGTCCAGGACCCTCCTGAAAAATGGGATTTTACCTTCTGTCCAGGACCCTCCTGAAAAATGGGATTTTACCTTCTGTTCAGGACCCTCCTGAAAAATGGGATTTTACTTTATGTTCAGGACCCTCCTGAAAAATGGGAATTTACTTTCAGCTCAGGACCCTCCTGAAGAATGGGATTTACTTTCAGTTCAGGACCCTCCTGAAGAATGAGACTTTACTTTCTGTTCAGGACCCTTCTGAAAAATGAGATTTTACTTTCTGTTCAGGACCCTCCTGAAAAATGGGAATTTACTTTCAATTCAGGACCCTCCTGAAAAATGAGATTTTACTTTATGTTCAGGACCCTCCTGAAAAATGGGATTTTACTTTATGCTCAGGACCCTCCTGAAAAAATAGGATGTTACTTTCTGTTCAGGACCCTCCTGAAAAATGGAATTTTACTTTATGTTCAGGACCCTCCTGAAAAATGGGATTTTACTTTATGCGCAGGACTCTCCTGAAAAATGGGATTTTACTTTCTGCTCAGGACCCTCCTGAAAAATGGGACAACGCTTTCAAAAGTGAAATACTACTTTACTATAAAAAAAATTTGGGATAATTTTCGTTCTAGTTTTAATTTTGGGTTTCAGGTGCCCGCCTGAAGAACAGGGTGATGAAATAGCAATTCAGGAGCCCGCCTGAAGAACAGGGTGATGAAATAACAAGTCAGGAGCCCGCCTGGAGAATAGGGTAAAGAAACGAAAAGTCAAGCAACAAAGTAAAGCAAATTGAAAGCCAAGCAACAAGTTGAAAGAAATTGCAAGTCAGGAGCCCGCCTGAAGAATAGGGTGATGGAAGTCGAGTCAAGAACTAACGGAAGCTGTATAGATAGGATTTTTTTTATAATTTCATTTATGTTTTAACTTGTAATTTTCATTTTTGATGTAATAACAGAGTCGCGGACCGGAACCTTGACGGAACCTCACTCGACTCTCCAACTCGGTATAGTCCTCATCTTCCATTCCTTTGAAATACCCGTGACATGATTCTCTCGTAGTTTGGGTAGGAAGGATGTTTTAAGTCAAGACCCGGTTGTCTTTCTTCCTTCTGTTTCTTTCTTTGAATAATGGTCGAGTCAAAATTTGATCTCACTGTCTACTTCTTTGCCTGAAAACACTTCATGTTTTCATTCAAAGGGGGCATGATGTAGACACCTAATTTCGTCCCTCCTCGATGTCATTTTTACACATTCTTATTTTATCCTACCGTGTACCCTCACCCATGTTATTATACCCCCACAAAATACAAAAAAATAAATAAATAAATAATAAAATAACAAAATCCCTAACAAATCTTATCCTAACTAATTCTATCTTATCCTAACAACCTACCCAATCAAAATAAACCACACCACACCCTACCCCCTACCCCCTACCCGTGGACCCCACCTACCCTACCTCACCACTACCTACCCTCACAATATATACCCACATACTCTCCATTTTTTCCACCATTTACACAGAACGAATCATCCATAGACCACACACACAAACCAGTGAAAGAAAACAAAGGAGAACAACAACACCCACCATTGACACTACACAGAGCTGCTTCCATTAAAGAACCATACACACACATAATTTTAAGGGGAGCACACTAAACAAATGGGATAGACTACACAGACGCCTCCTTCACCGGAATATACATAGTTCACCGGAAACTATCGATACCCACACGCAAATCGAAGAGGACAACGGATAGGGGTTGATCGGAGCTTGATCGGAAGTGAGGGTCAGAGAGAAAACAGTAGTGGGGTACGAAAAACAATCACCAAAGTAACCCGTCATCATCGTCGTTACTGTTCCGGCGAAGCAGTTCACAGCCATCATGTCAATTTTGGCAAATCTGGTAGGTCGACATCCCATTTCATCATCGAACCAAACCCCTCAAAGTCATTGTTCTGTTTTAGCATTATCAAATTGGTTTCGAGTTGTGGTCATCGTTGGTTCGAGGTTTGTGTGATTATCGGTCCACGAGGTTTCTGTCGTAGTTGAAATCAGTTCAAGTTGGTCAAATAAAAGCCCTAATTTAAGTTCTTGATGCAAATTGGATTCGAGGTTCGTCATTGTTGAGGTTTGAGTTGGAGGTTACGGTGTGGATTTCATTTCGTTTAATCGGATAATAATTGATTGAAAGCGGCATTGAGAGATGTATACCGGAGCTGGGGGTTTGAGTTGAGGTTCCGAATCGAGGTTCTTCAGCATGCGGATTCTTCCTCTCGATTGACTGATATTCGGAGTAAAATCATCATTGAGGTCCATTTCTACTCCTTTCCCTTTTTTTATTTCATTGTTGATGGAATATGGTGCAGTGGATGGAATCTGTGTGTTGTTTGATCTTGATTAGTGATGAATTGCTACTTTGGTATTGACTTGTTGCTTAATTTCATTGAAATAGAAATCATGAATTGAGAAAAATTAGAGTTAAAAGGGAATTTGGGGGGAGAGAATTGAAAACTTGATATAATTGGTGAATTTTGGTTAGCTTGATTCATGCGTTGTTTGATTTGAAATGAACTTTAATTGATCTTGGTAGTATCGTGATACGTCGATTGGTTTAGGCAAACATAGGTTGGGTAGGCAAAATTTAGGAATAAGTGTTTCGTTGGATGTTGGAATGTGCGTGTGAATGTTTCTTTTAGTTTATCGTGTTTAATTTGGATGTATTTATTTAGCCGGGAAATGCCCCGAGATCGCTTGTATTTATTCACCGGGGAATGCCCCGACGTATCATGTTGGCGAAAAATAATCGTGATGAAGGCCCGCGGCGTCGGGTAAGGCATTGGAGCGTAGTCTAGATTTAGTTTAGATTAGGATTTATATTTTCGTATTTTTTTTCTATTTTTCGGACTGTATAATTGGACTGGACTTTTACGTTTTTGGACTGTTTTGTTTTTGTTTATTGTTTGATTATTTTGTGTTCTTTTGCGTGGTTTATACACTTCATAATGCCAAAATAGTCGATACACTCCACCAAGCGACCGTGGTAGAACCACGGGATCGAGGGGTGCCTAACACCTTCCCCTCGGTCAACAGAATTCCTTAGCCGGAATCTCTGTTCGCAAACCGGTTTAAGAGTCAAATGGTTTCGAAAAGGATTTTTCAAAGGTGACTTGGCACACCGGATTATGCCAAGTGGCGACTCTGAATAAAAAATGCAAACAATCCTTTTCCGAAACAAATTTTCATTTCTTGTCATTTAAATAATAAAACCCTTTCGAACTTTAAAAAATGTATCCATTTTTTGGAGTACGCGCGAAAAAAGGGGTGTGACAATGGCTCCAACGGCCAAGTATTGTATATACATATATATGTGTGCTCGAGCTTATACAAGTGATTATTTCCTTTTATATGCGACATGATACTGTCCGAATTTCGGATTGTCATAGCGGTATGCATGGGAAGTATAAGGTGATGAGCTGGTTCTCCCGGGACTCCTCGGTTACGGGTGCCAGTCCGCCCCAATAGGATTTGAGGCGTGACATTTATAAACCCTTTTGGGTTAAAAATATTGGAGCCCATTAAAAGTGAGCTTTATTTTTAAAATATGTAGCAACAAGTTGTTGAAAATATGATTGAGAATTCTCTCCACATGTAGTATTTGAACTTCCTTTTTCTTTTTGACGAAAAATCTTCATTATCGCCAAGTTGGTTAAAACTTTGATCTCAACATGTCCTAATCTGAATCATCGAATCTTTTTTTTTTGGTAAGTAAGGATATATTAAGAACAAAATAGGTTTAGTACAGACTGCCGACTTCCTAGTCGGGTACAAAAATATGAGTATCAGGGTCCTGATAATTAGTACAAGGATTGATTTTTCTAGTATAATCAGTTCATAGAATGTCTGTCCAGACATGTTGTTGTGAATACATCGGAGGAACTGCCAAAAAGTTAGTGCGTCCAAAGTTTTTCCTTTTCGCTCCTTCTTTAGCCAAGCAGTCTGCAACATTGTTTTGCTCTCTAAAACAGTGGCTCATTGGTGGATGTCCCACCCTTCTCAGCACACACCTGCAAGATTCAAGGATAGGATTATAATGCATATTACCAAATTTTAACATATGAATTACCTCCATGGAATCCACATTGATTTCAACAGGAAATAATTTTTGATCCTCCACAAACTTGAAACCTTCGAGGAGAGCCAAAAGCTTCATTTGATTATTGGTTGTGTGTGGGAATCCCCTAGTGAAACCATAATCCAATTACTTTGATGGTTTCTAATGGTGCCTCCTATACCTTCTATGCCTGGATTACCTAAGCAAGCACCGTCAGTATTGAGATCATATGCTCTAATATCATTTATTATGTTTGAAATCGAGAAGATATCATGCAGAGCTATTAATTTACAAATTATGAAGGTGACAATTCAGACGACAAGAAAAAACATACTAAGCATATTGTTAATATGGTTTGATCAAACAACCTACATTTATAAACGAATATTGAAAAAGCGTAGAATCTATTGAGAGAATTTTTTCCTAAACAAAACTCTCTAAATAATTATATTGTGGATGTTATTGTATTATGAAATAAGAAGAGAATCTTTAATTTATAGAGGTACAAAACCTTTCCTCAAAAGAAAAAAGGTTAGCCAAATATAAGAGAACTGTATTTTCTTTCAAAAGTAAAAGTAATTACAATAACACTTTATTCCTTCGATTGAAAATTAAAAATTAAAATTAAAATTGAAAAAAAGAACTAAAAATTATACAAATACACAACTTATGTTTTCAATCTTACAAAAAATTCTAACTCCCTAAACATATTACAAAAATTTCAACATATACACAGAATGTTATGTATATGTCGGTTATATTATGTATTAATAGAGAGAGAGTAAAGTAATTTAAAAAGTGGGAGAGAGTAATTACTTTCAAAAGGGTTGGTATTTATGTTATTTAGTGGGAAAAAATCATAACATATAGTAGAACAGTGTATCGACTTTCAATTTTATCTGAGACACAAATGACATTTCACATTAATTATCTCATCATCCTCGCAATCGACATCACATGCAACACCTTACACCTTACCGCCAATTCCTAACTTTAGTAGTACTAGTTTAGGTACACGCGCGAGGCGTGTGTACCTTGATTTAATGAGTTGAAACGTTTCACTAAATAGGATATTTATTTAAATAATAAAGGAGAATACAATAATTAAATTCAACATCTTTTGAATATATAAAGATGGAGAATTTATTTAATTAAACCTAACGTTTACAAAAAAAATATATATCAAAGCCTATCGAATTTTATCTACCCTGCACCTGTCTACTACAACAAAATAAAACAATAATAGAGATACCGAAACAATACAATTAAATCCAATTTTTACACACACACATAAAAAAAAAAAAAAAATCTCAAAGCAGAGATATCATAACAATACAATTAAACCTAACCTTTACCTAAAAAAAAATTTCAAAGCCGACTGACATTTTTCTACCACTTGTAAACTACAACAAAATAATACGATAATAAAGATATTAAAACAATACAATTAAACCTAACCTTTACACAAAAAATTCATAAACTTATTATTTGAGTAGAAACTACAAAGTTACCCAATAATGAAAGCTTGTTAATCATGATCAATAAATTCAATGTAATAAAAAAAAAACATAGAAACAACAAAGTCATGTTGTAGATTCAGTAATGAAAGTTAGATATATACAAACATGAAAAGATATTTCATTATTCTTGATCAATAAAATCAACGTAATAGAAAATAAAATTCAAAATCTGAAAAGTAAATCAACACGTTATATTAGAGATCCAATAACAAAACTATTTACAAACATAAAAGGATGATTCATTATTTATGATGATTTATTATTTATGATCAATAAAATCAAAACGTAATACAAATAAAAATTTGAAATCAAATACTACAAAGTTACCCAATAACAAAAGTACCGTCACAAAGTTTTATTACCCAAATAAGATATACGTATAAATCAAAAAATGACTTCTTAAATAGGAAAAAAGAAATAAATATAAGGACTCTTAAACCAAAATATAATAGTAAAAAAATAATATTCCTAACCTTAAACAAATAATACTACCTTTTTTTTTCTTGGGAAAGTTCACTATCCCTTTTTAATTGAAAAAAAGTCACTCGTTGCATTTAGTTTTTGAAAGAATTTTTTCTTCTTCTCCTTCTTGTAGGAGTCTAAATCTATTTTACGTAAAATAGTTTTACCAATTTTTCTAAAATATTTAAAATTTTATTTTATATAGAACTTTTTAATATAATAATTTCTTTGAAATTGAATTTTCTTTAATAAAATATTGCCATAAATTTAGAAGTTAAACTAAAAATAGAAAATCTTCTCCATTAAATTTTTTATATATATTTATTATATTCTAGTTTATACGTATGTGCATTGCACAAATGTCTATGATTACGTTTAAATATAAGATAGCAATCATATGTAGCATAATAAATGTTAGCAGCATAATAAATGTTTATAATTATGTGTAGGACATACAACAGTAAATAATATAAATACAAAGTAAGAAAACATGAATAATGCAAGAAGATGGTTTGAATCAAAACTAAAATAAGAAGAAAAGTAGAAGTAGAAGAAATTGACTCCCAATTGATAACTTGATACGCCATGATTATAAGTAAAGTTTAGCCGTATCTTTAACATCTCAATAAATACGACCGATGAGATATAAGAACAATATGAATCCTAATAATAGTTAATTTTTTATTTAGACTAATATGAATCCTTGTGGATTATTATATATAGATTCTAAATATAATTATAATAGATGTTTTTCTAATCTAAATTGATTCTTATTTACCTATGTACGTAATTCTAATAAGTTGACTAAAGAATCCTAATTAATTTAAGTTATTGATATTACATTTTTTCATATTTGGAAAATATAAGAAGTCCTAATATTCACTTTGGAATTAACTAAAATTTAACTTACTAAATCTTTCCTTGTAATTGTTTGAGTTATGTTAAAATTCAAAATTTTTAAAAACAATGTAATTTTACATTTAGATTAATTATTGTAGGGTGTAGGATGGTAGAATCCTATTTAATTCTTCCTTTAATATTTTATATTAAAAAATTAAAGTACTTAAACTTTGCCTTATATAGAAATCTGAGTATATACGTTAGGTTTCTTTATCTTAATCAAATTCTAATTAACATGAAATTTGTGATGAGTTTTTATTAATCAAAAGTTAAAATTTACGTTATTACGTGTGTGGTTTGCACTTGTTAAAGGACAATTTTATAAAAAAATTCTTACCATATATTTTAAGCCTCCTTTTTCATCTACACAAGGAAAAAACAAAACCTACTAAGAAAAATTTACCATATATTTTTGCATTATTTAATTTCTTAATAATTAATTAATAATTGAAGAAAATAACTGAATAGACAATTTTGTCTATTGCGGAGTCTTTTAATGAAGGGCAAAAAGTTCAAATCATTTTTCTAAGAGTCTTCACACTTTTAATATATTATAGATTATAGATATAGATTATAGATATAGATTATAGATATAGATATAGATATAGATTATAAATATAGATATAGATATAGATATAGATATAGATATAGATATAGATATAGATATAGATATAGATATAGATATAGATATAGATATAGATATAGATATAGATATAGATATAGATATAGATATAGATATAGATATAGATATAGATATAGATATAGATATAGATATAGATTATAGATTATAGATATAGATTTGTCTAAATTATATACTTTTGAAATAATATTTTTTGTTTATGCACTAAATATCAAAAAATAAATAGTACTAAAATCTCTTATTTTTCAGAAATTCTTTTTCAAGATTGCATACATCTTGAAAAAATATTTCTTTCACACTAAACACGCCTTAAGAAGCCGTTTGATATGAGTAATAGGAGATAATAATTTCGAAATAAAATACAAATTATTTTACCTTACGTTTAATTAAAATTACTAGTTAATTTTGAGATTAACTGTCCCGCGAAAATGTATTGAGATCAGACGATCATGAGTAAACTATAGATCCTGAGTAAGGGTGTCAAACGGGTCGGCCCGACCCGGCCCGACCCGGCCCGGCCCGATTAGCTAACCTGGCCCGGTTTGACCCAGCCCGGTAAGCCCTAGGGCTTAAGGGTTCCAGGTCCCGGGCCGGTTTTTTTGTTAAAATGGGCCCGGTTAACCGGCCCGGCCCGGCCCGGAAAAAAAAATTGGATTTTGGGCCAACTAGTCGTTGGCCCAACGGCTATATAGCCGTTTTTGGGTCCAAACGGCTAGTTTGGGCCCATTTAATAAAAAAAAAACTTTAAAAAATATTTTTTAATCCCCAAAAAAAATCTATAAATACCCTACAACTTCAAATCATTTTTCACACAATTTTTCACTCTCTCAAATCTCATTCTCTCTCAAATCTCAATTCTCAATTCTCTAATATTCAATATATTTAATTTCTTAAAGTGTTCACTTTAATTTTTTAATTTTCGTTTACAAAGTACGAGCGGAAGTTTCTAAAGTCGCAATCTTCGGATACTTCCAAAATTTGGTATTGTCGTTCCATCTCTTACGTTTAATTTTTATTTATTGTATTAATTGTTTAATATTTAATTTTATTATATTTGTGTATTTTGAATATTTTTAGTTTAATTTAATTTATATTATGGATAAATTAAAAAACCTCGTTGCTAAAGGTGTTAGAATTTTTTGTCCCGGAAGCGGTAGTGGTAGTAAAAAGCGAATTACTAGCGGTAGAGGTAGTTCAAGTAATAGATATACCTGTGTGCCTTCGCCTCCGGTACCGCTTGGTACACCTTTTGAGGAAGAAATAGGTGTAGGTGCTCACGATATGGATTATGTAGAAGCTCAGGAAAATTATGGTATAGAAGAAGAAAATGAAGTTGATGCAGTTAATTTAGACGAAGATAATGAAAATATTGCTGAAACACCCGCAGTAGGAGATGTTAACGTTAGATCTGAATCAGTTAATCTCCCTTCCCGTCCTCCCAGTGCCCCAAAACCTCGTAAAAGAACTAGTATTGCATGGCAATTTTTTGAACGTATATCAGATATTGAGGTGCAGTGCAATATTTGTCAACAAATATATAAGCATAGAAGTGGAGGCAAGCAAGGGGGTACGGGTACGTTAATGAGACATATAGCTGAAGATCACAAAAGAGAGTTAAATATTGCAAAAGGTGGTGGGGATGTTGGTGGGTCAACGCAAACTAGAATGGACCCAACAACCGGTCAAGTAGCGAAAAAGTATAATAAATTGAGGGACAGGAAAGAAATAGCTAAAATGGTAGCTGTGGGTTGTTTGCCTTTTAGTTTTCCTTCTTCTGATGCTTTTATTCGTTATATACAAGCAATTTATAATCTTATGTTTAATGGTATTCCTAGAACTACTTGTCGGTCTGATATTTTTAGACTCCATTCACAATATTGTTTTTATTTATCAACATTGTTAAAAAATATTCAATGTAGATTGTCCCAAACTTCTGATCTTGGTCGTGCTGTAAATAAAAATGATTATTTAACCGTTACTTGTCATTGGATGGATAGTAATTTCGTGATGCAAAAACGTATTCTTGCTTTTTTATATGATGAAGATCGTAAACATACTGGACAATTTATTGCTGATTTTATTGTTAAAATTGCCGGATACTATGGTATAGAAAATAAAATTTTATGTATTGCTTTTGATAATGCTTCTAACAACAAGACTGCTATAACAAAAATAAAATCTACGCTATCTCCGCCCTTGCCTGAAATTTTTCATATTAAGTGTGCATGTCATATATATAATTTAATTGTAAAAAATGGTCTTGAGTTTTTTGAGCTTTATATTGAAAAAATTCGTCTTGCCGTTGGTTTTATTCAAGGAAATAATCGTAGATCGAGAATTAGAGAATTTAAAGTTAAATGTCAAGAAAATGGACTTACACCGATTTTGATGCCTGAGGAAATTGATACTAGATGGAATTCTACGTATGAATTTTTAAAAACTTGTTATAAATATAGAATTCCTATTACACTAGCTTTTAACCAACATTGCGGTTCATTTGCTGATTCTGCTGATTGCATGCTACATAATTCTGATTGGGTTGTAATTAAGATCAAGTTTTTAGAAAAATTTTATGTAGCTACGGTTGAATTTTCCGATGCTTACTATCCTACTGTTTGTAATATTTTGGCATATATAGCCGATATTTCTGGTTTGCTCCAACAATATAAAAATAAAGAAGGTTATAAAGAAGCTGTTGGCGCCATGTTTACGAAATTTAAAAAATATTTTTTTCCGATTCCCCCTATTTACTTGGTTGGTGATATGCTAAATCCGTGCATGAAATATAATAATATGTGTCACTTTAGTACTCTTATTTATACTAACTTAGAAATAAATACTAACCATGATTCTGAACAAGTACAGCCTGATTTGTGGACGGCTACGGCTGATGCAAAAGATTATATAGAAAAATTATATAATCACTATGCTGATTTATTTGATTCAGCCGTACCTACAAATATCACTCCAACTGTCGCTCCTCATCCTCCCGAGGAGCCATCATCTTCTAAAAGGCCGGCACATAGTGGTTTTTCTGATTCGTTTTATGATTTAAATTGTTGGAACAGTGTTGATGAGAGAACTTACACATCAACTTATCGGGAAGAGCTGAAATATTATCTTCGGACGACACCAGAGGATCGCAGACGACGGATCAACACGCTGGATTGGTGGAGGAATAATGAATCACAATATCCTGTGCTTTCAAGATTAGCTAGAGATATCTTGAATGTTCCAATGTCAACCGTTGCATCAGAGAGCGCCTTCAGTCAGGGACGACAGCAGCTTGGAGACAACCGACACTCATTGGGAAGCAATGCAATGAATGTTCTAGTTTGCCTCAGAGATTGGATTAGAGCGGAAAGAAGAAACCAAGGAATGGAACCGGAGCCGAGCGACGAGCTGAAACTAGAAGAAATTATGACTTCACGGGAGAACTCAGCAGAATCAAGTCCAATGCATGGTTTTGCCCCCGTTGACTTTGATTATCCTATGCAAGTTCCCATTAATATTAACATGAATGAGTTGGAAAAAATGATGCATAATTTATAGATTTTTCATTCATGTAAATTATAAATTTTGGATCATTTTGCAATCAATAAAATTCCCCAAATTCATTCAGTCCTTAGTCGTTGTTTTTTATTTTTTTTATTTAACGATTTAAAATTTTAAATTGAATTTCTAGTTTTCTACTTTAAATTAAAAACTTACTTCTAATATATTATTAATTTACTACCAAATATTATTAATTTATTATATTAAGTAGCATATGTTTTGAATATTTGTGCATATATCTTCTATAGAAGTGTATATTTAACGTATACATGTGTATATGTTTTATAAATTAGTATATAAGTATATCTATACATATTGTAATGTATATATAATGTAGTATATTTTATAAGTAGTAGTATATATACATTTAATGGTGCGTATACACGTGTATATATCTTCTATAGAAGTGTATATTTAATGTATACATGTGTATATGTTTTATAAATTAGTATATAACTATACAAATATATATTGTAATGTATATACATTATAGTATATTTCATTTAAAGTATTACATATACATAGAATAGAGTGTATATATGTGAATGGATCTTCTATAGACGTGTATATTTAACGTATACATGTGTATATATTTTATAAATTAGTATATAACTATACAAATATATATTGTAATGTATATATATTGCATATATCTCATTTACAGTATTACATATACATAGACTAGAGTGTATATATGTGAATAGATCTTCTATAGACGTGTATATTTAACGTATACATTACTTTATGTTGTATATTGGAGTGTATATAGTGTATATTGGATATATGTGTAATTGTTTATACTTTATATATTTTTTAAAAAATATATATTGTATATTGGAGTGTATATAGTGTATATTGGATTTTTTATTTATTTTTTAAATGGGTTTGACCGGTTTTTAACCGGGTTTGACCGGGTCTTGGTGGGTTTGACCGGATTGAGTTAAGTGGACCGGGTTCGGATGGGTTTTAATTTTTTTACTGTTTGGCCGGCCCGGCCCGGCCCGATTAACGCCAAACCCGGCCCGGAACCGGCCCGAAACCCGGGTAAAATGGGATGGCCGGTTCCGGGTTGGCCCGGCCCGGCCCGTTAGACACCCTTAATCCTGAGTGGTTCAACAATTGGAAAAAGAAAAGAAGAAATGATTAGTCATTAATTAGTGTAGAGTCCCACGAAAAAACATTTTATTTGTAACCATTTATACGACCAAAACTTGGACTGCTTGTCCGGTCCACAGCCAGCATATATAAATCTAAAAATTACATAAATTATACTCCCTCCGTCCCAAATTATTCGTTTCAAATTTCCTAATTTGATTTCTCATTTTACTTACCTTTTTTCATTAATCAAGAAGAGAAAAAAAAAATCATGTTTTATCCTTTGCATTAATTATGTTTTCTTCAAATTAAAATGTAAACATCATTTAATAGGGATACTATGGTAAACTAGTCATGTTATTAATTACTTTTCTTAATCAATGTGTCATCTCAATTTGGGACGGATAATTTGAAACGGAGGAAATATAAATCATATTTTTTTTCTTTTTGAAACTCCAGGAAAACCCGCAACCGCTACACCCTCTATCTTTCGGGTGAGCATTCTGTGGTGAGTACTGTGTGCGAACTGGATAAACTCCTCACTATGTAATAACTCGCAAACCACACAGGAAATATAAATCACACTAGGTAAACCTCATGCGATGAGCTCGATTAAAAAGGCATAATGAATCGAATTCGCGACCTACACTTTGGGAAGTTCCCTCAAACCAACTCAACCATCTGGGGGCATTACACGTTTTTTCTATCTTTTTCACTGATAGTAATTAATTAACATGGACCATAGACCCTGCCCCTCTACAACGCCCTATTTTGGCTTGTACTCCGTTACATGCAGTACGTACCTACTCTTTTTTTTTTCTTTAATTTCAATCTTCAATTATTGCATTTTCAAATTTAGTATTCCCTTCATTTTAAAAAGAATGACCTATTTTTTTTTTAATTTATTTAAAAAAAGAATAATTTTTTTTCTTTTTTGGCAATACTTTAATTTCAACTTTCCGTATGACATGTTTATGACCATAAGATTAAAGGACATTTTGGTACATTTGACACTACTTTAATTTAAGGTCACAAGATTCAAAAGTCTTCTTTATTTTCTTAAACTTTGTGTCAAATCAAAGTATGTCATTCTTTTTTAAACGGAGGGAGTATTAATAAAATGAACATAACTTATCAAATAGTTTTTTCTTTTTTTCTCATCAAAGCTGAAAAATGAGAGTAGAAATCTTATCGTGGTAATTGGTATTTATAGCGGAGTTAAAAATTTGAAATTTATGAATTTACTACTCCGTCCGTTTAGTTTTATTTTTCACAAATTTCTTAATTGTATTATTACTTTTACTTGTTATTTTTGACATATCAAGAAAACACAATTTCTTTTTTCCTCTTTTATCCTTAGTATTAATTATTTTTTCTCTAAATTAATTTCAACATACAATGTAAACATCATTTAATAAGGGTATTATAATAAAATAGTCATGTTACTAATTATTTTTCTTAATCAATGTTTGAAGTAAAATTGTGAAAGCTGAACTGAGGGGGTAATATGAGACCTTTTGAATTATTGATTGAATTAAAACAAGTTTTGAAAATAAATATCGGATTTGAATCAAAATTATAAAATTCTGTGATGGATTTGATTTCTCTCTATTTCCCCCGTTCTAAATTGGATGGGTGACAAGTGACTCATTTTAATATCAATTATCTCCACTTAATTTATTCAGATTGATTCTTAACCATGGCTAGAATACTAAATATATCCATCAATCTTGTATCATTCACTTGATACAATATAAGCAGATGATAAATAAAATAGATAAGTGATTATAATAAAGACAGATACATAATAATAATAGATAATATAGACAGATATATATGTTAGTAAGTATATATATAAGTAGTGAATATATGTATATTAAGTATAAGTATATATATATGTTAGTAAGTATATTATATATGTATTCTACATATATAATATTAACAAGGATGTATATATTATAGTCTTATATATAGACAAGTTATACTACTACTAGTAATAATAATAAGCAAGAATATATATTACTTGTAAATATATATTTTGTATTATAATATATCGTAGATTATATAGTTAGTATAATACTATAGACAGATAAATAGAGCAAGCAAATTATTATAACAAGTTATTAAAGCAGGTAAGTAGTTTTTAAGTTATTAAAGCAGGTAAGTAATATTAAGTTATTAAAGCAGAGTTATCGTGATATTAAAGCAGAGTATTCGCGGTTGTGTTTTAATATGGTGTGAAGTCCTACTCAGTACTTCCTCCTTCATTATCCTTAGTCCAGTGTAAGTGTCCAAGTCATAAAGGTCCAAGTGTATTTTCTCCCAACATATATTATTTTTGCATTTTTTGATTTTTTGAATTTTTTTTTATTGTTAATTTTTATATATATTATTTTTGCATTTTTTGATTTTTTTTTTTTTTAATTTTTATACCCTGTTCATCTCTTTCTCTTCAGTTTTAGATATTTTAGCAATATCTTCTTTAATCACACCCCGGGAGAATAACAACAGTCATTTTTCATCTTCTTTGGACTTTAAGTCCCTAGAAATTTACAGATTAATCCATCGTTATTGTTAAAACACTGAGAGAATAACCATATACTGAAGATATTTTTATAAGTAATTTACAAATTTACAAGATCAGAAAACTGACGAAAAACCTCCGGCGATCCGGATCTTAATAATAATAAAATACATGTGAAGGAAAATATAAACTTGATTAATTCAAACATAATTTACAAACTTGGGAGAAAAATACAAAAACCTATGTAATTACTACTTACATGTCTTAAGGAAGAAGTGAGGTTTCCCTTTCGAGAGTCCCCTGAAAACTTGACAGCTACCGAAAAATTAAAAACTAAGAAAACTTTTCACACTTTTCACACACTCTTTTTTTTTTTTGAAGGAAAATATTAACTTTAGAAACTAAGAACTAGAGAACTTTATTACTCTTGCTTTTTTCTTGCTTTTTTCTCTCTCTTTGGTATATGTTTAAGTTTTCTATAAAGGGGGTATTTATAGACATCCTTGGACTCCAAATCCTTATACTTTTTGGACTTCAAATCCTTACATAATATGCTAGATAAGATTTTTGGCATGTTGGGTGGGCCCGACGGCTAATGTCTTTCTTTAATTCTCCTACATCCATTTATTTATCTGTTATTGCATACGTCTGTTATTTTGTCTTTTGTAGATATCGCCATTGCTTAGATATCCAAATTGTGTAAAGCTTCTGAGTCAAACTCCATTGCTGAATCATCGTTTGCGTTTGGGTCTTGGGCAAATTGATCCATTGCTGAGTTGTATTCTCGTTCATACTCGTCATTATCTCTAACTGATAATCCAAGTCTTATTCCTGTTTTGGGTGATCTTGTCTCTTCTCTTGGAATTAAGGAAATTTTGGGTCTTTACTCTGGTGGGTCTGGATTCATTGTTATCTCCTTAGGCAATTGTTCTGCTAACAACTTTTTTATTGAGTCTACAACTATTTTTTCTATATTTTTTTTTCATTTTTCTTTTTTCTTAATGAAAATCCCTTCTTATTTTGAGAAGAACTTCCTTCATCTATTGTCTGAGTACCTGTGGTTTTAAAACTAGCTGAGAGTATTCTCCCTACATTTTTTGACAAAGTGTCAGTCATCAACGGATTTGATGAGTCTTTACCAGCTACCGTCTGGACTAGCTGTATCATTACCCGATACAGTGGGTCTTGCTGCATTCATTGGGGAAAGCACACCCATTAACGGATTTGATGAGTCTTTACCAGCTACCGTTTGAGCTGGACTAGCTGTATCATTACCCGATACAGTGGGTCTTGCTGCATTCATTGGGGAAAGCACACCCATTAACGGATTTGAGAAGTCTTTACCAGCTACCGTTTAAGCTGGACTAGCTGTATCATTACCCAATATAGTGGATTTTTTCATTTTTAAAGAAGATGGAGAACTCTTTGGTTGGGTCTCATAAATTGGCTGAGTCTGTTGTGAAAGTTCAAAATGAAGGATTTTTATACGGTCTTGTAAAATACTTATATGTTCTAACATTTGTCCTTTTTCTTTTACAAGGTTTTCATTATCTTGTCTTAAAACTTCATTGGCTTGATTCAGTCTTTTGAAATTTTCTGTCATAGAGGAACAATGATCACAAAATATAATTGTTTGTGTCTTTATTAATATTATATTAAGGAATTTTTTGTGTTTCTGATCTTAAAGCTGGAGTAATAAAATAATTTGGTCCCAAATTTCTTCGGGCATAGTCTAAAGTCTCTGAGAGGTCATAAAAACCTTTATAAAGTGTAGTTTTATAATCTTTTATGGTGTCCATTACCTCTATCCAAGTCTGACATAACGCCTTGCTACTGTCATCTGAGAACAACATAGAATTTAAACCTATTAGAAGTATTTTTCTCAGTAAAATAGTAACTTAATGCATTTAGAACTGAAATAAAATAATTAATGTCTCTTCTATTATATGCTATCCATAATTTGTCTAGTAGACATAATTGCGGCTTGTCCACTTGCACATAGGGCTTCTGTCTGAAAGTTAAGTTGGATGGTTCGTAACATACCAAATTGTGAGGTCCAAAAATTATTCTATCTAATTTTGGTTGTTCTAGCATCGTAAGTGGTCTGAAATGGGTGTTGCTTATTAGTGTCTTTAGATAGTCTTGGGATGATGAGGCTCCTGCCTTGCCTTTTCCTTTCCCTGTATTCATACTGAAACAAAAATCGTTAGTTGTCTTCTTTCATTATTCTACTTAAATGATCTGCTAAGTTATTATCCTTTCCTTTAATGTGTTCTAAAACAATATTATAGATTGAAGTAGCATATAGGAAATTTAACCATCTCCTTTTACTACTATTCTTATCTTTTATTTTTTGATAAAACTTTACTATAGCCTCGCAGTCTGTTCTTACTAGTATTTCGGACTTATTTAATATATATAAAGTTTAAAACTATTCAAACCATAAATTACTGTTAGTGTCTCCGCATCTATGCTATTTAACTTTTCCTTTTTTTTTTTATATTTTCCACTTGATTAAGCACAAATTATTTCATCCTTTTTATCACTGTATTTATTGGGTTTTGCCTTTAATATTGCTCCCCATCCTTGAAGGCTTCCGTCTTTTTCAACTATTAAATAATCTGTTTCTAATGGTAATGTTAAGTCTGGGATGTCTTGTATGATGCGCTTAAGTTGTTGGACTAATTTTATGTCTTCATTATTAAAAGATTTTTGGCCTGTCGGTCTTGTTTTAGAGTATAGTGGTCCTACTATTTTTCCTAAATCTTTAATAAAAGTTCTAGCATAATTTAATAATCCTAAGAATTTTTATAAATCTTTAGCTTTGTCTAATTTATCTGACATTTCTAAGACCTTTTTAGCTATGAGCGGTTGTAATTTTATTCTACCATCTCCAATAACTACTCCTAAGAAATTAATACTATTTTTACATAATTCCATTTTCTTTCTACTTATTATTATTCCATTATCTACAAATAATTTAAGAACTTGATGTAAATGTCCTAAATGTTCTCTCATATTATTATTAAAAACTAAAATATCATCTACGTAAACTAATATAAAAATTTTATAGTCTCTAAAAATACTATCCATTTTTCTTTGAAAAATTAGAAGAGCCGTCTTTAATCCGAACGTCATGACCAGCCATTCAAAATGTCCTTCTGGACATGTGAAAGCTGTCCATTCTATATTATCTTCATGCATTTTAATCTGCCAATATCCAAATTTACAATTAAATTTACTAAATATTTTTCTTCCTTGTATTCTATTTATTAATTATGTTTTGTCTGTTAACTTATATCCATCCATTACAGTATTATCATTTAGTCTTTTCTAATTTATTACCATTCTAGTTTTTCCTCTTACTATTTCACAATGGTTTCTTACTATGAAAGCTGTTGACCTATGTCTTGATGTAGATCTTCTAATTATTCCTAATTCTAGTAGCTCTTTTATTTGTATTTCAAAGTCTTTAAGGTCTTCATTTGTAGCTTCTATAGATGCTGTTTTTATAGTATATTCTGGATTAATTATTTCTATTTTGCAGGTAATTTGATTGGAGTCTCAATGTTGTAGGAGTTTTTCTCCGATTATCTCTAGCTTATCTAGGATTTGTATTATTTTTTTCAAGTCTTTTTGATCTTTTATTACTCCTATCTGTTGTATACCTTTCTTAAAATTGTATAATTTTGTATCCATTTCTATTAAAGTATAGTCTTTTTTTATTTCTTCTACTACTAATAAATCTTGTAACTCTTCATACATTGTTGCCTTTTTATTATCATTACATGTACAATTTTCTCCTTTATCACGTTCTAGTGGTATTTCGGGTTTTATTTGGTCATTTGAGTTTTCATCTGGCTTATCCTTAAGAAAATGATATTTAGTTAAAGTAGGTTGTGTCTACACTGGTGAGTAGGTGATATTACTAGCGAATATTATCCAATTTTTTATAACTAAACATCCTCCATTACTTTGTACCATAAAGTCTAATCCTAACACAAAGTCTGTTTTTATGTTTAAATCTCTAACTAGTATTTCACTAAGTGTATATGATGGTTGGTAGAACTTTTCACAAGTATTAATAAAACTTATTTTTGCTTTTGGTATATAGTTTGTATAGGTAGGGGTATACATAGGTCGGGTTGGTTCAATTTTTCATTAAAATATAACCAAACCAACAATGTCGGTTTTCTAAATCTATAAATCAAATCAAATCAATATACAATCGGTTTTTATATTTTGGTTTTAATCGGGTTTTTTCGATTTTATCGATTTTTCGGTTTTTTTCTCGGTTTTTTTACAATTATAATGTGATTGAAGAAAAAATTAAATGTTTTCACTAAAAAGATTAAAAAAAAAAAACAATGGTCATAGAGTAGTTTCAATTAAAATTAAGCTGGCAAATTACTAAGACGTTTAAACTACTATCTCTCAAAGTAATATTATGTGGATACTCAGTGGTTCAATTTGTAAGTCACTAGTTACAATAGCTTGTCTGAAAGTTTCCTTCACATAAAATGTGAGCATAAAGAAGAATGAAGAATTGGAGACAACTTATTAAAAATTTAACTCCATAAAATAATTAACTATAACATAATTCCACAAGAAAAAAGAGAAAGAAGAGAAACAAATCTAAATCAAAACTTGACGAATGAGGAGAATGAGAAAAGTAAGATGAAAGTAAGATGAGGAAATAATGAGAACTCTCTGAAAACTTGGAAAGTAAAATGTAAAGTGAAGCAATTGAAGAGTTATAGGTTTTTATATTAATATTGAGTTTTGTATTAATTTGTTACTAATGGATAAATATTAGGGAAAAGGACAGCAATAGCACCTAAAACTAAAATAATATCATAAAAATAGCACTCAAAATTAAATACCCTATAAATAGCCACAAACTAATTTCACTAGCTAACTTTCACTGTCATACGCTTAAACATAATCGAAAATGTCGTTAAAGTAACTTTCTCTTTCTTTCTTTCCTTTTCATTCACATTTTCCTTTCCATTCAAACTCCCAAACCTCCATTCTTTTACCTTTTTCGATACTTCAATTAATCTTTCTTATTCCATAAATTTTGTATAAAATCTCCAAAAATCTGCATTCAATTAGCTTCCTATAATTTTTTTCCATTGTAAATTTGCTCAAAATTGATACAAAATAATGGCTTCAACTTCAGTTTTAGTTTCAATAATGATAAAATACGCAGGTCAGTGGATATCTGATGTTGAATTTAAGTGTATCAATGTGGTATAAAAGAGTATCAACTGAGTATAGGGATTGCATGTGCATGCAAAGAATTTCCTCTCCCTTTTTTAAAAAGTATATCAATGTAGTATAAAAGTGTATCAATGTGACATAAAAATGTATTAAATGGGTATAAAGACTGTAGATGCATCCATAGGTTCCCCTTCTTTTTTTTAAAAAAAGTGTATCAATGTGGTATAAAAGTGTATCAAACTGGTATAAAAGAGTATCAATTTGGTATAGAGACTGTATGTGCATGCAAAGGTTCCCCTTCTCTCTTTTAAAAAATGTGTATAAATCTAGTATAAAAGAGTATCTATTGGCATATTCTTTTTTTTTTCTTTACATGCATCAAAACATCTCCGACTCACCGTGATTGAGTCAACCTCTAAGAAGACCATCTCCAACTCACCGTGATTGAATCAGCCTCTGAGAAGAACATGGACCAATACATGGCTTTTCTCTTACCTTGAGACCTCATTATTTTATTTTTTTCTTCTTTAAGTTTAAAGAACTATGACATTGCTTCAAGTACAAACCTGTATGTAATGATTCTGTAAAATAATCATCATTAACAATAAATTTGAGGTCAAAATTGATCGCTTTACCCGTTAATTTTAACTTTTCTTTATTTCCTATTTTTTGTTTCATGTCCATAGTTTTCAATGCTCCAATGCAAGAAACAACAAATCAATTTTTGATATTGATCATAAAATATAGTAGATTGATCGATGCATAATAGAGAAGAAAAAAAAAGAAGATTTGAGAAAGTGTATTTAGAAAAGAAAAGTGATTTAAGAGTAACAACTATAAAGAGCATTTAATTTCCTTAATTGTGTAAGGAGAGTGGTTTTGGGCCAAGTGGCTAAAAAAAGGAAATAAATTGGGCCGACTGACTCCAATTATCCATATTTTCATAATGTGGGTCATTTTTTTTTAAAATGGTCAGTTTATGTCCTTTTCCCTAAATATTATAACTAAAGGTCTAAGAATATATATCTATTTTCTGAATATAAAAAATTTATAAAAGTAATTAGAAAGTAGATTATAAGTAATATTTTTTTACGTATAAGAAATTAAAATTATATATGTATTATGTCAGTTCGGTTTAGGTTCGGTTTGATTTTATTTTTGCTAATACCAAACCAAACCAAGAATGATCGATTTTTTTTTTGAACACCAAACCAATCAAACCAAACCATAAGTCGGTTTTTTCCTCGGTTTGGTTTGATTCATCGGTTCGGTTTGACTTAACGGTTCGGTTTGTACACCCCTATGTATAGGTATTATATGTTCCGTCCATTTGCATGGATTCTTGAGGTTTTGGTAATTTTTTAATTAATTTTGCTGGTAAAATTCTGCTATTTAAAATGCTCCTTGTACATCCTGAATCAACTATAGCTAAAGTCTCAAATTCATAGTCTTGAATTTTTATTCTTGCTAAAACTTTGACTGTACTAATTTTCTTTTCTTCATTACATATCATTCCTTCAAATGGTACTATCATTGATTTTTTTTGTCTAACTCTATTATTTTCAGCAAATGTATTTAATAATTCTACTTCTAACAAATCTTCCTCTGTAATTACCTCTTTATGTTTTTCGAGGTTATAAACTCTCATTTCTAATATTTTTAATCTTTCCTCCAATTCTAATATTTTATTGTCTGGTGTTTTAACTATTGGTTCTGGTTGTTTCTTGTGAAATTACTTAAATTGTTTGTTGATTTTTAAATTTTTAAGATCTCTGAGGTTTTTTCTATACATTTTATGCATTCTTCCTTGTAACATTTCCTACATTTTGCCCTTTTGTTCTTACTTGGAAACCATTTACAAAAACAACACTGATTACTGTCTAATCCTTTTCCTTCCTCAAATTCATGTTAACATTCTTCTATCAAATTTACTAAATCATAATAGTCTGGGTTTGTCTTTTTTAATCCTATTTCATTTATAAATTCCTCTTCTCCAGAATCTGAAGAATCAGATTTAATTATTTTTTCTTCAAATACTTTCATACTTCTAATAGAGTATATACTTTCATTATCTGACTTATATTTGTCTACATTTATTAAATTTTCATTTACATCTTCTATTAATTGTGCATTCCTAAATTTATTATTGATTCTTCTTGGACAAGTATTTGCTAAGTGCTCTATGCTACCGCAGGTAAAACATTCTAATTTATTTTTGTAGGTTCTACTGGTGTTATATTTTCTTACATGTTTATCCTTATCTAGGTATGGCTTATTTGCAGTTGATCTTCTTAAATAATATTTCTTCTTAGGACGATAGTCTTTTTTATATGCCTTTCTATATTTTTTCTTTTATAATCTTGGTCATAATATTGTGTAGTATATATGTTTTTATAAAAATCTGTATCACTTCTTTTTAATTGCTTTTGTATCTGTATATTTGTATATTTTTCTTGTAATATATCCATTACATGTTGTATTCTTTGTCCTATTGATCATGGGTTGTTTGGGTTTTGTATTACTCCTTCTCTCTTGGACTATTTTTCTTCTATCTCTCTTCCTAGAGCCCCTGGTAATTTATTAAATAATCTAGCTCCTAGAGTCTGATCAAATGAGTTTCCACTAATTGTACAATAATAAAAGTAATCATTTAAAAATTCTTTAATTCTTGACCAATGATTAATGCTTAGTTATTCTAAATTGATTAAACCTCTTTGCTGTAATACTACTAATCCACTATTGGGATCCTAGCCTGTTAGTAGAGTATGTACTTTGATTACAAAATTGTATGGATTTGAGCCTAGTTCTACCAATTCTTGAAAGTCGCGTGGGAATATAATCTTAACAGCTTCCCAAAGTGCTTTAGTACTTTCTCCTAGAAATGTTTCTAACTACCTATACATAATTTCTGCATCTGGTTCTTGATTACCCTGTATATGTTGTATGTAGTCCGCTACAACTACATTTTTCCATATGTCTATTACATTATTCCATGCCTGAGGGTCATGAGCTGGTAAATTTAGAATTTTTCCATTATTACCTCCTTCTTGTAATCTAATGGGTTCTTCTATTGGCATTTTTTTTTCTCTAGGTTTTATGTCTTATTCTGTCAGAGTGTTTGGGTTTGTCCTAAATACTCTATGTCTTGATAAATTTTCTGTTGTTAATGGTATGTTTTGCATACCGGTTGTTCTTTGGAAAGGGCTTGAGGAACTTGTCGCGCTTTCCATAAATTCTTTTATACTTTTGTCTATACTATAAATCGATTCTGAGTCTTCACTTTTTATTTTCTTTTTACGTGTATAACCATAATTATCTGTTCTTAATTCACATTTTATAAAATGCTCTTTCATTTCCTCAAGGTCTAAGTGTCCCAATTTACAGCCTGTGCATTTAAATACGCTATTGCTATTTATTACATAAAGAGCTTCTGCTTTTATTATAGCTTTATTTACTTCAAAACCTTCTTCTAATATTTCTATATTCATAAAATTAGTATTCTCACATTCTTCAATTTCTTCACCAGTCTCTTTTTCATTTGTATATTGGTAGTCTGTGAATCTTACTGAAACTTTTTCCTTACTGTTTATATACATTAAATGATCGGTTGGCTTTAGTATTTCTTTCGTAGTAAATCTTTCTAAATTTCATTCTAATCCTGCATATTTTTCTGAGTTTATTTTTAGGGGTTTCAATAATTTAATACCTTTATTTCCCATTAAACTTACTACATCGTCTATTTTTAGATTAAACTTTATACTACTGTTAGTGGCAAGTTTTCCTATAAATCCTACACATATAAGTAAATTATTTCCATTATTCATTTCTTCATATCCTTTAGTCTGTACACCTATTTTAATATGCTTTCCGAATTCTAAAGTATTTATCATATAGTCTGGACTACAATAAAAAAGTCCTCCATTATTAGTCATGTCTACTTCAGTTATTCCTATTATAGATCTTTCTGAGTCTGACCATCTATTATCATATATTGTGATTAATACTTTAGTTCCTAAATTTTTTCTAGTTAATCCTTTTATGCCTATTACTATTAATTTCATGTGCATAAGATTCATGTTTAATTTTATAATTTCTTTTAAAGAGTCTGAGCTTATTAAATTTATGCTACAACTATCTTCTCCGATAACACACATCTGTTCTTCTCTATAATGCCTATATAGTTGTGCTCTTGAAAACATTCCTTCATTATATAATGTTTTAGCATTTAACAGTTTTAATTTATTTTGTTGAAATAATTATATTTCTTTATCTACGTCTATTACCTCTTCTAACTGTTGTCTTGAAGTCATTCTTGGTTTATTTATTATTTTTGATAGCACATTATTTGTTAAACTGTTTTGGGTAAAACTTGATCTTTGTCTAGTAAAACTTGATCTTTGTCTACTTGGGGATGCTGGAAAAAGGTCCATGCTTTTGGCTTAGTTGGTTTAGTTATTTTAGCTTCTTTTAATTCTTTTTGTGGGGTTATTTCTATCTTTTTAAGTTGTTCTATTAATTCTTCTATATTTTTATCTTGACTGTCTTTTTGTTTTTCTTTTTCTAGGTTCTTATTCAGTTCTAATAGTAACAAAATTATAATATTATTTTATTTTATGATTAAAGAGTCTGCTTTTTCCTGAGGTTGATGATCTGATAATCCTTCGGGATTTGGTTGGATCTGTGCTGCCTTTTGTAATATTGCTAGATAAAGTTCATTTTGAAGTATATCATTCATGAGAGTATTATATTTTTTATTTTATTAATTTCTTTTTGTACCTCTTGTAATACTAGCCTTATTTCAAGATTTTTCAAATTACCTTTGTCTTTATTAATTGAAACTTTGAATTTTTTGTCTAATTCTGTTTGTTGGTTCTTCAAGAAATCAAAATTTAATTCTATTTTATCTAACAATTTCTTTTGTTTGTTTTGCAGGTCTTCTAATATCTCCAGAGTTTATAATATTTTTGTGTTTTCTTGTTGAGTCTTTTCTCCTAGGTTTATTATAAAATTTGTAATGGTATTTAATTGTGAATTTTCTTCATGTAATGTATGTTCTCCGTTGTTAAAATTACATCTAATAAGAGAATTATCTTTAAAACGTCTGTATTTCTTTTCAGTTGAGATTGTTAGATCTAAATATTCTAGCTTCTTTAAATTATCTATTTTTTCACTACTATTCTTTATCCTAACGAGGGTGTATTGTTACTACACTGTTTTCTAGCTGTTTGTATTCTAAAATTTCTATAGTCTATACAATATCTAATACTTTTCAATCTACCCTTTAGCAAACTTATATGATTTATGCAATTTACTAAATTTATAAAGTCTGAAATAATGATTGCTTATGGTAATTCTGTAGTTTCTATTATTTCTATTTGATTTATTAGTCTTTATTCTATTCTTAAAATATCGTTTCTTTGTCTTATTTATTTATATAATTGATTATATTCTATTTGTATTTGTCTCGCAAAAGGTTGCGTTTTCATGTATTTTTATCCTAAAGGAATAATTACTTGGTCACAAAGTCTCTTATAATGGCTTATTCTTTTATTATGATTAGATATGTCAATACTAATTCCTTGTAATTCCCAACTTATTTCACTTACATATTCTTTGAATAATTCTGATTGTGAAGTGTCTATACATTTTAATAAATCTAAATAAATACTTAAAAATATTTCTAGTTCTTCTTTCTCTGCCCTTTGTTTTATTTCTTCATTGAAGAACCAATATCTTAGTCATATATTGCTAGCAAAAGGATGTCTTTTCATTTATTATTATTTCTAGTCTTAAGATGTTTTATTAAATAATATTCTAATTCGGATATTGTAGTAATTAGTTTATCTAATGTTATAGTGTCTTCTTTTGTAGTACTAAGTCTTTTATATTCTATATATAAACTATACAAATTATTTTTGATTTCTTTTAATGTTTTTGTACTTTTAGGTGGTATATTCATTAAGTCAAATAAAAAGGGTGCATATCTCTTAAAATCTTATCTACCCAAAGCTCGTGGTTAATATAAGCTATTTGTTCTCTAACTTCTCTTAATCTATTATCTATCTCTTGTAATTCAGTCCAAACTTCTTCTCTAGATTGTGGAGAAAGTTCGAATAATTTAATACTTAATTGCCTATGTTGTAATAAGACGTTATATAAATTCTTAAGTTGTTCCTTTAAACTTCTCTGAGACCAATAATATTCTGAATCTAATATTATTAAATGTTCGTAGGGTCTAGGCTTTCTTTTATGAGTTCTTGAAAACACATATAATAAGGTCTCCTAGAATCTTAGTTTCAAATTATATATATATATATATATATATATATATATATATATATAATCCCCTCCCCTATTTCCATCACCCCCACCCCACAACACCGTTTCTTTCTTTATTTTTTTCGTAACCCGCCACCCCCACCCACCCCGTTTCTTCATATGAGGCGAAGCCATGGGAAATTTCGTAAAAAGTGAAATTGAATGTTTTGAGAAGTTTTTTGAACTGAAACTTTTTATGTTTTTAAGTTAAAAATTTGTGAAATTTATGGTACTTGATAGAAAATTTGTGTCAAAATTATCTCAAAGTTGACAATTTTGTTGTTTTAGTAATTCTATTTTGCCTTTTGACAAGGGTGGTTGAACCCAAAATTCGATTATGAAAAATGGAGCGGAAGGGTGGTTGAATCCAAAATTCTGGAATGCTATCTTGATTAAAAGATACAGAACTTTTTCAAAAAAGCTATTTACTCACACATAGCATCCTTATTAATGTTGACTGTTAAAAACGTTGAAGGAGTTAGAATTGAAGGTTGAAATAATATTTTAATGGAGGAAAAACCTTAAATTGATGTCTTTATGGTTGTTCTCTTGATGGTGTTAATGAAAAAAATGAAAAAAATAAATAAAGGGGAAGGCTTTTTCGTGGCAGGGGTGGAGGTTCGAAGGGGAGAAAGAAAGGGGGCGGGGAGTGGGGGTGGGGGAAATGGTCTGAGAAGAAGAAAAAATGGCTGCAGGGGGGTTGAAGAGCGGGGCGGGGGCGGCGGGGGGATCTAACTGAAGAAGAAGGAGGGGTGGGGGGTGAAGAAGAAAGGGGATTTATTTATATATATGTGTGTGTGTGTGTGTGTGTGTGTGTGTGTGTGTGGCATCATTTTTAAAATAAATATTTACGTGGTAATGGCGTGGCAGTGACGTGGACGCGTGTGCAGTGCACCTCCCTTTGTGAGAGTGGTAATATATTTTAAGGGGGGTATTTAATTCACTTAAAAGTTGTTAAGGAGGGTATATAATTTCCCGACTAGTTAAGGGTCTAAAGTAAATTTTGGCTGCAAGCTCAGGGGTGTTTCGATATATTATCTCTAAGTTAATTAGTGATATAATTATCATTAAGAATTCTTGCTAGAATCATGAGATTGTCAAATCTTTCTAGGGTTAATATATGAAAATATCTAATATATTAATTAACCATGGTTAGCCCCTATTTTATTTAATTAAACGGAGACAAATGACAATAATAAAATGGGATACTTGTCATTCATCCTAAGTGAGAATTTGAAAAATAGACACTAAAAAACGAAGAGGAGTCGGATTTTGAACTCGTACCTTGTACTTCACCTTAATTATGTTCAATAAATATATTACTTTGGTGAAAGAATGACTTATTTTGGTCCAGTGCTTTTGATCAACGTAACGATTTCTCACAAGCGATATTATGGCATCCAATGCTCTATTTATTAGCTTTACTATAAAGTATTACTTGTAAAATTAATGCTCGTCAAATATTAATTCTCATTGATCATGTTGTTTGATTGAATATAAAATTTTCGAAAGAATTTAAATCTTCAAAACTGTTGACCTTAAACATGTCAAATATTTATGTATCTACATAAATATGTCATTACGGATAACATAATTTTGTTTTTAATATTAAACAGTTTCTAAATATCCTTCGAATTTCTTCTTCTGATCAGAATCAGAGATACCTTACATACATGCCCCATTATATGAAGTCCAAGGTCGAGAGAATATAGTACTAGTTTGCTAGTTATCTTACAATAGCCGGATTAGCCTGACGTTTTATTTCCAATTAATGTCATCTTGCAAAATGAAAAGAGAGAAAAGAAATCAATGCAATTAATTAACTGACACATACAATAATATTGTCATGGCATTTCGAAATTACATTTTAGAGATCGAGAGCCTTATTTGAGAAGAAGTGGCCAGATAATATATAGTTTCAGTCAGCAGTTAAAAACAGTACATGGGATTTGGCATTTTGTAAGTGCGCATCAAAAAATCTACAATAATATCACCCCACCCCCCTAAGTTGCCAACGAGTCTATATCCAGCTTTCACCAACTCCGCCCTTTTCTGAGTTTTCCAATTGCCTGAATGCTCTGAGTATATTGAACTATCATTTTTTCCCCTGCGTTAGTTTAATCAGTCAATATTCATATTCATTTACCCAGCTAAAATCAGGAAATGTTTGCAAGAATATTACTATCTTACTTGCAAATGAACTTGAACCATGAATGGTAGCCAACTTTCTTTAGGTTGTCCATTCTCACTTGTCTATATTCTTCTTTTGTGTCCGTTATAAATATCGGTTTGATACCCAAACCTAATAACGTTTGGTACAAGCGTAGAGCGCCAGGCACTGCTGGTGATTTTCCTTCTTTAATCCATGATTCAAACTTCAGCACGTTAGGCTTTGTTGCCCTGACCATAATTTTGTTTATTGTGTAAACTTTATTAGCCAAGCACGATAGAATAGTACATGCATGCATGTTTTTTTTATATTTAGGGTATTCAATTGAATTACATAAAGTAGTAGTAGTAGTCGAAAAACTTACCCAAAGCCAACCGTAGGACGAGCATAATAAGGAACGTTAGAGAGGGTGGTTTCATCAACGTTAAAGACCCAAAGGTCCTTTCCATCTTTGGAAACGTTAAGGGTCTTTGCATACTCGATTGCAGCGTCAACCACAGCGTTACAGTCGTCGCGGTATTGTTGGCCAGTCATGTACTCACTCACGTAGCTTTTGCACTGAGGGGGCACAGTTTTCCAGTCAGGGATGTTGTTAGTCTCAACAGCCAGACGCCAACTCAAGCAGTTGATTCGAGCGGATGCCACGGCTGCTCCTAGGGCTATAAAGAGGAGGAAGAAAATGTCCTTCATATTTGTTACTAGATATGTATTGCTACAACTTTGATGATGTGTATTTTGGTCCTTTATATAGAGTTTGGACCCAACCTTTACCACCATCATGATAAGTTGGCGAATTACTATAGCACGTTTATTACACTTTTCCTGTTAAGATTGCTTGTAATTATCATGGTCCTACGAGAAATGAATGATAGGTGGTGCTACAGTCCGAAGACAAAAATTACCCTGTTTTACAACTTTTTGTTTGGTATCCGTTCTTCTTTTTATTTTTTAAACCCTGTTTTACAACTTTTGTTTGGTACCGTTCTACCTTTTTATTTTTTAATAATCTGTCATAATTGACATCTTTCTGTGTTTAAACGTTTATGATACTTATTTGTGTTCGTTCACTTTAAGGGTGTGTTTGGTGCGAAGGAACTTTTATTTTGATAACCGTAGTATCTGGGTCAGCTTGCGCATCTCGACTAATTCCACAGGATACCTGTCACCCAGAGGCGGATCCAAAATTTTAAACTTGTGGGTTCCCAAGGGCTCCTTTCCTGCCACTAAGCTATCCCTTGGTTTAGTTATGGGTTCCCACCTATTAATATTTATAACTTTTGGTGATTTTTCTATGTAATTTTAAGCCTTACGGTAGCGGGCCCACACCTTCTACTCTACATCCGCCACTGCTGCCACCACTCACCAGCAACAAGTATCAGGTAACTTTGTCCACCAAGACTAAAACATATAGAAAGAGATTACCTAATGTTTTATCTCTGTTGGGAAATGAACCTCATGATGTTCAACCCAACTTCATTGAACCACTAGGCCACACCCTTGAGTCGCAAAAAAATATGCTCGATATGTAGGCTAAGAATATTATCCTAAAAATAAAAATGTAGCTCCTAAAAATAAAAATGTAGCGCTCAAGAATTGAACATGGAACCTCAAGGTGAATTTGAAACCCCATATTTCACCAAGTTATCTCTAATATATTGTTTAGGGAATTCAAAATTTATATATGTAAATTAAAAGGAAAAAAAAATGTACCTTACGTAATGCCTAAACAATCGTGATATTTCAGATAGGAAAAGTGAACAATTAACAGTTGAGATATGTTTTGATAAATAGTTGATGATAATTTAAATAAGAAACTAATACACTTGATTGTTTAGGTATAAAACTCAACGAAAACTGGAATACTCGTGTGCTTTTAATCCTGCACTCAGTATTAAAATTTAAAATGCTGTTGTTCTGATTAGTTCATTGGTTTAAACTTCAACTGTATAACTAGTTAGATGAATTTTCACACATAAATTTAGCTCACACACATTGTAACCATTCAAGAACAGAACGTGTGATTTCTATCGAAACAGTCATCTATGGAAAATGCTACATGACTACATCTCAGAGGATAGTTATACACCCACAATATGACGATACATTCATCGACAACATTGAAGACAGGATAGAAGTTGCATAGATAATATTCCACAAATTTACTTGCCAGAAATAAACACTGCTTACTGTCCCGATTCACTTTTCAACTCTTTCAAGACCCGGTGATCAGTTCAGTTAAATATTTGATTTTCACAAACAGTGCCAATTATTCAAGAAATAAGAACTTGACCCAACTTCTGTCTTCTTTTCTCTTTTCACCTCAACTCTGGCAACATGGGTGATTAGTGCTATCTCATGCTTCAAGATTCAGAGGCATTTAGAGATTTCATCTATAGCGGTTACTATGGCCAAAGAGGACTTTGAACATTACAACAACTGTAGACGTAAACAATTTCACCACTTTGGATTTTGTAAATAAGCACCAATCTACAGTTGCCTCTCTGACGAAGAGATCAGATCATGTAACAACTTTCACATAAGAAAAAAATCCATGTCGTCTACAGAAGGGCACTCTTCGAGACAGCTTAGTTCCTAGTCATGAGAGTTCTCAGTATAAATTAAATGTCATGCCGCTTTAACACCATTAGTGATCAAGCGAAAGCACACCTGAGCGGTAAAATCCTTTATGGACTAACCACCCAATGGACTAATCTAGTCCATGTTTCCCTAACACCTTAATCTAGTCCATGATTCCCTGTCACCTTAATGGACTAACCACCCAACCGGTGATTGGATTTTGCCTGCGAATTCTCGATGTTCTATGAGAACCACTTTGTAAACGTTCAAGGATGGTGTACGTGATTGAATCAGCTGTCAAACCTTGTTCCTTCAATTTTGCATATAAACTAACAGCTTCTGAAGTTCTCCCACTTCTCTCGAGACAGTCAAGTAGGATATTGTATGTCACTATGTTAGGATAACAGCCAGCTGCAAGCATTTCATCAAATAACCGACGTGCCATCTCAACTTTTTCGGTCTTCCCAAAGCACTCAATGAGAGTGCTGTATGTTACAACATCAGGATTCATGCCCTTTTCCTGCATCTCGATGAATTTCATGTGTGCTTCATCAATGTCACCATTCTTTCCCAGACAATTTATTAAGGAGTTATAGGAGACAATATCAGGTTTACAATTGCTATTCTCAAGTTCTTCAAAAACCTTGAGAGCTTCCTCAACCTCCCCGGCTCTACCAAAGCTAGCGATCAAAATGTTATAAGTAAATATGTCTGGGGAGGGGCCATCCTGTTTCATCCTCTCATAGAGATCATGAAGATGAGAAATTTGCTTTAATTTCCCAAGAGCAGAGAAGACAGTATTATACATGAAGGCATCTGCTTCTACTCCCTTCTCATTCATCTTATTCAGCAAATCAATAGCCTCAGTTACTTTCTTAGCATTGCATAAGCTCTCTAACATGGACAAGTAAGCATCGCGATCTCCTCTATCATGGAAGCTCCACATATTGCAAAACAGTCTATGAGCTTCGCTTGCATGACCTAGTTTACTCAACGTTCTAATAAGATATGTATAAATTGATTTATTCATGTATCGCTTAGACATTTCCACGACTTCATCAAGTCTTCCAAGTTGCCCTTCAGCCGCCAATACATTTAAAATAATGCTGTAAGTAAATTCATTTGGCCGGCAACTATTCTCCACCATCTTAGAGAACACAAAGATACTCTTATCAACCATGCGTCCCTTGGCAAGAGCTTCGATCATAGTATTATAAGCAATTAAATTTGGTGAAATACCCTTCGAAAGCATTTCCTGAAAGAAAGACAATGATTCACCTGGCTTCCCTAATTTCCCAGTCATTCTAATCAGAATGGTATAAGTATATTCATCAGGTTCACAGTGCCACTTCTTCATGTCCTCGAAAACCTTATGGACCTGATCAACCTGGCAAGTGCTGCACATTAGAATCATTAGCCAAGCAGAACCACATTCATCTTATATTTCAAGACTCACTCAAGAAGTGGGGTCAAAACACTTCTCTAGCATTTCCAAATGCATGTATACTGTTTGTTAAGTATTTTATCTAGAGACAATGATTACATTTGTCAGATCTCAAAGAAGGACACACTAAACCACCTGTCCATTGCTTCGTGAAAGAAAATGCTACCCTCTGATAAAAAAAGAAAGCTCGTGCCTCGCCAAAAAGAATTGGTTCGCAAAGTAGAGGCCTTTCCCCTAGACGTTGGTAAGATGATTTTTTTTTTGCACTAATGACTAATAAAATACCTTCAAAGCAATTTAAAAGACGTTTCTAGTTTTTGCAAACGTATATCCTTGGCCATGGTTAAGTGAAAAATCCTTCTCATAGTTGCACTATCTAGACTATAACCCTTCCTATCCACCTTAACAATATCTTAATTCAGTGTACCTCACAAAACCCAGAAGTAGAAATAAGGGTAAAACACTTCCTTTTTTGAAGAGCCAACATGCGTGCGTACACGAATGTTTAGAATACTAGAACGAGTTCACCAAGTGTCACCTTTGTCGGAGCATGATCATTCATACCCAAGAATGTGACTCCAATTTTTCGACTACTAAGCCACCCCTCTGGAGGTCAAGGTTATGCACTTCTTTTTGCATAATTATTCCTTTTTATTTTATTTTTTTTGGTATAACCAAGATAGCTTGTTTCCATTGATTTGGTATACCTAGTTCCACAAAGTTAGTAAGGATTCACATTTCAGATGAAGAAACTTGAGATGAACCATCTGTTGCAGAGCTAAATGTTATTGTACCACAAATAATTCATTAATTTCAGAAATTTAAGTTAAAGACTACACCTTATACACCATATGGTTCTTCCCAAAAAGGATCAGTTAATAATGCCGGCGAGCGGCAGAGACAATGTCACACTTCTACAGAAAAAAGGCAATTCAGTTCACTAAATCCCCCTGGGGAAGGGCCTAACCACAAGGGTCTAATGTACACAATAAGGCTGTCTCCACGACTAATGCCGACCTCTTGGTCACATGGCAACAACTTTAGACAATCTCATACTACAACTCAGAAACTTTAGATTCCAAGAAACTGAATAAATGTGAAAGACAATCACAAGGAATGCAAAGATCAAACCTTTTGGTCCCTAACAAGAGCATCAAGAAGCATGTTGTAAGCAAATATATCCAATCTATACCCACGCATCCTCATTTCTTGATATACTTCCAACGCCTTATCGTAATTGCACAATCTAATATAAGCTTGTAAAAGACACTTATAACTATAGCAATTCAACCTCAATTCCCATTTTTGAACCAAACCCAAACACCTCTTTAGCTCATCGCCACCATCCCCTTTGAATTCTCCATCTCCAAATATCCCAATGAGAAGATTAACAGTCGATATATTCCCTTTAATACCAAACTTTTCCATTTCATCAACAATCTCACGTACACAATCGAGCCGGTTAGGTATACAGGATTTGGAAATAATGAGAAGGATACGGTTGTAAGTGAAGCAATCATGACGGAATTTAGGGATTTCGGAAGGGCAAAATCGGAAAAAGCGAAGAGCGAGGGTTGGAGATTTTAGCGATTTGAGAATTTCGGAAGCTTCAGAAGGAGTTAGGGTTAGTGTAAGTGTATCAAGGTAATCGGATAAGTCAAGGAAAGGATCGGAAGAAGCTGAAGGAGGTGATTTGAGAATTTGGGAGATTTTACAGATTAGGTCACGGCGAGGAAGAGCGTAGCCTCGGGAATCGGTTTGGAGTGTAGGGGCGTCAACTTCGACGGCGAATGAACGGCCGTTTTCGGCTTCTACTACCACTCTTCCGCTGTATTTGGTGGCGAAGTGACGGAGCTGTTGCCGGAATGTTAGCCGGAGACGGTGATAGGGTTGCCGGAGTTTCATGGAGTTGTTCATTTGGTATGTAGTTGGATTTACAGAGAGACGGAAGAGTAGAGGAACCCAGCATCAGTGCATGGGCTATTCAACGAGAGGCCCATTTCTTATTGGGCTGAGGCCCATTCAATCGACATAGCCTGTACATTGTGTAACAAACATTTCTCTGAACTATCGTAGATAGTTTCAGATTGGAACAATGAGAATAGAGTATATACAGACCTTAGTTTGGCTGTTTCCGTCACCGGAGGATTCACTTGTGTTTGGAAACTATTGAGAGTTTGTCTGAAACAAGGAAAAAATGTGTTAATTATTTTAGGAATGTTATTAATGGAGCATGGAATATTAAGAACAATTTTTTTATGTAACAAACTAAAATACGCTATAAATTTGTTTTTTCTATACAATGCGCAAGCCTTCAGGCTACACTTTGCTAAACCTAATCATTGGCTACAAATGTATGACTATCAAATGGCATTCCAAACTTCGATTTCAAAACTGTGTCTTTCTGCATATGTTAAAAAGCTTACCAATATTGGATATCCACATCCATCAAGTAATTTAATCTTAATGGTTAAAGTTTAAAGAAAATACATTATTCAGTCATGGTTAAGAGATTAATATATATGCAGAAGATACACATTCACTAGTTTGGTATAAAACACCAAGATATCAAACGCCTCCAATTCATAGATGCCACCAAAATAAGGTAATAAGCTTTAGACAATTTGTCCATGTTAATATACAGTACTCTGTGCAAAATGGCAACTCTGCACGAAATATACAAGCACAGCCTAGAAAATATACACTACTGTGAATAAATACTGCATCACCATATACACAAAAAAAGCTCACTTCAGCCCATCTCAGCGTTTTCTGAACACAACGTTTATCATCTCTTTCAAATTCTTGCAGGCCACAATTTCAGTGTCTCCGAGATCTAAAGCTGACAATGATGTTTCAGCTGATTTGGGAATTATACATTTCTTATATCCCAGCTTCACCACTGTATTTATCCTTTTGTCCATTCTTGGTACCTACAAAATTTTGCAGAGGGAACGAACAGAGGTCTATTAGAACCGGGGGAAGAGGAAAAGAACGTGTCTTGCGCAAGGTGGGTAAGTATGGATAAGCATATGATCTCCACCTAGAAACCATAGAACGTTTTTACTCAAAACCAAATTGACTGTTTGATGCAAGGAACATATTAACGACTACTCATTAGCATCAGTGGCTTCCGCCAGCCCCAACATTAAAATAATAGGAAAGGTTAGATAGGATGCATGAACTATGATATTTATTTTTTATAAATAATAATCGACAAAATGGAAGAACATAAAAGTAGACACACACGAACCCAGAAAAATAGGGTAATATGGGAGAGCTAATATGAGTTTGAGCAGAAACTAACAATTATAGTCTTAATAATATTTCTGCCTTTTAAAAAAAAAAAATTGATATCAACTTGCTTATTCAAGTGTGAGGATGTTATTTGAGCTCAATGCATTTTATGAGGTCCACATACCATCCGCTAATTTGAAAAAGCCATGTTATCGGGGTGCGAAGTCCAGAAATTTCACACACACACAGAAAAAAAAAAAAAAAGACACTGAGAAGTCTAAGTATACATACTGTACGAATTTCACCGCCAAGGCCGATTTCCCCAATGAATGCAATGCCCATAGGAAGAGGAAATTCCAAAAAACTGAAAAGGACACGAAACACATGCTTACAAACATCTACATAGTACTTGACAAGAAATATTAAAGTTATTACAAGAAGTAAAACAATTGCAGAAATTCGCAGAGTCTATTTCACTCTCAAGTTTGATATCATCACCCTTGTGGCATAAAAGAAGGTTCCAATTCATGTTAAAAGAACCTAAAGTTGACTCTTTAAAACCAGCATTATTAGCAACTGTAGCAAATCCATACATAACTTCCTCCTGTCTTTTACATAGTTAGATATTAATGTTCAGAAAACATCCATCTATTATCAGGTATTCATTCCTTCGCAATTAATTCTAAACCATTTAGCTCAGCACAGAATTTAAGCTGTCTTATTTGACTTCTATGTCTAGCAAGAAGTAAAACAAATTAATACTTTGAAAGTTAGTTACTGGGAAAAAACCACATCAAATTATACGTTTGATTAATTGAAAGAATTTGACTTCTTAAAAAAATGTGAAAGTTGTATAAAATAATATAATACGAACTGAAAGAAAAGTACACTGGTGGTTAACTTTGTGCAGACAGATGACTAGTATATATGAAAGAATACCTGCTGCAAATTGCTGCTGCTACAGCAAGATCACCAGCAGTCTCTGACAAGCTAACACCACTGACAACATTGAGAAAAACACCCTATAATCAAATGGAACAGAAACTACATCAAAGATCTAAAGAATAAAGCAGACTGTAACAGAAAACAGAAAGCAGACACTGAGAAACCAAATAAATATAGAGGAGGACCAAATTAAAGAATATTGGATAAGACATCCTGGGGAGAAATCTGTCGATGCAAAAGGTAATACATTACATTAAAAACTGCCAAATGTTTTAATATATGTTAATGGTGCTCATAATAGCCTTGTCTTTTTTAAGTTGGAACTATAATCCACACAATCTGAAAGTGTCATATGAAGCACAGAGAGGAGGAGACGTAGAAGGAAGAAAGTATTGGGGAAATGTTCATTAGAATCATTACATTCTCTTGTAGCTTGAGACCAGCTTGCTTTATCAGAACCTGTATACAATAGTGAAAAAACCAGTTAATTTGCATCTTCAGCATATCTGATCCCAAAAAAGCAACCCATGGCTTATGAATCATTTAGTTTCAGGAAAACAAAAAGGAAATATCAATGATTTTCAAGACTTGGCATCTGAGCCACAAGTTTCAGCACATGTAATTTCCTTATCGAATTCCTTTGCGAGCTCATGTAAGCTTTGAAGGATATAACTCACTGAAATTATCATCTCAGCTCTGCCAGCTTGAACACCGTTTACTTGTCTTGAGACAGATGAACCAGCGACACACAATGCCTACATGGATATAGAAATTTATCCAAATGATAAAAGAATGAGAAAATGTTGCATTAGAAGAGCAGATTCATGTGGTGACTGGGAAGACATTTAGGTTGCTAAAAAACAATAAAGCTGCTTAAATCATAAGCTCTCCCTTCCCCTCATCGCACATCAGTATGCCTGTGCAGTTGTCATAGCTTTTGGAGAAAAATGAAGAGAAGATGTTGCACAAGGAATTATCACTACACAATTTTCGTTTCCAGGACCTAATAATTCTAGCTACATTGTCACTTTAAACCTGATGTTTGTCATAGAAATCCCCCAATATCTTAGTTATACCACATGGAAAAATAGCATGGTAGACTTTATCAACTCACAGGTAGAGTAATCTCCAACAGGGGAGACCCCTCCCTTTCTGTTTTTGCATAAAGAGACCTTCCATTCTGTAATGACCAGCACTGGCTTACTGGTTGGCAGCTTACATCAAGATATGCCCAAAAACAATGATTGCATTAAGACATACCTGAATTTCAATAAGAAAGGCTCGAGATCCATCCATAATTACAGTAACAGCTAATCCAGCCAGAAACTCAGAATCCGACTGCTGCTCACTTAGAAACATCTCACTTGGGTTTGAAACAGCCTGTAAACCTGATTGCGACATTTCAAACACTCCAAGCTGCAATCAAAAGACATTTAAGTTATCTGGTTGTACCAATTTGCAACACTGACAAACAAATCAAAGATTTAGCTAATCATAAGGGATGGTCAAAACTTTTCATTATGATGTCCTACAGATAATATTAACTAGTCCTGAGATGAGACTCCTACGGAACTAGCATAATCCAGACTAAAGGGTTTGAATGATTTTTACCCTATATTAAGTCATATCTAAATTTGTCCTTAAAATTACCTTTTGGCAAATCTTTAACCAACATCGGCAAGGGATGAGGCTAAAGTTAAAGTTAAAGCTGCTAATAGAATAACGAAATAACTAGTTCCAGTAAACATGAAAGGGCTAAATTAATGAAATATGTTCTTTTTACACATCTCAATAAGAATATGCTGACCAGATAAGAAAGATAATATTTGTAATCACCAGTAGCACAATATCATGAAATGAAACCGAAAAATTAGACTACAAATGAAAACGAGCTTGTTTCTGGAAAGAGCAGAATATATACCTCATCTGTGGATCCAAATCGATTCTTCACTGAACGAAGTAAACGATGAGATGAATACTTCTCTCCCTACAATTTTTAATGTGTGAACCGACTATTGATGAGAAACCGATATGGCATAATCAAAACGAAGATAAGAACCTCCTAAAGGAAGGAAAAATGTTCAACAGAGAACACTTAGTGGGGTCTTGCAAGAACTAGACTCCAACACATTAGATTCCAGCATGCAACCAAAAGAAAATATGCACAAACACAATGAAATTATTATATCTAATAAGTAAAAAAGGGCATGCAGATGAGCGAAAGAAGACATACAAATGATATGGGATAATGCCCAAATGTTCATGGGCTCTCAATAAATTAACCAAGCACAGACAAAAAGTGTTACACTTCATCACTAAAAAGAAACATGCACTTCACCATACAGCATCTCTAGCATGACCATAATGGTGTTTCAACTTCAGTGTCAAAAGCCATATCAAAACCCTCTTTCTCTTTTAAAGATGAACCAAAGCTATATAAAACAATATGTGTATACTGCAAAGTACAAATAACAGCAAAGTAGGAGAAGATACTGCTCAAATCTGAAATTTAGAAGGTACCAACTTCCATATAAAGAACAACATCAACTACGTGTTCCAAGACGCGAGGACCAGCTATTTCACCAGATTTAGTCACATGTCCAATCTGAAAATTTCCCAAGTTTAATATCAGACCAAAAGATAAATAACTGCCAAAGACAAGGAAGAAAAGTTCTCCAAAACCAGAAAAAAAATTCTGACTGCCGACAGCATATCATCGGGTCAGAAAATGAATTCCAGTTGATCATAGGTTCGTAAACAACAAAAATTTAGCCATCAAAGGAAAAAAAAAAACTATATCCTCTGATTAAGGAAAATCGAAATGATACCTCTCAAATAAAGGTGAAACTCCTCTTATTATTTTTACCTCCGTCATAAAAAATACTATACAAAAATGTTGAAATAATTTAATTTACTTTTTCCGAAGGAGGAGAGGACGAGAGGGTGATTTGAGAAAGCCACCTAAAGTGACAAAAAGACAAACAACCTTAAATTAAGTTACAGCAATAAATATCATCAACCAGACGTCTTAAGTTAAAGCTCGGAATTCAATAGTCTCCCTCACCAGAAACACAGGGATATTGGTCTTCTTGGCAAACCGCAGCAATGCTTCTGTGCATTCTTTTACCTGTCATGAATGAGTTCAGTATTAAGTAAGATGACTCAACACCATAGTGAGAAGCAACTTAATGGTTGTCTATATCATTATTTTATAAAATAGACTAACAAAGCTTTATCAAGACATCCTTAAGAGGCAGATTCCTTTCTGAAACTTCTGTTAGCACAAGTGACATCTGCCTAGAGACAACAGATTTATTTATAGAAAGCTCCATCACATGATGGCTTTCAATAACCAATGAATCTAGGGCAACCCTTCCCATTCAAATAGATAAAAAGCTTGGATGAACTCTCAGCAAAACTCTTATTATTACAAAATATAGCACAAAACAGAGAACCTGTGATAGACCTCCTGCACTTCCAGTTACTCCTCTCAGATAAACTGTCTGGATGGAATCAATTACCAAAGCTCGCAGTGAAAGAGTTTGGGCCTTTTCCAGAATATCCTGAAGAAAGACAGCAACATAGAATACAACATAAACATATCAGAGATATGCACCATAAGCATCTGCTAAGCATTTATCTCGTTCTGCAACCTTCAAGTAATCTAGGTTATTTGTTGAACAAATATGCAAATGACCTAGCCTTTGCAAGAGAAATGAAGCACACAAACTAATATAACGCTATCTTTTATCAATGACATAGTTAAACGGCCTGCAAGGTAAGGCTGCGTACGATACACCCTTGTGGTGGGGCCCTTCCCCGGACACCGCGCATAGCGGTAGCTTTAGTGTACCGGGCTGCCCTTTTTTATAGTTAAACGGCCTATATTTCATTAAGTGATCCTTTCTTCATCTGCAGCGTTTACACATTATTAGGAAAGATTATGCACTGTTTTAGAGCAAAACCTATTTTCAAGAAAATACTGTTTTATCAACTTGGAAAACCTCATGCTTTTTCATCTTTAGAGCAGAACTTATATTTCAACTTGTAATGCTTCAAAGGACAATCAGCGAGAAGGCCTCACATGGTCATACCTCATGTTATAATCAATCATGAAAACATAAGCCAAGAGGAAACATTATGCAACATTTAAACTCAAACCTATTTTTCTGAGACTCTGTTTTCACAAATCAGCTTTATTCATTCATTGGATTAATAACCTCTCACAATTTTTTAAAGATAAGAGTCCTTCATTAGGAAATCATAACCAGTTGTACTGACTAATTCTAGTCATAGTTGTCCCACCACAAGCCAATTTAAGATTATTAGTCAAAAACGAACAACTACTTAAAAAGGTCAATCATACCACAAAAAAAAATAAAAAATTGAAGTTCATAAGCATTGAATGATATCAAAGAGTTAACCTCAATATCTGTACTTGCATACAAGAATATTTCATCTGTCCCGATTCTCATCCGATCAGCTCTGTTCCCAATTTGCTCAACACTCTGCCATGAAGATGACTCAAGACAGTAATACCAACATTTTCCATGAGTACAAAATTGCATACAAGGAAAAGACATATTTAAACAAGAAAGCTAGGATATAAATTTCGAAAATTTACAAGCCAGCAATGTTTTATCCAAATTTTGTTTCCATGCATTACAAAGGCCAAAACACAAGTATCTGCACTCAAAAAGAGTGTGCTCCTTCAAATTTGCTAAACTTGAAACCATATATCTATACATTAAGACACACTATTAATATGTCACTTATCAAAAAGAGAATCAGTTACTATACAGTAATATTTTGCGTTGGTTTACGTTTTGCCAATGGCAGGAATAGAAAAAGGTTCTACGTTGGAATATTTCTGCATTCATGGCCTAGGTCGAATTTCAGTTAAACAGATGCAACATATCAAAAACTTAAGGAAGAATAATGGCACTGCCCAATTAGGAATGATAAACACCCACCTCTTCACCAGACACATAGAGAACTGGTGCTGGTGCCCCCATATCACACCCCTCTGCAACTATGGCTGCAATCTTGCAATAGAGAGTAAGATAGTTAAAGTGATTGGAGAATAATAAGAAACTCCAAATAATATACCTAAAACCAAAACTTATGTCGCATGCAGCATCATACCTGTAACAGTAACGTGCTCTTACCAACACCTGGGTCACCGCCAACTAAAACTAAGCAACCTGCAACATAGAAAAAGAAAAAAAAAGAAGTGGTCAATGTTGAGAAGGTAGGGACCAAATCACATGTTAAAAAAGAGGTAGAGATCACATAGCTCTCAATAAGTCAAAGCCAAAATGCTCCAAGAAAGCAATGAGAACATTTACATAGTAAGAATAGGAGACTAAGGCAACCTAGAGAGTGACTGTACATTTAGCAGTAAATATTTATCTGCAAGCACAAATTTAACTTTTGGTTGATGCTCCTAATTCATCTGCTGCACAGTTTAAGCATAGCCTTTTAGAGTGCTCACCACAACAACTACAGGTAAAATAAAATTACAGAATGCAATAATTTCTGGAAGCTTTCATTTTTTTTTTATTTGCAGGTGGATAACTTAGTCGTTATATAGAATACACTCGGGCTTCTAGCAAACTTGCAAGGTTAAAAAACAAACACTGTAGTAACCAGATTTCATTAATAACAGACTAGCAAACCAGCTACATTACTTTAGTCATTATTGGAAATCTTTACAGAATTGTATGGATACTTGGGTCCTAAGTTGTGCGGACTCTTCACTTTTGATGCCGCACCTGTGTCGGATTCTTCAAAAATACACTACTTTTGGCGAATCCGACACGCACCCGCTAACATTTTTGAAGAGTCCGAGCAACATAGCTTGGGTCCCATACATACGTGTCTCGTTAATAAGAATGCAAGACAAAATGAATAAGGCAGTACCTGGCACAAGACCACCACCAAGTACTCTTCCCACTTCAGCTCCAAAAAGGCCAGACCTACAGCAAGACCATTAGTTTGGAGCGTTCACTGACATCTACCAAGGATCTCCTTATATCATATATCAAACTTGAATGGCCTAAAAAACTCATCTAAGGATATGAACTTGAGAAAGATGAACCAGCATTCATTTTTCACATTATTAAGTTCAAAGTTTACGACTGTCCACCTGGTCTTAGACAGTCAAAATTTCACAAATCGAATCATCGGTGGTTCAATAAACTAGAAAGCCAAAATCTTGACATACTATGCATAATACCTAGACAAGCACAAATCCAAGTGGGGTACAAAACAGTCACTTCACTTACAGAGGGATTCGCCAATTGGATTGATTGATCCCTTTATTCACATCCGTCAATTTGGTCGGCATAGCTCTAACACTCTGATGAGGCAACCACGACCTCGTCACATTCTCGGAAACCTCAAAACCACTCATAGGACGCTCCACCCCTTCCGAAAATCTCTTCATAGTATTAACCCCATTACACTGCTTACAAATCCCCCACCACTGTCCATCGTCATACCCACAATCAGAACACACCCACACTGTTTTAGTCTTCCCTTTCCCCTTCTTCTTATTCCCATTCCCTATAACTTCATAAACCCTACCTTTTGAAACATTGGAGTAATTCGTAGTCGATTTAGACGGAACATTTTCACCGTTAGGGTTTTCTCTAACTGCTGGAGGAGCGGCCCAGCCTTGTACGGCGACGTCGGTGGAGTCGTTAGGAAAATGGTGTCGGGAAGTGAAGTGGAACTGGCGTAAATGGCAGATAATGGTGAAACGGAGATGTGAAAGGGGGATTTTAGGAGGGAGATTGAGCAAGTGTTTATGGAAATGGAGGGTTCTTAGTGCATGCATGTTTGGTCGTATAACTTTTAATTGCATTTACAGAGAAAAATGGAGGGCTCGAGGGGGGGGTTTTATTTTGAACTGAGCGCTCCCACTCACTGATAAGCGGCGGGAACGGAAACTCGGCCCGTCCTTTTATAGTTCAATGCACCATAAAAGCGATGACATGTCTGGTCCAACTAAAGATAGCTTTAGACTAAACCTGTCAAACGGGCCGGGCTGGCCCGGCCCGAACCGGCCCTACATATCAAATTGGACCGGTTTGACCCGGCCCGGTAAGCCCTAGGGCTTTAGGGTTCCGGGTTCCGGTCCGGTTTTTTTTTTAAACTGGGCTCGGTTAACCCGGCCCGGACCAACCCGGTCCAGGCCCGCCGGTTAACCGGCCCGGCCCGGCCCGGCATTTAAAAAAAAAAAAAATTATTGGGCCAAACTAGCCGTTGGCCCAACGGCTATATTACCGTTTTTGGGTCCAAACGGCTAGTTTGGGCCCATTAACTTAAAAAAAAAATATATATATATATATATATTTTTAATCCCCAAAATAAATCTATAAATACCCTACAACTTCAAATCATTTCTCACACAATTTTTCACTCTCTCAAATCTCATTCTCTCTCAAATCTCAATTCTCAATTCTCAAATATTCAATATATTTAATTTCTTAAAGTGTTCAATTTAAATTTTTAATTTTTCGTTTACAAAGTACGAGCGGAAGTTTCTAAAGTCGCAATCTTCGGATACTTCCAAAATTTGGTATTGTCGTTCCATCTCTTACGTTTAATTTTTATTTATTGTATTAATTGTTTAATATTTAATTTTATTATATTTGTGTATTTTGAATATTTTTAGTTTAATTTAATTTATATTATGGATAAATTAAAAAACCTCGCTACTAAAGGTGTTAGAAATTTTTGTCCCGGAAGCGGTAGTGGTAGTAAAAAGCGAATTACTAGCGGTAGAGGTAGTTCAAGTAATAGATATACCCGTGTGACTTCGCCTCCGGTACCGCTTGGTACACCTTTTGAGGAAGAAATAGGTGTAGGTGCTCACGATATGGATTATGTAGAATTTCAGGAAAATTACGGTATAGAAGAAGAAAATGAAGTAGATGCAGTTAATGTAGACGAAGATGATGAAAATATTGCTGAAACACCCGCAGTAGGACATGCTAACGTTAGATCTGAATCAGTTAATCTCCCTTCCCGTCCTCCCAGTGCCCCAAAACCCCGTAAAAGAACTAGTATTGCATGGCAATTTTTTGAACGTATATCAGATATTGAGGTGCAGTGCAATATTTGTCAACAAAAATATAAGCATAGAAGTGGCGGTAAGCAAGGGGGTACGGGTACGTTAATGAGACATATAGCTGAAGATCACACTAGAGAGTTCAATATTGCAAAAGGTGGTGGGGATGTTGGTGGGTCAACGCAAACTAGAATGGACCCAACAACCGGTCAAGTAGCGAAAAAGTATAATAAATTGAGGGACAGAGAAGAAATAGCTAAAATGGTAGCTGTGGGTTGTTTGCCTTTTAGTTTTCCTTCTTCTGATGCCTTTATTCGTTATATACAAGCAATTTATAATCCTATGTTTAATGGTATTCCTAGAACTACTTGTCGGTCTGATATTTTTAGACTCCATTCACAATATTGTTTTTATTTATCAACATTCTTAAAAAATATTCAATGTAGATTGTCCCTAACTTCCGATCTTGGTCGTGCTGTAAATAAAAATGATTATTTAACCGTTACTTGTCATTGGATGGATAGTAATTTCATAATGCAAAAACGTATTCTTGCTTTTTTATATGATGAAGATCGGAAACATACTGGACAATTTATTGCTGATTCTATTATTAAAATTGCCGGATATTATGGTATAGAAAATAAAATTTTATGTATTGCTTTTGATAATGCTTCTAACAACAAGACTGCTATAACAAAAATAAAATCTACGCTATCTCCGCCCTTTCCTGAAATTTTTCATGTTAAGTGTGCATGTCATATATATAATTTAATTGTAAAAGATGGTCTTGACTTTTTTGAGGTTTATATTGAAAAAATTCGTCTTGCTGTTGGTTTTATTCAAGGAAATAATCGTAGATCTAGAATTAAAGAATTTAAAGTTAAATGTCAAGAAAATGGACTTGCACCGATTTTGATGCCTGAGGAAATTGATATTAGATGGAATTCTACGTATGAATTTTTAAAAACTTGTTATAAATATAGAATTCCTATTACACTAGCTTTTAACCAACATTGTGGTTCATTTGCTGATTCTGCTGATTGCATGCTACATAATTCTGATTGGGTTATAATTAATGATCTTGTTAAGTTCTTAGAAAAATTTTATGTAGCTACGGTTGAATTTTCCGGTGCATACTATTCTACTGTTTGTAATATTTTGGCATATATAGCCGATATTTCTGGTTTGCTCCGACAATATAAAGATAAAGAAGGTTATAAAGAAGCTGTTGGCGCTATGTTTACGAAATTTAAAAAATATTTCTTCCCGATTCCCCCTATTTACTTGGTTGCTGCTATGTTAAATCCGTGCATGAAATATAATCATATGTGTCACTTTAGTACTCTTATTTATACTAACTTAGAAATAAATACTAACCATGATTCTGAACAAGTACAACCTGATTTGTGGACGGCTACGGCTGATGCAAAAGATTATATAGAAAAATTATATAATCACTATGCTGATTTATTTGATTCAGCCGTACCTACAAATATCACTCCAACTGTCGCTCCTCATCCTCCCGAGGAGCCATCAGCTTCTAAAAGGCCGTCACATAGTGGTTTTCCTGATTCGTTTTATGATTTAACTTGTTGGAACAGTGTGGATGAGAGAGCTTACACATCAACTCATCGGGAAGAGCTGAAATATTATCTGCGGACGCCACCAGAGGATCGCAGACGACGGATCAACACGCTGGATTGGTGGAGGAATAATGAATCACAATATCCTGTACTTTCAAGATTAGCCAGAGATATCTTGAATGTTCCTATGTCAACCGTTGCATCAGAGAGCGCCTTCAGTCAGGGACGACAGCAGCTTGGAGACAACCGACACTCATTGGGAAGCAACGCAATGAATGTTTTAGTTTGCCTCAGAGATTGGATTAGAGCAGAAAGAAGAAACCAAGGAATGGAACCAGAGCCCAACGACGATCTCAAACTTGAAGAAATTATGACTTCACGGGAGAACTCAGCAGAATCAAGTCCAATGCATGGTTTTTCCCCCGTTGACTTCGACTACCCTATGCAAGTTCCAATTAATATTAACATGAATGAGTTGGAAAAAATGATGCATAATTTATAGATTTTTCATTCATGTAAATTATAAATTTTGGATCATTTTGCAATCAATAAAATTCCACAAATTCATTCACTCCTTAGTCGTTGTTTTTTATTTTTTTTTATTTAACGATTTATAATTTTAATATCTTCTATACAAGTGTATATTTAATGTATACATGTGTATATGTTTATATATCTTATATAGAAGTGTATATTTAATGTATACACGTGTATATATCTTCTATAGAAGTGTATATTTAATGTATACATTGTGTATATAGTGTATATTTGACCGGTTTTTAACCGGGTTTGACCGGGTTTTAGTGGGTTTGACCGGGTTTGACCGGGTTTTAGTGGATTTAAAGTATTACATATACATAGAATAGAGTGTATATATGTGAATAGATCTTCTAAAGATGTGTATATTTAACGTATACATGTGTATATATTTTATAAATTAGTATATAACTATACAAATATATGTTGTAATGTATATATATTGTAGTATATCTCATGTAACGTATTACATATACATAGAATAGAGTGTATATATGTGAATAGATCTTCTATAGACGTGTATATTTAACATATACATGTGTATATGTTTTATAAATTAGTATATAACTATACAAATATATATTGTAATGTATATATATTGTAGTATATCTCATTTAAAGTATTACATATACATAGAATAGAGTGTATGAATGTTAATAGATCTTCTATAGACGTGTATATTTAACGTATATATGTGTATATATTTTATAAATTAGAATATAACTATACAAATATATATTGTAATGTATATATATTGTAGTATATCTCATTTAAAGTATTACCTATACATAGAATAGAATGTATATATGTGAATAGATCTTCTATAGACATGTATATTTAACGTATACATGTGTATATGTTTTATAAATTAATATATAACTATACAAATATATATTGTAATGTATATATATTGTAGTATATCTCATTTAAAGTATTACATATACATAGAATAGAGTGTATGAATGTTAATAGATCTTCTATAGACGTGTATATTTAACGTATATATGTGTATATATTTTATAAATTAGAATATAACTATACAAATATATATTGTAATGTATATATATTGTAGTATATCTCATTTAAAGTATTACCTATACATAGAATAGAGTGTATATATGTGAATAGATCTTCTATAGACATGTATATTTAACGTATACATGTGTATATGTTTTATAAATTAGTATATAACTATACAAATATATATTGTAATGTATATATATTGTAGTATATCTCATTTAAAGTATTACATATACATAGAATAGAGTGTATGAATGTTAATAGATCTTCTATAGACGTGTATATTTAACGTATAGTCGTTGTTTTTTATTTTTTTTTATTTAACGATTTATAATTTTAATATCTTCTATACAAGTGTATATTTAATGTATACACGTGTATATATCTTCTATAAAAGTGTATATTTAATGTATATATTATGTATATAGCGTATATAGTGTATATTTGACCGGTTTTTAACCGGGTTTGACCGGGTTTTAGTGGGTTTGACCGGATTGGGTTAAGTGGGCCGGTTCCGGGTGGGTTTTAATATTTTTACTGTGCAGCCCGGCCCGGCCCGGTTAAGGCCAAACCCGGCCCGGAACCGGCCCGGAACCCGGTAAGAATGAGAGGGCCGGTTCCGGGTTGAACCGGCCCGGCCCGTTAGACAGTCTTACTTTAGACTTCAATAGCAATTAAAAAAGAAATTAATATTAAATCTAAACCATTTATTTGAAATGAATTCTAAGAAACCATTTTTCTTCAAACAAAAAAATTTCATTGTCCAACCATACATAGGAACATTAGAAGTAGCATCAATTTTTTTTTAAAAAATGTACGTATCTTTCTACTTCACAAAAAGCTTCACTAAAGAAGAACCAATTGACTAATTATTTATTAAGCATTTGCAATATAAAATACTTACGAAGAACACGATATATATTACTATTACTATTACTATACGGAGTAATATATTATTTTATTATATAATATAAGAGCGAATAAGATAGATTCGTCGTCCTCACATAAATTTTTAATGCAATAAAAGAACTACACGTAGCTGTCACTTTCTTCTAGAGTCCGGAGTCAAAAGGACTATTTTTTTTATTAAAAATATCAAAACGGACAATTAAGTTTTAAAAATATCAAAACGGACAAATCGTCACGGATCCAGGGACTTATAAGTCGTCGGGCCCACAACAATTAATAAATCGTTGGGTCAACAGCGACTTACATGTCGTTGACAGTGAGGCGACTTGCTGCCAGGATTACTGTTCCCATGTGAATTAAAAAAGTGTGCATCCTTGAATCAAAAAGTGTGTGCATCCTTGATTATATTCGTGCAGCCTTTGAAAAGTAAAAAGATTCCTCCACTATTGATGTAATTCATGCAGCCTTTGAAATGTTTGTGCTGCATTTTTTTTAAAAAAAATATTGTTTGCACGTGAATAAATATCTGTTTGCATCTAAATTCCGTCTATATATTCAGTTGGAAGTAATTCATATGTTCATACGAAAAAAAATTAAACTGAAAAAAGTTTACAAATATTTAATCAAAATATAAGTTAAGGCATCAATTATAAGGTATGTTAATATATAATTTTTACATTATTTTTATTGTGAAGTATAAAAATATTACATCGAGTTCTTAAACTTAAATTTTATATTCTTTAAATAATCTTTATTAATTTACTTTTGATCATAACAAATTGATTTTTTTATGTAGATATGAATCCATTATTAAAATTACAAGCAAAACATCGATCCCAAAAAATTTGGGACGTCGAGGGACAAGATATGTGTTTAAATACACGTCGTGCCGATACTGAATTTTGGTTGCACATACAGGAGTGTCCATTACATTATCGAATCCTTCAATATTTAAGTTTTTGTGGATTTAGAGGACTTGTAGAAGTAGGAAACATTTCATACGTTGTTGGACTTATAAGTGCATTGGTTGAGAGGTGGCGCCCCAAAACTCACGCATTTCACTTGCGAATTGGTGAGGCCACTATTACATTACAGGATATTGAAATTATGTTTGGAATGGTTGTAGATGGGAATCCTATACTTCTAGAAGGTTCTACCGATTTAGGAATTATAGTTAGACGACAAATGATGTGTGACTTGGATGGGAACCTCCACTAGATTGCTTTTGTGGAATTAGAAGAATACTTGTATCTAAATTAGTTGCATATGTAAAAGAGTTACATGATATCACTGATGATACTCCCGAAATTGAGGTGCAACAAAGAGTTAGGTTGTACCTATTATGGTTGTGTGGAGGTACATTATTTCCTGACAAGTCCAATTCTAAAATATCTTTGGACTATTTAATCGACTTGCAAGACTTAAATGCAATGTCGACAAAGGCTTGGGGCGCAGCCGCGTTGTCATTTTTATACTATTCTTTATGTCGTGCATTCATGTCTTCATCTAGCAATGTATGTGGATTTCTTGCCTTAGCTTAGGTACGTGAAACTTAATATTTGTGTTTTAAAAGTTGTACTACTTAATTTTATTGTGTTATTAAAATTAGTTGATTTTATATTTTTATAGGTATGAGCATGGGAGCGTATTATTCCACTTCAGCCAACACCGCACCCTCTGTGGGCAAACCATCATAAGGCCTCGACTCCACTTGCACGAAAGTGGAGACGAGGTATAGTTCATGATAATGAGGTGAGAAACATACTTGTCATAATTAGAGATGTCCTGGATAACCTAACTATTGAGCAGGTAATTGAAGTTTTAATACTCATGATTTGTCATATTGATTAAAAAAAAATTATAATATAAGAATTGAAAAGTACCATATTTGTTACTAATAGATTTTCTTGTGTATAATTTTAAGTATAATATTATATCTATTTGAAAAGAGCAATATAATTACTGTGTTTTATAATGATCTATTTATTTTATAGTTTATTTGGGAGTCCTATTCAGAAGAAATACGCAATGAATTGCCCGTGTGGTGTCAGAGGGGAGAACCTATTTGGATGGCTAGAGTGCCACTTATTTGTGGAATAGTTTGTGAGTGGCATATGGTTGATCGGGTTGTTAGACAATTTGGTTATCTCCAGCATGTACCTGGACCGTGTACTCATTTTCACGAACAACATTTTAAGCGTGATAACCGAAATAGAATAACACAAGAAGTTTTAAATATGTATAACGAAACAAAAAATATGTGGGATACACGTCAGGAACATATTTTTGAGCCCCATCATATAAACAATCAATTAGAGTATATTCATTGGTATTGCAATCATGCTCGCATGTTAATTGAAAATCCAGAGCATGTTGTTCAAAGAGGATACCAACACATGACAGGCAGACATGAGGCCTTGGTACGTATATTCAAAAAATTTTAATACACATCAGTGGTCTTTTTAATACATGTCAATGATCATTTTTATTTTGTATTTTTAAGCTATGGGACATGAAATCATTTATCGGATGGCTCAATTGATTTTACGTGATTCAAGAGCAACTAGCGAGATGTATGAATTTGCATCAGAAGTTGCCCGTATTTCTTCGAAATCAATGAATTCTGCCTATCTAGGAACACGATTGAGCTTTGCTCCTAATTATGCACCACCGACTCAATCTGCGGAATTACCACCAGTGCAAGTTCGCCGTCAGGGACGTCAATCTGAATCTAGAGATAGTATGCGTCAGGGTAGAAGAGGTGGTCGCAGTAGTATGGCAGATCGTAGCGAAGAACCACATGATAATTTTGACTTGTCTTTAGCTACTACTACCGAGGCGTATTATCCCATGTTTGAATTTGGTGAACCCTCAACGGCTGTCACTGATTTTTCACGCGAAGAAACAGTTGGTTTTGTAACGTCACCCGTTGTGCAATATGATTTTGCGCAATTAAGTGAATTTCATCATGCTCCCCAACCCGAAATGCGTTAATTTTTCATGAATAACTCTCTATTTAATGAGGCGTTAAGCTTTTCTGATGTGAGTCGGTAATTCATATAATATATTTAATAATTTATGATCAATTAATTAATTATTATTTATTTAATTATATTTCATATTATTACAGGCAACAATGTCCAATGCAGAAACTTCTCAACCACATGTATGATGTCATTTCTTAATTTACATACTTCATTTTATTTGTAGTCTTAAATAATCTTACCTTTAAAAATATTTTTTGTAGGTTACGAGAGAAGATGGTCGTCGAAGATCAACTAGGTCACGCGTACCAACTTATTGTGGCACGGGTAGTCGTCATGATCACGCTGGGAGACAAAATTAATCAAAAGTTTTGTGGGTCGTAGTTTCAAAAGACCAAATTTAGGTAGGTTAATTTTTTCTAGTGTAATTTAGGTAGGTTAATTTTTTCTAGTGTTATTTAGGTAGGCTAATGGTACATTATGTAATTTTTGTTATGTTTAGATGAATTTAAAGTTACACCGTCATAAAAATTTTATATTATTATGTTCAATTCCCTTGTCAAGCCAACAAACATAAATTAGCTAGCAGTAGATTATTTTATAAGACATATTACATTAAAGACACTACTTATAGACCAATAACACAACATAAAATAATAATATATGAAAGTCACAAACTACTGAGCTCGTCTAGGACAACGTGCCTTAGTGTGACTTGTTTCTTTGCAAATACTACACTTTCTAGCCATGCGAGCTGGAGCAATATCCATATCATTCTTAAGTCGGGTTCTTTCTTCAACACCAGATGTCCGCATATATTCAACGTTTGGAACTAAAGCAAATGGGGCTGGCGGCCAATATCGTTCATCACCTACGGGGTAAAATTTACCACTATACGTTTGTTTGTATAGCTTGGTGTTGTAGTACTTGCTAACATATGTATTAGGTTTGATGCCACGAATGCCACAAAACTTAATACAATGTGACCATGGAATGTGATAATTCTTCCATTTTCCACAAGAACATATTTTTTTCTTGGCATTAACTGTGTGGACATTTCCACCCTTACCATCACGTGCAAAAGTAAGAATCTCAAATACCCCATCACCAATTTGATAAGTCATCATGTCAGTATGCAATTGCGCTCTCTCCCAATAATCTAAGAATTTGTTTTCAATAGCAGGAGACCATGGCTTATTATTTTGTAATAAAGCGTCAACAAGATTGCCTCGTTCCACAAAACGGTCAACAAGAGCTTTAAAAGTCATGCAAACCATAGCAGTCACTGGAAGCCCCCGAGCTTTCTTCAACAAACCATTATATGACTCAGATACATTTGTCGTCATGGCACCCTATCTACGACCATCATCCTTATACATTGTCCATTTATCTAGCGAAAATTTATCTAACCACATATATGCTGCAGGGGACAATATCTTAATTTGTTCAATTCTTTGAAAAAACTTCCTTTCTTGATGCTCCGTGGCAGCCGACCACATTAAGTTCTCGAACTCTCTATTCAATTTTTTTTTATTAAAATTGGCTTTCAAGTGTCGAACACAAAATATATGAAAAGTGTTTGGTGGACTTAACCAATCATAAGACTGAAAACATTGTAATATTCCTTTATGACGGTCAGAAATGAGACCAATTTTTTCTCTCTCACCGATAACATGCCTCCATAATAACTTAAGAAAACATGACCATGATTCAAAACTTTCACGTGCAACAACAGCATATGCAAGCGGAAGAATATTACCATTAACATCAATCCCAACAGCAATTAATAGTTTCAAATCGTACAAACCATAAAGATGGGTACCGTCTATTGAAATGACGGGCCTGCAGTATTTGAAACCATCAATGCTCGGTTTAAAAGTCCAAAATAAAAATTTAAATATTTTCTCACCCTGCATTGTTGAAGAATAGTGCTCCCATTCAACAACAGTACCGGGATTGAAATATTGTAGTGCAGTCATGTAGCGAGGTAATGCTTTGAAAGAACTTTCAAAATCTCCATATACCATCACAAATGTTTTTTTTCGACCTCTTTGAGCTTTTCTATAACTGGGAGTAAAATAATGCTTTGACTTGATGACTTCTCGAACCGCCGTAATACTGATATTCGGGCTCTGCATAATATGTGGTACCAACGTAACAACAATCATATTGCTATTTAGATTGAAATGATCTTCCTTGTAGTTATCAGTCAGACAAGTATGTGGTTGTATCATTTTTCCTGCTTTCCACATACCACCTGAAATCTCTCGAAAGCGAATCATCCATTCGCATCCCAACATGTGACGCTTGCACACAACCCTCCAGCTCTTACTTTTGAATTTATCACAAATATACTCCTTTCTTTTTTTAAGACTACATTCTCACAACAGCTTTCATTTGTTTCTTATTTGTGAATAACATACCTAATTTCATATAGATTCAAATAAGTATTAGTCGATAAAAAATGAAATTAATTATTTTAAAAATTGTAGTTAGCAAAAATGTAACCTGTTTGAATGAATTCCGGATTCTTTAAATTCCAAAGAGCAGCTTGATTGAAACTATCATCACATGTGTACGCAAAATCTTCTGCACTTTCTTCGGTATTATCCAAATACGGAATTTCTATTGATGGATGACTAACACTATGAGCAACCAGAGCTGCATCTTCTCCAATGATATTATCATCATCGGACATTTCAACATCATCTATTGATTCATGTTCTGAAGGTTCATCACTGTCTGATCCACACACTCTATTATCAGCTACATCATCATTATTTTCCACAATTTGTGTAAGTCGAGTTAGTGTACCTTCAAAACCATTACATCTATAAAGCAGAAAAAAAGTTAAGCATAATTAGTATAAGTTATAAATTAATTTAATTTAAAAAGTTTTTATATTTACCCATCGATTGACTCCAGCGGAAAAGAATGTTGCTGATGATTAGAATTCAAATTTTGCATGTGCATATGAGCATTGCTAGGTCCCCCAATATCAAAATTATGCACATTTCCATCAGAGTTATCATATTGCATATCAACCCAACCACCACATTGTGTATTCAAATTACTTATATCATTTGAGTGTCTGCCAAATTCTCCCGCTCTTTGATGTTGGACTATGTCCCTTGAAGAATCAACATTTAAATTCGATAAATGTGATGTATCACAAAGATCAAATTTGTTGTCGGTGGATTTTTGAACGATAAGACAACATTCAATTGACACATATATATCGAGACTTGTTAAGTTAATATGACTACCAAAAATCTTAATAGTACGGAGAAATATAGATAAAGAATCATCATTCCAAATACAAGTCTCACCGTACGTTATAACTCCATTTGGACTAAAAGACGTTGAATATCGTCCCGTGATAACCACTACATCTTCTGGATCAGTTATACCCATTTTATTTCTTAGTACGCGTTGCAACCGCTCATATTTAAGAGATAATGGAAATATTTGTACAACTATAGGTGGCCGACTATATATTACAGAACCAGCTTCATATAAAACTTTACCACCCCAATATAAATTTACTCTTACTGTATCTTCATTCATTTTTTCAATACTAAAAATTGTAACCTGAATAAAAATAATATTTGAATAAAATTGTATTGTAAGTTGAACTCGTAGTATGAAAACTCTTCAGGCAAACCCTATATATAAACATTGAAACACGTTCATGTACACTTTAGAACAACTCACATGCATGCACTATTTGTTTATTTTATTTCTCATACATTATTCTCTCAAAAAGCTGCCTTATTCCCTTTCACATAAAGATTCAAAAGTTGCATATCTCATGCCTTTAATTTATTCACAACAACAACAAAAATCAAAGGCTGCACAAGCCTTGTCACATCAGCCATAAGCCAAAAAAAAAAATCAAAGGCTGCAGTTGCCGTAAGCCTTATCACATCCTGGCAGCAAGTCGCCTCACTGTCAGCGACATATAAGTCGCTGTTAACCCAACGATTTATTAATCGCTGTGGGCCCGACGACTTATAAGTCGCTGGATCCGTAACGATTTGTCCGTTTTGGTATTTTTTAAAATTAATTGTCCGTTTTGATATTTTTAATAAAAAAAATAGCACTTTTGGCTCCGGACTCCTTTCTTCTACATACTTTTATTTTGACTTTCATTCATTTTCTTATTGCCAGTCCAATTTGGCCTTTCACTTTGACTTTCATTTTCACTTTCTTGCTTGTTTTTGTTTCTAAAAATGGGGGTATTATGGAAATTTCATATTTAATTTCATTAAATGCCTTCATTTAATTAAATATCATTCCGCACAGAATATTATAATTAGTCCGTAGATGAGTGTAGCTTTTTAAGATTTTTTTTTTTGAGAAAATACATCGAATCACTTCTAAACTTGTAGCCAAAATTTACTTTAAACCCTAAACTTATATGACAATTATATTACCCCTTTAACAACTTTAAAGTGAAGTTTTTGCCATTCAAATTGTTGACGTGGAAATTTTTAAAAAAAACTGCGAGTGAATAGCCAAAACAACATGATGAAAAAAAAATGCGGGACCCACCCTTTAAATTTTACAAATTCTTTATATATATATATATAAAAATAAATAAATAAATAAAACAACTTCTTCATCTTCTTTAACTTCTTCAACCCCTCCCCCCACGTTCCCCTCACCCCACCCCACCCCTCATCCCCAAACACATTGTTGGTGCATTATTTGTAAATTGTCATCACAAGAAACAAGATTAAAGTTGGAAGATCTTGGCTTCTTCTCATCCAATTGTCAAATATGATTGAGACTTTCTAAAAGTTTGATAAAATTCTTTAATGTGACATTGGAAGATCGGATACTTCATTTTTTTCCTTTTCCACTCTACAGATCACTGTGCACACACAGTGAGATCGAGAGTGAACGGAGGAGGCACACACATCACCGAAAAACACCCACCTCACCAGAAACACGCACATACACAATCAAGGAACAGATGAGCCAATTTTTCATTGAATACAGAGGAATTCATTTTTTTCTCTCTTCACAATAGACACACCCATCACGATCGAGACTCTATTTTTTTCTCTTCATAATAGACACACCCATCACAATATATATAACTTTTGTGAATATGAAAAATTGGAATGAAATAAAAATTGAAGGGAGTCCCATTTATCTTTGTGGATATGAAAAATTGAAATGAAATTGAAATTGGAGGAAAGTGTTAGTAGACGTCGGAAAACATGGTGTGTTAATGGTGGAAGATGAATGTGATTAATGGTGCTAATGTGAAAGTGAAATCTTGTGTTAATGGTGAAAGTTGTGGTGGTGGTATGGGTGACAATGGAGGTGGGGGTTGGGGTGGGTGGTATGAAGAAGAAAGTGATTTTTTTTTTTTAAATTATTTTTATTATATATATATATATATATATATATGTGTGTGTGTGTGTGTGTGTGTGGCATCATTTTTTAAATAAATCTTTACGTGGCAGTGACGTGGCACTGACGTGGGCACGTGTGTAGTGCACCTCCCTTTGTGAGAGTGGTAATATATTTTTAGAGGGGTATTTAATTTACTTGAAAGTTATTAAGGGGGCATATAATTGTCCGATTAGTTTAAGGTGTAAGTTTTGGCTACAAGTTCAGAGGGAATTTGATGTATTTTCTCTTCTTCTTTTTTTTCATCGTGGACTTTACGTTCATTTCTTAAAGGTAGTTCTTACTTAAATGTCATATACTACTCCATTTCATATTATTTGGCCTTCATTGATTCGGCATTTTTTTTAATAAAATTTTAATTCAAGGTATATTTTACTTAATTAATTTTATTAATGATATTTTGAAAGTAGAAATTTATTAATTATTAATTTATATAGTTATTTAACAATAGGAATAATGTGAAAAAATAATAAAACTCTCTTAATTTAATTAAATAGACAAATAAAATAAAATATCTATTTTTAGTTTAGAGGTCAAGAAAAATGAAATAGAGGGTGTATATTTTTGTAATAAACTAACTTTTGTCCATGGATTTTGAAAGTAGTTTTAAAGTTTATCTTCAAATATTTATTTGGCTATGAAATTTGATCAAATTTTAAAAATCTAATCTTCAAGTTCATTCATAATAGCTTTAATATTTTTTAAGTAAAATACATATCCAAACACATTCAAATTCATTCATAAAATTTTAATTCTTTTCAAGTAAAAAGCAAGTTCAAACACATCTTCAAATTTCAAACTCACAATTTTAAAAACTCAGATTTTTAAATTTCAGTTCAAACACATCTTCAAATTTCAAACTCACAATTTTAAAAACTCAGATTTTTAAATTTCAATAAATAAAATTACATTCAGACAATTCTCAAAATAGATTTTTTTTTTAAAAAAAATTATGATCTTCGCCAAGTTATAATTACTATATTTGATCGTTTAGTTTATAAATTATTGAATCACTTCAGTGTCTTAGGCAGGGCGAAGCTACCCTTGGCCATGGGGCTCATCCAAATTCTCTTCGATGAAAAACTATACTATTTATATACAGTTAACATTAATTTTTACGTATAGTAGATGTTGAAACTCCTTCGATTTGTTTATACGTTTACTTCTAAACTCCTTTAATGAGAATTATGACTCTGCCACTGATTTTGGGGTCTTTCAAAACAACTGCTTTGCCTCAATGACATGGGGATAAAATTTATGTACCCTTACTCTCTCCAAACTTTGCTTGTTAAATCACATTGAGTAAATTGTTAAATAACTTATGTACTTTGATATTTGTAATTTTACTTCGCCATAAATGAATCTTTCTTTAAAAGTTATCCTATTTTCATAACGAAGAATTTTAATAATTATGAAAATTTATATATGATTAATCTTTAAATTAACGATATAGTAGAAAAATATAATACAAATTATACTTATTCAATAATAATTAGATACTATTTTTTTTATATGTTAAGTTTGGGTTCGGGCTTAGTACGGACATCTGAAAACTAGTAATTACAGAGATATCATAAGTGGGCTTATTCGTCAACATTTAACATGACGATAAAATCATTCTTCTAAAAAAAATGTCACGATCCGAATCGAGGCCTTGACCGTGACGAGCAATCCGAACCATGAAGGCCCAGACACCCATCTAACTTGTAATCACATACACCATTCATATACAGAAAAGAAATGCAGAAATATAACTGAGTATGGGATCATGGTCATGCTCTGAAATCAACAAAATATTAAAGACTGCAATTCAACAACATCTAAAATAATATCTGACTTCGTCTGCAAAACCTCTACTACATGTGAAACAAAGATGTCTGAAAACTGGGACAAGGCCCCCAGTAGACCAAAACCATAAATAAATATCTGAAATTTAAACAGGCCTTCTAAAACATAGAAGGCTCACCAACTGAACTCTGCACTTCTGTCTGGAAAGATCTACTGCTTAGCCGGACCGCTAGATTGAGCCTCAGACCCTGAGAGGTAGGGGTCAATACAGTTGTACTGGTACGCAGAGCAAACCCAAAATAATATTTGATATTCAACATATATGAGAGTAATTTAAAAACGGTTCATAAATATGTCACATAGTAAAAGTCACATGGGTGTGGTTAAAAGACTCTATAAAACCATCTGAACTCTGTGACATACTCTTTGTTTTACTTATGCGCTAGGTGGTATACCCTACAATTCTGTAATTTCACGGTCTATATAGAATCTGCCCTAACTCGGCAGTCGGCTAAGCCCCCAACCCAAGTTTGCCGCCAGGGTCGGAGTCTCTGAATCCCTACTACGCCACAGGGCCGTCGCCAGCGTACAAAAGTAACATACCCGTATCGGCAAAACACAATTTTAGGCTATGAGTCGATTGACTCGTGCCCTCTTCGGGTAACCACCTAACCCTCTTTAAGCCCACTTTTAATTCTTTACAACATGCAGTCTTTGAAAATCAAACTCTGAAGACTCTAGTTCTGTTATGGCATATATTTACATGGTATCGTCATACCATTGACTTGCAAATCATATTCTCTGAGCCATTTATAGCAAATTATGTCTTTATTCTCAAATCATGAAATTTAGGACCACCATATCAACAATTCTTTTCAAGAAACTCATGTGAAACCATGCAAACAATTCTCGTTATCAACGATTCAATAAACAAAAGTGGTCATGTCAAAATCTTAATTTCATGCAATTCTTTCTCTTTAACACAAAACATAGATATCTCAAGAAACACCCTCTCATTATCTCTAAATCATGTTCAACTACTATGACATTGAGAAAACTACTTTCACATTGTAAAACATGCATTTCAATTCTTTTCCGACAAAACCATAAACTTTTTAATTCAACACACGAGAGGAAATTCATAATTTATGCTCTCAAACAATCTCAAATCTCAATTTTCATACATATACATATACAGGTAAATCAATTTAGAGGAAAAGACCACAAGGCCAAAGCAATAGTAACATTGAAACATTCGGAATACATAATTTAAAAACCCTTTTAAAATTCATGCTTTATAATCTTAAAATCATGCTCTAGTGTTTTCAAGCCCATTAGTTTTTAGGATAAACCCCACGTACCTTAGACTATAAGAGTTGAAAGATGGAACCTAGATCTTGATAGATGGAACCCGGATCTTGACCCTTTTCTTGGAGTCTTGAACTTAAGATCTTGATTCTCGATCTTGAGGGAAAGGATTTAGGGTTTTAATTTGAGAGGAAAAATTGAATTATGGAGTGTATTCTACTTTTGGAGCGTGAATCTTATATTATAGACAGACCTTGGGTGAGGTAAAGGTCCAAATTGCCCTTAAAAGTGCGAAAACAGAACCTGAAAGTTAGGTGCGTGCGACGGAGCGTGCGTCGCACGCTAATCGCGTGCAGCTACTGCCTCTCTCACGAAAATATCTGTAATTTTTCGCTTGGGTATCGGATTTTGGAGAAATTAGTATCGTTGGAAAACTACTTCGAAGACCTTTCATTTGATATATAGTAGACCCTCTAATTCGATATATACAAGAAGTTATGGTTGATGAAAATTGACCCAAATTTAAACGTCCACTAAAACTTAATCGCTAGAAATGTTTTCAACTCGTCTTAGAGTTAGGGGATTTTTGTGACCTCAATTCATATTCAAAGGTATTCCCACACTATAGGATTGATAACCACACATATATTAACAAGAAATTATCTAGTTCGGGTCTATATGCATAGGAACGACGGTCTAGATTCTAGCCCGAAAGTACGGGGTGTTACAAAAAATTTAACCTAAATAGCCATCTATCTAACCATTTAAGTTTAAAATAGATAAATACATAGATAGGCCCTTGAGCTTTTTGAGTTTTTTTTTGGTATTGCCACCTTAATTAGAACATGTACCTATTGAATCCCTCAATTCTTCACAAAATGTGTCAATTAAATACAATTGTTGATCATGACATGTGCAATACACTCTCCACTAGGAGAGTGAGAAGCCATAATTAATCAAAAATGTAAACATAAAAAAACACAACAATCAAAAAAAGACACATACAAAGAATAATAAAAAAAAAGATAAGCTTTTGTCTTCTCTATTTTATCTCCTTGTAGCCTTCACTGACTTCCTCTCCCTTAAATCTTTAAACATGATATTTATACCTTCAAATTGTATCTGAATTTTTTTTGTGTGTGTGTATTACAACAAAATTCAATCAAATTTCAGATATAAAATTAGCTCAAAGTTGAATCCTTCAAGTTTTTCAACAATGGTTTCTTCAATATAAATTTAAATTCGAATTCCATAAATAACAATGAACTCCACCAAAAAAATATCTAACACTATCCACAATAATATGGAAACAATTCACCTTGATCTAAAATTAGAGTACTATTGTAGTTGTAACAACTGTGAAATACACTCTATAGCTCAAATTTTCCTCTAATGGTTTGTTGGATGTTGTTTTGGTGGACAAATGAAGGAGCGAAGGTGAGGTTTTTTTTTTCCCCACTAAAAAAGGTGTTGAGAAGTGAGAGAAAAAATAAAAAAGGCAAAAAAACAAAAATAGAGTTTAGCTAGTGGTAAGAAAAAAGATTGATGACAATGAAGAGAGAGAAAGAAGAAATTGAGTATATGTTATTAACTAGTGGTGCTTCATTGGTGGAAAGAGATAGGGTTTAGTTTAAGAAAAAGACACAAAAATAATTTATTTTTTCTTTTATAGAGATAGAGTTTAGAGGAAGAAAAAGACACAATTTTTTATTTTTTTTTCTTATTTTTTTCCCTTCATCTTTGATGGCATGAAATTTTATCATTGGTATTAGTTTTCACGTCATGTCAAATGCATTTCACGCTCTGAATCAAATCTGAAACTATGCAATTTATGCTTAATTGACATAGTTTGAATATAATTGAGGTGTTCAATAGGTACATGTCCTAATTGACGTGTCAATACAGAAAAACTCAAAAGGTTCGGGAGTCTATCTATGTATTTTGTCTCTAAGATAATTGATAAAAACATCAAACCTTTTTATAGTGACACATTTGTATGAAACAAATTATGATTACTATAGAGAGTTGTTGTTACATATGTATATCGATATTTGACATTTAGATCTTATTTAGCTGTTATAAATAAAAAAAAGTAAAATTAAAAAAAAAACATAAATATAAAAGAGGCAAACATTAGTAGCCTTTTTTCCCGTGAAGTTATGAAATAACTAATGTGCGTCATTTAAATATAATTTTAGTCCTTAAATTAGATAGTCATACTTGATTTTTACTGTGTGCATAACATTAATGAAGTTTATCATAAATATTTTGAATTTTTTTTCGGTACCTAATACATTTTTTACAAATTTTATTATATAATATTTGAGTATGCCGTTATAAGAGATGTAGTTTTACAAAAAGCGTACCGCTATAATAAGCGACATTACCGTTATAAGTAGAATGTCATTATAGTGAATTAAAATATAACATGAAAAATTAATTCCGAATAAGGCTGCTACAGTGAAGTGTCATTATAACGAGTTGAGGTTATAGAGCGGTCTGATTGTATAGACATATATATATTTTGATTATCCACCCGGTATCCAGTACTTGCATGGAGCCCGATTAATCCAAATCATGCATAACAAAGCCCATTTTGGGAGGTGACGCTCCCAACAATTTTTTTTTCTTATTTAGAGCTCAAATCCAAGACCTCTAATTAAGAGTAGAGTAATCTAACACTACACCACAATCCATGTTCGATAATTGACAAATATATCTACATATCTCGACCAAAAAAAAAAAAAAGAGTAAGTAGTGAGTGACTAGTGAATTCGAGTCGATTGAATGCCTAAAAATTCCGAACTTTAATACTGGGCCCAAAACTGGGTAGCCCAATAGAGGCATCTCTGTGTAATCCCTTGACCCGCTCCACATCACGTTAGGGTTTTGTAAATTGCAACACAATCGTGAAATTGCACTCTATCTGAAGTGCTTGCTCAGTTTCAGATTTTGAGAACCAAAAATGGGGAAAGCAAAAAAGGGTCCGAAATTTGCAGTGATGAAGAAAATGATTACTCACAAAGCAATCAAACAGTGAGTTATTCTGTTCATTATCGTATTTGTTTTTCTATATTTTTTTGTTGAATTTTAATGGTGTTAAATTGCAGGCATAAAGAGGAAGTTTTGAACCCTAAAAAGAAAGATTTGAATAAAGAGAAGCTCCCTAGAAACGTGTAAGTTTTTTATTTTTGGCTTTAATTTCTAATTTAAGCAAAGGATTTTGTTGATTTTGTACTGTTTTGGATATTGAGTTTTTCTGGTTATGTATTTCACAGGCCTTACGTTTCGTCTGCACTTTTCTTCAAGTACAACACAGCATTGGGGCCGCCTTATCTTGTTCTAGTTGATACTAACTTTATCAATTTCTCCATTCAGAATAAAGTAAGTGGCTTCTTCTTAATTTTGTAAATTAGGAGAATTTATTCATGTCGAGTAGGCTTGGTTTCTTCGTTGCTAACTATATTGTTCCATCCACCATTAAGCTTTCGAAAGTCTAAGCAATAGTATTTTCAAAGATATGAGTTAGGCGAAAAAAAGGGTGTTTGAAAAATCTCACATCAGAAAAATTTGAGTTGTTGAGATTTTTTTTGGATAAAGGGGGTGTCACATCGGTTATGCTTTGATAGTTTCCTCGCGCTACTGATTAAACACATTTAGTCTTGCCTTATTCACCAGCTTATGCTTGGCAGCCAGAAATCAACTTAGTATTGTATAACTTTAAGCTATATAGGTGATAGAATTTCTTTCTTAGCTTTATCCGGTGCTAGGAAGAACGATATTCCAACTCCTCCTAAATTGATCAAGAACAGCAAACATTTTGTTCTCTCGGTTTCATTTCCTTTCCCTTTATTTTTCAGCTAGGAGTTAGTGGTTGCCTTTGTTAAAAAAGGGTCAGAGTATAGTGGTTGCTAGTGAACAATGTGGATTGTACTTAATTTTTGTTTGCTCTTTGTCTAATGATTCTCTTTATTTTTTTATATGGTATATTTTGATTACTGTGTTAGCTGATCGAGCTCAACTCTTTTGTTTCAGTTGGATTTGGAGAAAGCGATGATGGATTGCTTGTATGCTAAATGTAAGTTCGCTCTATCCCGAGGTGGTTGGTTTCTCACTTCCCCCTCCCCCACTTCTTTATCACAATCTTCCGTTGGTAGAATACTTTTGTGGTTAAAATAATGATGTACATAATTTTCAAAATGAAATGAAATTATCGTTTCATGGTGTGGTGATTTGTCTCTCTGTTTTAGTTTTAAAGATTATTTCTCTGTTTTAGTTTTAAGATTCTTACTGTGACCTATCTGAATTCTCATAACTGAAAAATTCCAAAAGGGTACCGGCGCATTTACAGTCTACAGAGAAGTTACATTTTTATGTTCTCCCACAGGTACTCCTTGCATTACGGACTGTGTCATGGCTGAGCTTGAGAAGCTGGGTCAGAAATACCGTGTTGCTCTTAGGTACATTCTTGTTTCAAATTTATCTTTTAATTCTCTGTCGCTAGTTAAAATGGATTAAACTAAGTGCTGTTAAGTTTAGTCCCACTTTTTTCACACTTGGAAAGAATGAACAATTAGCTAGAGGAGTGGTTTCTGTAGTGAAACTTCCCTCGTATATGTATTTAGTGATTCAAGGGTATTGTTAATTAGTTTTTTTGGTTAGAACTTTGTTTAATTTAATATCAACATAACAAAGGAACTATATTGTGTACATATAAGGTTTAATCATTTCTTAATCTTTCATTGAATGCAAAGGGCGAAGAATAAATAGAAACACTTTGTCCCCGAAAAAAGACATATGCAAAGCTTTCATAGAAGCTTTACCCTTCACTTAGATAATTATGAATAGACAAAATGACTAGTAGATAAACAGGAACTAATTCTGACCCCCCACATGATAAAAAAAAAGTAAAAGACCCTGAGACGAAAATAGACAATTTGACCACAAGGAGATGCGAGTTAATATGTGTTGTGCGAAGGATGATCACAGAACAGGGAAAACTTAAGTAGAAAACCTTGTTGTGGGTGGCCTGTATAAACTGTGAACAACTTATTATATCTACAAGATTGTTCTGTCTCTATGTGTGCTCTCCTTTTTTTAAACCTAGCATATCACAACTGCAAAGAATACTACCTCACAGAGTCTATTTTTCAGAGCAATAGCAGAGTAACTAGTAGCATTGCCTTAAATGGTGTTCAGATTGAGCAAACTGTGTTACTAGTCATGCAAATGCTTTTTTCAGCTTCTACTGATGACAGCAGCATGGGTAACTTTGTATGATACTAATGGATTTAAGTTTCTATAATCTTTGGAAGTTTTATGCAAGGAATAAATTTGTTTCTTCATCATCATTTCATTTAGATTATAATGTGAACTCCTCCCTTTCAACAACGGTGAAATTGGTGGCAAAAAACATATGGCTTTTGGTTTGTTACCGTGATAATGGATGTTCGTGTTCCCTTAATTTTTTCTTTGTTGTAAACAGAATTGCAAAAGATCCCCGATTTGAAAGGCTTCCCTGTACTCACAAAGGGACATATGCTGATGATTGTATTGTTGAGAGAGTTACACAGGTATGATCTTAATCCATTGTGCTTAATGTTGTCTGAATTCATTAGTTTTGTAAATCAATTTGTAATCCTACTGCGTTTTTATTCCTCACAGCACAAGTGCTATATTGTCGCAACATGTGATCGAGATTTGAAGCGTAGAATACGCAAGGTATGACAGATTAGCTTGTATCCCTTTTATTTTTTTCCTTACTCTTTTCGTCTCTTCTACTCGTTAACTATTGACTTCCGTTCCTTATCCAAAAAAACAAACAAACTATCTAATGTTAATTGTTGAATGATCAGGTCCCTGGTGTACCGATCATGTACATCACTCAACACAAGTACTCTATTGAAAGGTTGCCTGAAGCAACGATGGGTGGAGGTAAAACCTAGTTTTGCACATATTCTCTTTCTTATAGCTGCAAAATCTTTTACTCGAAATTTTCCAAAAAATTTAAATCCCGTAGTTCTTACTGGAGTAGCGGTATAGTTGAAGTAGATGGCATCAAACCTCACCTGTAACGTATCCAACCTCCACTCTCCCCCCAAATAAAAAGGGGACTCACTTATCCTTCCCCACTCAATTGATTCTCGGTTTCTCATGTAATCTCTTCTTGCTTGTATTTCTGCAGCTCCAAGATTTTGAGGACGTGTTTTTAGCAGCTAACAACAGACTCCAAAGCGTTGGATGGTGGTTCCAATTGCCAACATTCTGTCACCCCAACAAGACTCCTTATCTCCTTGCAGCTTTGAAGGAAAATTGTTGAAACATCGCCATCAATTTTGTACCTATAGAATTTTCTGTATCCCAATGACATGAATCTTGTTCCGTTTGCTAGTTTCTGATGGAAAAACTTTGCATTTGGGATCTTCTTGCAACTGTGTGTATAGTGTTGTGCTGAAGCGCAAAACTTTGCTAGAGCTATCATCCATTCTTATTAGCCATAATTCCTCAGCGACAATGTCTCACAGAGAATGGATACACAAAGTTTGAGTTCGAGAATCGATTTATGGTGATTAGGAAGTTCATATATGATTTGTGTTGAAGCTTTTAGGTATAATCCCTTGGCATTGTGCATTAGATGTACAATCGGAGTCCGATTTGAAGGATCAATCATGCAAAGAGAGTTGACTTGTCGAGAATTTCATAGTGATTATAAATTATTGTAACTATGACATATCTTTTTTGTTAATGGTAAAAGGTAACTATGACATATCATCATCTACTAGACGTAACAGATAAGCATGAAACCAATAATAGCGCCATGATAAATTTAGATTTGCCTCCTTTTCTTGCGGGTACGTGTAAATAATTGATGGAACACAAATTAGTGCACTCATATATAGGCTGTTCTATCAAAATACGTTTGTGCGTTTATAAATAATACTAATTAATATAATAATATATACTAGTACCCTTCTGAAAATGAATAGTATAATAAAATATATACTTGTACTAATAAACTTTTCATTTTGGATAATTTAACCAGCATATTAATCGTAACACATAACATTATCCACCATTAATTTCATGTTTTCTAACTATATTATAGTTAAAGAGTCCTGGTGAAGTGATTTCCCTTCCTTGTTTCAATAATCCTCTTATCATACCCTCTTTCTCTTTTGTTGGTGTTTGGGGGGGTATTTTAGATGAGGATGAGGAGGAGGAGGAAAACGCAAACCTATGATGTTGTTTATCATAGAAATTGAAAATGATGAGAGATAATAGGAACATAATAATAAGGCCTGTCGTCCTGAAATTTGGCATTGTTTTGGGTGTATCACTTGGTGGAATTATCTATGCCGTTTTCAAAACTAAAATAAACAAGCCTTCCAATTCCAAATCTCCCCCTCCAAACGCAACAGGTTAATTAATTTTTTGTATTTTTTTTTTTTCATATCTCCAGGTTTATTAATTAATCAGGTGTTGATTTGTTCTTTTTGAGTAATTTCTCCCTAAGGTATGTTTTGGTTGCTTACAGGTGGTGATAATACAAATGAGGAACAGGCCTCCTATGCAACTCCCTCACGGAAATCAGTTTCTACCGCGTCAGAGAAACATGTGAGATTGATTGATTATACGTTGTTCTTTGTTTGTTCAGGCATCATGTTTTGTTCCTACTGCTTCTCTTTGGTAGGAGAAGCATCCCCTAATAAACCCCTGAAATAAACTTGACTTGGCTGGTCAATCTCGTGTCATTGCTATCTCGTGGACAAAGGGTTGTTCATGTTCCCAAACGTCATCATATAGCTCTCTGGACAGCAAAATAGGAGCGACTCCACATTGTTTCCTGACACGCCGATTTTGTTTTAGGGAAATCCTCTACCTCCTCAGGCGGCATTGAGCAATTTATGCTAGTAGTTAAGCCTCATGCAGGTTATTTGATTATGTTTTTAGCCTCAAGGAGAAAAGGAGGGTGGTTTTATTTTTCGTGTCATCTTTTCGTTTTATTTTGGAACACAAGTTAGTTCATCTCATTTGAGTGCCTGGAGATCAAATGGGGCTTTTCGTAAAAGGTTAAGAACACCTTAAACTAATGTGTTTGTATTGTATACCTTAGCACTTGTTCTTTTGAACTTTGAATTACTTGATCAAAAGAATGCACCTTCTGACTCTGCTTTTTGGATGTGCTTAGCGCACTTCACTTTTTTTTGATGAATTTACAAACTTGTTAGTTGTTAGTCGGAGGGAACAAAAGAAGTCGTGATGAGAAGAACTATAGTGAATCTTCAATTTGTTCCTATAACATATGTTGATTGTCGTAAGCTAATCTATTTTTCGTTTCTCTTGCAGGAGGACCTCCACATCTCTAAGCACATTATTGAGAAATCTACAGGTGTTCCATCTAGCAGCAGTGGTATATTCAACAGAGAGAAAGAAGGAATTTTCCTGCAAGAGTTCAATGAACTTGTAAAGGAGTTTAGTTTATCTACTACGTCAAAGAGAGACACCGAAACAGTGGTGCAGTATGAAGATTCACCAAAAGAATATCGACTTGTTGAAGTGGTTAGCCACGAGCAAGAGATTAAGAGCCTGAAAGATATTGTTAAAACTCTCGAAGAGAGGGAGAGGACTCTAGAAATCCAATTGCTTAAGTATTATGGTCTCAAGGAGCAAGAAACTGCTATCGTGGAGCTTCAAAATCAACTAAAAATAAATAATGTGGAGGCCAAGATTTTTAGTCTCAAGATTGAGACACTGACCGCGGATAAGATGAGGTTAGAGGCTAAAGTGTCCGATTATGCAAAAGTTGTTTCTGAGCTCGAAGCTGCAAAAGCCAAGATAAAGCAACTAAAAAAGAAAGTGAAATCAGAAGCTGATCAAAGTAAAGAAAATATTTTAGCCCTTCAAGAAAAAGTTATGAAGTTGCAAGACCAGGAAAAGAAGAAGATTGTTGAAGCTGAATCCGATGTCCAGTTAAAGCTTCAAAAACTCAAGGATTTGGAGAAACAGGCTGACGAGTTGAATAAGTCCAACCAAAGTTTAAGAAAAGAAAATTCAGATCTTGCTCATAGATTAGAATCTGTTCAGATCATTGCTTCTTCTGTCTTGGAGAATGAAGAAGTAATTCTTTTGTTCATGAGTTAATAGTTAAAATCACACCTGAAGTATCCTGTTTTTTTGAGTTTCATAGTCGAACTATCATACATGCGAGTTGAGTACTATCACCAAATGTTTTCCAAAACACACCTCAACTATCGGTTTTTCCCTTTTCCTACCTGAAATATCACCATCATGCAGGTATGAAGGGAACAATGGATAATTGAAGTGTGTTTCGATTAAACATTTGGTGTATGTTCAGGTAGGAGACTCGCACACCTGATAGTTCAAGTATGAAACTCGAAAAATAAGGATACTTTAGGTGTGTTTTTGACCTCTCAACTCTTTGTTCGTGTTACATTTCATTTTCGCTCTGTCTAGGGTTGTGTACTTATTAAATGCTTCTTGTTTCAGACAGAAGCACTGAAGGAGGAAGCCCTACAGCTGAGAAAGAAAAATGAGGATTTGGCGAAGGATGTTGAGCGGCTTGAAGCAGGTCGCTGCACTGATTCTGAGGAACTAGTTTATCTCCGATGGATAAATGCTTGCTTGCGGCATGAGCTGAGGAACTATCAGCCAGCCGCAGGTAAGACAATTGCTAGAGACCTCAGTAAAACATTGAGCCCCAAGTCAGAGGAGAAAGCCAAGCAACTAATTCTTGAATATGCAAAAAAAGAAGAAAGTCCTGGGGAAAAGGAGATTAATGTTGGGGATCTTGATTCCGAATGTTCATCCTCTCGAACATCCTTCCTTACAGACTCAGTTGAATTTGATGACACTTCTACTGATAACTCATCACCCCGTAAGTCTCAGACTTCAAACAAAAAGAAGGTGTTTGGTAAACTTTTGAGCCTAATGAGAGGAAAGGGCGGCCAACTTAGCCGGAGTTCTTCTCTGGATTCAGAGAACACATCAGAAGATAATGTAGCAAGACATTCTAGTTATTCTCCAAAATACAGTAGTTCTGTTTTAGATTCCGAAGCTAATGGGCTCAACATCAGGTCAAAAACGTCCTCGCGGGGTTCATCCAAACGATTTCTGGACTTACATTCTGTATCTCAAGGTTCAAAGAGCGGCAAATTAGGAGAAAGCAACAACTCTCTGATGAATAGTAGACAAAATATTGATGGGGGTTCATCGTCGAGTTCAGGAAAATTTGATTCACCTCAAGAAAACAGAACTGAAGATGAGCCTGAGAAAACAGAATTGGTGAAACATGCAAAAGTGTTAAAAGGTTCCCGTTCTAAACCAGGATTTGGCAGAAGATCAGTATCTGTTAGTTCCTTCTAACATTCGTGTAAACAATGTTTGCTCAAACAGTCATTTTTTCTTCCCCCTTCTATATTTTCAGGCGGAATCAGGATTTAAAACTTATGGTTATGTTACTGAGTTCTAAATCAATAATTTGTACATATTCAATGAATTTTGAAGACAAATAATAGACTTGGAAAATAACAAATTAACTTATGCACATAGCTTAGAGCCAAAAAGTATTACAGGACTTAATACATACACAAAACATCAACGATGATTATTCACTTATCTAGCCAGCTTATCTATTTTCTTAAATAACAGCAACATACTTAGAGCTAAAATAACTTGGGCTTCCACCTGTTGTTTTACAAATGTCAACTAAATCATGTCGAAATGCCTATAGAATTTCCTCATACATCGCCATATATGAGCAATTTCAACATCACAGCTACAAGCATTACAATGAAAATAGTCGTGTTCATCATCTTCATCCTCACTGTCACTAGACCAGACATTCTTGCAAATGCGGCGTCGATGCTGCATGGTGCAACCAGTGGGTCTTTGTTCCAAAACTGAAGGATTAGTCACCCAAATCTCTCTCAATATCTCTATCAAACTCTTTCGGCACGCCCTTGTCAATTTCCTCTCTGTTTCTTTCATGTTGCCAATCAACATTACCCCTTTTCGCTTGTATTCACCACCCATAAACACCATAATTATGCCTATCACATACCATGCTCCAACATGGCCTCCTTTTGCTGCTCGCTTCAGAAATTCCACCGCAACTTCCGGCTCTTCGTCTTTAAAATAATCCATCTGAGAAGAAAAACACATTTAAGTATTAGCATTTAAAACCTTTAGAATAAAATTTAAAATTTAGTTCTTACGTACCACGCCTTTTCTGTATAAGGCTTCTGTGTTTCCACATTCTCTACATAGCTTCATCAAAGAATTAACTTTATTAATCTTCTCTTGCGTCTGCTTTTGCCATGGTGCAATAGGAAAGTCTACCAGCGTTGCCTTTTGATATACGTATCGTTCATTGGCGAGTTCATTAAAAATCTTGCAACTAAAATATCAATCAGTTAATTAGACCAAAGAAGAAAAACAGTTCGTTATAATAATTAAGATATTTTGAAACATGTATATGCACCTTAGCTTGACGTTGATAAAATTCTTGAAAGAACGAGAAGCAACCCTTGCAACAATATCAGTAAGTAACTCATTGGGAAGTGATTCAATGGAAGAACAAAAATTTTCTTTGTTTGTTCTTTTGCTTCCTCTTCTCTTCATATCTTTTCTTGAATAACGACTGATCACCATATTGCTTGAAGAAAATTAACTTGTTACACAAACAGTGAATGCAATTGAGTTGTATTGCAAGCTTCTTTGAGTGGTACTAGGAATATAAATAACCAAAAAAGTTAAAACCAAAAACGAAATGGTTTGGTTTCTTGAATTAATTTTGTTATTTCAGGTGAAAGTAGGAAAGTAATTGGCGGTGCCATGCATTCCTTCTCCTATTTGTACTAGGAGAGAGGTTCGTTTTAAGAAACTTTTATCTAACTTTAAACTTTAACTAATATTGCATGCAAATTGTGTAATATTAATTGGTTCTAATAATTTATTTAATTAGAATGGAAATTTCTAAATTGGTCTTTTTATTCCAAATATAATCATTATTTGATATGTCCTAATTAACAAATAATGAATATGTTTAAACTATTTTTGATAATATAAAGAAATATTTGGACCTATTTTGTTGTTTTATCACTAATATATAATACATCAAAACCCCCTGAACTTGTCCCGATAACTTAGTTTAGCACTTAAACTTTACGAATAATTATTTACCCCCCTTAACATCTTTAAAGTGAATTAATTCCAACCCTAATGCTGACGTGATATTTTTTTTTTTAAAAAAAGAAAAAAAATGCGTGGTTTTTTTATTTTTTTATTTTTAAAACGCCTACTAATATATATATATATATAACAAAAAAAGAAAAAAATAAAAATTTCTCTCCTTCTTCTTCTACGCCCCCCCCCCTCCCCCATCCTAATCTCCTCCCAAACCCGCTAGCCCCTCCCCCCAGCCCCCCCTCCAAAATCTAACCCCAATTACTTCTCCAATTACCAAATCACATCCCTACCTCCAATTTCTCCTCCTTCATCTCCAATAATAAAAAAAAAATTGAATTTGAAAATTAAAAAATTGACATGATTTAAATGTTTGGTTGTTGATTTTAGAGAATTTGGTGTTGATTTGATCTAATTTATTAAGTGGTTGAGTTTTTTATCACTATTTTATGGTGGTAATGGAGTTTTCCGACGAAAATTCGCCGGAAAATATGACGTATGTGTGTAGGTGTGGCTGTGGGGGTAGACAGAGGTGGATGAGGGTGTGTGCAGGTGTGGCAGTGTGGGGGTGGACGGGGTGTGTGCAGGTGTGGTGGTGGACGGGAGAGAGGGGAGGGGAGGGGAGGGGAGGGGGGTTATGAAGAAGATGAAAAATGGGGGGTGAGGTTATTTTTAAAATTTAAAATATTTTATATATATTTTAAAAAAAATAAAAAATATATATATATAATATTTATATATATTTTACTTATATATATATATAATATTTATATATATAATATTTTAAAAATACTTTATTTACGTGACTCCGACGTGGCGCTGACGTGTCAGAGAGTGTGATGTACTCTCTCTCATGAGAGTGGTATTATATATTAAGGGGTGAAATTAATTCACTCCAAAGATGTTAAGGGGGTAAATAAATGAAAGGTTAGTTTAAGTGCTAAACTAAGTTGGGAAGACAAGTTCGGGGAGGGGGGATTTGATGCATTATCTCTTTAATCTATAATAATTGGTTCTAATAATTTATTTAATTAGAATGGAAATTTCTACATTGGTCTTTTTATTCCAAATATAATCAATAACGGTATGTCCTAATTAAACAAATAATGATTGTGTTTAAACTATTTTTGATAATATATTTGGACCATTTTTTGTTGTTTTATCTCTAATTTCTAATGTCTAATGTCTAATCTTTAATCTCTATGTCTAATCTCTACTATTTTTTTATGCATTCGTTCCAATAATTTATTTAATTAGAATGGAAATTTTTAAGTTGGTCGTTTTATTCCAAGTATAATCAATAATGGCATGTCCTAATTAAACAAATTATGATTGTGTTTAAACTAGTTTGGATAATATAAAGATATATTTGGACCATTTTTAATTAGAATCGAAATTTTTAAGTTGGTCTTTTTATTCCACTTATAATCATTAATGGTATGTCCTAATTAAACAAATAATAATTGAGTTTAAACTATTTTTGATAATATATTTGGACCTTTTTTGTTGTTTTATATTTAATCTATAATTGGTAACCTATAATTTCTAATCTCTATCTCTAATGCAAATTGTGTGATATTAAATAAATAATGATCGTGTTTAAACTATTTTTGATAATATAAAGATATATTTGGACCATTTTTGTTGTTTTATCTCTAATCTCTAATGTCTAATGCCTAATCTTTAGTCTATATTTGATAATCTATAATTTCTAATTTCTATCTCTAATCTCTAATTTCTATCTCTCATATATTAAAAGTGTGAAGAGCCTTACAAATATCGTTTTACCTTCATTAAAAGTCTTCGCAATAGATAAAATCATCATTTTACTTTTTTTCTCAAATTATTATTGAATATAGTTATAATATTAAAAATTATGGAATCCCAAAATATATGTAAAAAGAAAAATATATTTTAAAGTTTAATGTGTCCTAGAATATATGATAAAGTAAATTATATTTTAAAAATTATGCAGTCTTAAAATATATGATAAGAAGAAAATATATTTAAAATTAAGGAATTCAAAAATATATTATAAAAGAAAATATATGATAAATACAAACCAATCCTAAAAATGTAGGAAGGATATCATTAATCATAATAAAAAGAAAGAACACAAAATTGGACCATAAAAACTAAACTTTAACATCTGAAAAAAAAAACACGGGGGGGGGGGCACCAAAAAATAGAGCCGTCAATATGGGCCGTGCCGACCCAACCTATAATTTGATGGAGTTGGACTTTAATTTTTACAACCCATTTAAGAACAAGGCTTTTTAGCCCGACCCGAATAAGCCCGTGGCCCGTAAGGCTTGAGCAATGTGGGTTGAGCTAGCCCGTGGGTCAGCCCGTAAGTCAAATACATGCAACTACTTAGATTGCTTATTAGTATTTTTATTTGATTTTAAGGATATCATACCAAAAGTTATTTAATTTCTCAATTAGGAGTATTTTTTGGGGGTGTTGGAGACTTGATTAACAAGTATTAACACTATGCAATATTATCTGGTAATATTTATGTTTATTAATATTCTAAAATTAAATTATAAAATATTATTTTTTAAAAAGTGGGCTGGCCCGTGAGGCCCGCAGCCCACAGAGTAATGTTGCGGGCTTGGTGTTGTTTGGGCCATCGTTTTGATGGGCCAGCCCGGCCTGACCCGTCAAACTCAAAGCCCGTGTGGGCTAGTCCGGATGGGCTGACCCGACCCGTATTGATAGCTCTACCAAAAAACACTGTAACGTCTGGAAATAAATGGAGGGGAGGGGGGTCTAAAATTCCTATTAATAAAATTTAGTTTATTTGAAATTCATATTATTTTAATATTAATAAATAATCTATGAAATAAAAATAAAAATTTATCATATTCAGATAATTTCTTTCTTAAAAGATTTTGGACTTCTCAATTTATTAGAATTTTACCATATATATATGTGTGTGTGTGTGTATGTATGTATGTACAATTCTACTTAAATAATATTGGCCAAATTCATCGGCAGCCCCCTAAACTTGACATGATCTTTCACTTAGGCACCTCAAGTGGATGTTGTTCACTTTTGACACCTCAAGTAGCCATAAAGTGTGTCACTTTGGCACCTTTTGCTGATTCAGCAAAGAGAGTGTATTACATTCGCTTTTAAGCGCGTTTCAGGGGTATTTTCATAATTTTCGACGGATATTTTCGTAATTTTGGAATTGTTTTCTCCACACAACTTTCTTTAGCCTCCATTAATGCGGGTTAATGGAGACTGAATTTTTCAAGAATGATAACAAAATTTTACTCCATTAACAAAATACTCACTCCATTAATATACCTATTACAACAATACACACCATGAACATCAAATAATACTCCTTCCACTAATCAACGACATCATTAACACCCAAAAAAAAATGTCAACACTTAACTAAAACACAGAATAGGCCAAACACATCAAATATTTTATTTTTAGCTTTTCAAGCATGGTGATGCACCTAAATTTCTCCAAGTACGGCAGGTGGATGAAAAGCCTTCTCGATCACAATAGTTCAAACACGAAAAGAGTTGGATTACTGGATTACTATATCTCCTGTCCCTTCCTTGTCAATTTCCTCCTAATCCTCCTGTTCATATCTAAATTCGTGACTCACAAATTATTTCATAGCTGGGGTTCTTACACCACTAAAGAAGGAACAAAAGGGCAACTTTTAAATAGTAGCTGGTTATGAAAGTTTATTGGTGATAGAAAGCATGAGATTGAAGGGTGGGGTGGGAAAGAAAATTGAGGGGTAAGAGAGCAGGCAGGTGGTGAGGGGGGTGGGTGGGTTGGAGAAGACGAATATGGAAGGGAGGGAACGGGCAGGTGGTGAGGGGGTGAGGTGGGTTGTAGAAGACGATGAGGATTGGTGGGGTGGGAGAAATTAAATTTTATAATTTTTTTATAATTATTTAAGTTAAAAATTTCCAAGTGGCAATATTTGATTGGTGTTTTTTTTTTTTAAATTAAAAATAGATATTTAACATTTAATTTGAAAAAAAATGACAAATGTCATAATATTATTGGTCACTTTACACGTTATCGGCGTGTGTAATACACGGACACGGTATAATTTTACTGATTCAATAAAAAGTGTCAAAATAGCATTCGTGTATGCTATTTGAGGTGTCAAAAGTGAACAACGTCCACTTGAGGTGCCTAAGTGAAAGATCGTGCCAACTTTAGGGGGCCACCGATGGATTTGGCCTATAATATTTGAGAAAAGACATCTTTTTTCCCCTGAACTTGTCGCCAAAACTTACTTTAGACCTTAAACTAAATTTCTGTTTATTTACCTCCCCTTTAACATCTTTAAAGTGTATTAATTTCACCCCTCAAAACTGAATACCACTCTCACAACGGAGAGTGTGTTACACTCGCCTACACATCAACGCCACGTCAATGCCACATCAATGACACATCATTGCCACGTAAGAAATTACTATTTTTCTAAAAAAAATTAATCCCACACACATTATTTTTATATATTTTTTTTAAATAAATAAAAAATATATATGTACTATTTTATTTATATAAATAAAATAAAAAAGGCACCCCACCCCCATTTTCTTTCTTCTTCACACTCACCCACTCACACTACCTACCCTTCCCCTCTTTCAGCCCTTACCCCCACCCCCATCCTACGCAGCCTCCTTCTCTCCCTTTTTTTTCTTTCTTTTTTAGATCATCCCTCCAACCCCCACCTCCTACAAACACCCAGCCCCTTTTCCCCCCTTCTCTTCCAGCCCACACTCATTTTTTCTTTCATCTTCAAACCATCCATTTTTGGCTAAATCATTGTAATTAAAGTAAGTTTTGGCTAATTGTGATTGATTGATGAGGAATAACGAAAAAGATGTGAAATTTTCTGCCCTAAAAAGAGAGAAATATGAAATTCGAGTCATGATTCGAGTTCTTCCATATTGAATTTGAAAATTCATTTTTCGTTAGAGAATGTTCTAGAAGGTTGAAGAAAAGGTGTAAGGAAGATGATGATTGATGTTTTTCATCTGCTTGTTTCACCTTTTTTTTATGATTGAATTTGTGTTTTTACGATTGAATTTGTGTTTGTTGTGAAATCAAAATCATGATGTTTGAAATTTGTGTTTGTTGAATTTGTGTTTTCTTTTTTCTTTCTTGAAATTATTTTGGGTGCAAGCACTGCACTACAATAATGGATCTCATCTCTCTATACGTTCAGATTTGTAAGGAAGAAGAAGAAGAAATTGGGGGTGGTAGGGTGTGAGGAAGAAGAAGAAATGGGGGTGGTGGGGCGTGAGGAAGAAGGAAAAAAAATAATGTTTAAAGATATTAAAGTGGGCCCCACTGAAATCTTTTTATACTTTTTTTTCACTAAAACGTGTTTTTTTTTGCCACGTCAGCCGTTAAGGTGAAAAATAATACACTTTAAAGTTCATAAGGGGGGTAAATAATTGTCTAATTAGTTTAGCGTGTAAAGTAAGATTTGCTAATAAGTTGAGGGGGGATTTGATGTCTCTTCTCATAATATTTTGATCAAACTTAGTATACTTTAAGGGATCGTTTTGTAGGATAACGAGTTATGCGGAGATTAGTAATGCTTAGATTACTAATATAAGGATTGTAATGCAGGGATTATTTTTTATCAAGTGTTTGGTTCATTGTGTAAAGCTAGATATATCATGTATTGTGTTTTGTTTAAAATTCTACAAATAAATTCTTTACAATTATGCCCTTAATCTTTTTGTGAAATTTCTATTTCATTTAACTTGACATCTTAAAAATTAAAATATAAATAGTTCAGATGCCTGAAGTGCATAGACCCTTCACCAAAATGATCTAAGGATCTCTACAACATCATGAAATGCATACTATTGTGAGACATTATCGTTCAAACAATTATTAAAATCTGATTTATCTTTTTTTTTTTTTAATCTGCCACTCTCCAACTTCAAGGTCATTTATATATTATTTTCTTTTAATCAAATGCAATTTTATTACATTTAACTAATTCTTCAGTGAAATGAACATACAGAATGTATGTTACTAATCATATGAAATGTGTTCAACTAATTCTTGAATGAAATAACATGAAATTAATCATTCATAAGCATACACAATTCCATCAACACAAGTTGCAAAATCAAATTTACATTGCAAATCAAGGCAATCTTTTATACCCTCACACGTATTTGTGCATGCTTTCTTCCTCCCTTTTTTATGATTGGTGAATATGTCTTGGCATCTGCTAAACATACACAAAATCCACCAACACAAGTTTCAAATCTGAGGAGCAATTTGGTTATTTAATTTTTTTATCTATGTATTATTTGATCCTGTGTAAGTAATTTCTAGGTTTCTTCGGTATAAGATAATACACTATATGGTATATTAGTTATTCATGTATAAGAAGGGATTAAATTGAGTTGTGCAATCAAACAATATACTAGGATGAGTTAAATTTTAATACATGAACTATATATTTTAACTAATACATTCTATCAAACGTGTCCTTAATTTAACTTATTGAGTGTACTTGACTATACACATAACTTATTTCTTTTTTTTTTTCAATTTATATGAAGGTGTTTGACTAGACACATAGATTAAGAGAAAAAAATATATTTTAAACTGAAAAATTTTAATTAAGTTATTGCTAAATATTCAAAGTACGAAGCCTCATAGCTAAATGTCGTTCACCTTTTTACTCCTTCAAAATACTGTTCACATGACAAAATAGTCATTTATTTATGTTTCTAATATTCAGGGAATTATGAGTTTTATTTTTATATTAATATGTTTTGAACTATCTTTTTAAAGCTCAAAGATAGTTGGTAAAGTAAATGAATCGTTTAAAATATATTATTTGAAACTCAATTTTATATTAAGAGATAAGTATGCAACATACGTTCTTATAAGCTAGTTTAAAAAAAAAAACACAAGGTTGATATGGGTAAACCACCTACATATATGAATTAGATTCATATTTATGAAACATAGAATTTTTTTTGTTTATCAAATATAGCTGGCCTTTTTTTCGAAATATATATATGTTCAAGATTGAGAAAATTCACTCAAAATTTTGTGTCTGAAAATTATATAAAATCGAAAAGAAATATGTAATAATATCTCGCTCAAAATTTAAAAGTCCACTCACCCTTTTTACTATTTTTTCCTTCATTTGCTACGAAACGCCTGCCAAAAAGATCAAGTTTGTTTTTGCTTAAATACATAGGGATTTTATCCCTTTTAAGTTATTCAATTTTTTCTTTTAAAGAAAATCCACTAGGATTATGCGGGGTAAACATCCAAATCATACATCACAAATTAACTTCCTGACATTTTAAATTTCAAAAGAACAAAGGAAAAAGCAAACCAGGTGGTAGTGTTGCGGGGGAGAGGATTACAAGGTGAGAATCGAACCATCATCAACAGATGAAAGTTCTAAAAAAAAGTCAACCAACTGAGCTACTAAAGTTCCTCAACTGTTCCAGTAGAGTAATTCAAAACTCACAACAATAATAGTAATAAAATTCACATATTTTGTTGCACTAATTATCCAAGTAGGCTGATGCCTTGGATAATGAGTGAATCAGCCAGGACTTGGTTAGCAGCTTGAGATAGATGTACACTATCCCAAAACACATACTCTGTTGCATTTTTGCATGTCCCTGCTAACTTTGGGTTGCAAAAGAATGATGTTGTCTCCACTTTTCCAGTCCCACAGCACCCTCGATTAGCTACCGCGAATCCTAATAATCACCAAATGATTATGTCAGTAACAGTGTCGTACGTAGAATTTTTTATAAGCAGTATCGAATATCAGACTTTATATGAAAAATTACCGTGGTCTGATGGAGATTTCACGAGGTCATACATGGGCTGGAAAACGTCAAATATAGCAATTTTAAGGCCAGGAAGTTGCTTTCGCAATCTGGTTGCAGTTGAATTCATCTTTTTGTTGAAGTGTTGGGCATCTCTATTGATTCTTGAGATACATCCACTCTTATGAAATCCAAACAATGTTTTAATAGCTGGGAGACAGCCCAATGCTGGCAATGAAGTCACCCCAATCCTTCTTGCTCCTTGCCCATACAACTCCTGCTTACATAAATAATGGTGGCAAACTATATATTAATTAATCAAAGTTTAAAATTGGTTGGATTAATTATGATCACTTTGTTGATTTGAACGAACATGTTGAATTCAAGCTGATGCATCAAATTTTCGGGGCAAAAACAAGTGTATGCTGACGAATCAAAATGCAACGTATATCCCAACCTACATGTTAAGCGGATTGGTCTATGACCATGACTACAGAAAAACTGAAATTAATTATGAATTTCGTTGCTAACCATTTTCTTGATAATCTTAGAATCAACCCATAATTTTACCTTGACGATGCGAGTGTATATGCGGACAAGATAAGAACTATACTGATGAGGAGTAGAAATTTTGTTAAGATAAGGATTGAAGTAGTAATTCTGTAAGAAATCAGCAGTTCCAGCACTTAATGTGTAGAGTGCATCCTTTAGTATGGATGCTGCTTTCTGTCTGCCTGCAACTTTTACTAGCTTGGATTGGTACTCCTTGTAATATTGCATCTGTTTTGGCAATGAAATTGCATGCTGCATCATCAAAATGTTCTCAAAACAGTTAGCACCAACAAAAATGGTCTTTAGCGACAATAAAAAAGCGGTAATTTGCTATTTATATTCTCCATCTAGACCTTGATACACCAGTTGTTGCTACTAACTAGTATTATTTTTAGCGATATTTATTTACGACAATTACTAAGGAAACAGAGTGGTTGAAAAACTTACGTTGAGGATGGATGTTTTATCATCGTAGCCAGCACCGGCGGAAGCGAAATTAGCACCAATAAGGAGATTTTTGTCACATGCTTGAGGGCTCAAGTATGCAGACGGGTAAGTAGTGAAGCCAAGTGCATCAGCTACAACAGCCGATTGAAAAAATTACTACATAAGATATCACGTTATAGATGAAATGACAATAGCTGTGTGACTTTTCCGTACAAAATTTAGTTGAATGGCTTTCTAAGAGAAACGATGTTAGTTGAGTGCCGTCAGAGAAATTAACTCATTAAAATTCTCAATACTGAACACTTCACAAAATGAATGAATAAGTTTCAACTGCTAAGGGCATTCCATCCAGATAAGCATCTGGATAATTTGGAACGTGACTTGACAATTGACAACCTGAGTGTCCTAAGATATGCAAATACTGGACCACAAGAAAAAAGGGAAATTAAAGAGTATAGTCTATGAACCTCAAAGAAAATAAGTTACCAGTCATATCGGTGACTAATTTTCCATTACAGAATCTACCAGTAGGTTGATGAGTAACAAAATCTCTTCCATAAGGTGGATAATTGGCTTTAAAAAGTGTGAGAATATAGTCATTATTTCCTACATCAGCAGCTGAATCGCCAAATATAATAATTGCAGGAACAAGTGTTGTGGAATCTTGAGCACTATTCAGACAAATAGCAAAGCTCATCAACAACAATGTCAATGCTTGTGTATTATTGACCCCCATTTTACAAAGACGTACTATGTGTTATAGCTAGAGATTTCACACTCAAAACTTTATAGTGGGCTAGACCTACTGTAAGTTGATCCAACCGAAGGATGATTAATAATTGTGCATTCAATATGAGGGACCTGAAGGTAGAGCAAGCCATCAATGCCACTTTGTATGTTGCATCGCTTAGCTATTAATTCACAACCGTAACATATAAACTAAAACAAATGAGTGACACTTGGCCAAAAATTCACATTTAATCATTATTTGAATCGTAGTATAACACTTATCAGAATATAATTCGATGGAGTTAATTATTACTTTGTGTATAGTATTACATTTTTGTTTTCATATGTAAGAATAAAATGATAATAAGATGAAGAGATTCAAATACAAGATAAAAATAGAAAATCGAAAACATATTATGTTATAATTAAATAAAATGGCACAACACACTGGCCCAAATGAAAACAAAAGAAAGACAGCAAAGCAGCGAAAGTACAATTATGGAAAGTTTGACTGGACGTACTTGCGTTTAGAGCTTTTTCTGCACTTTATAAATACCTCATAAATACGTTCCGAAGAAAAAAGAAAAAAATTGATCTAAGGAGAATTAGAAGTCATCTTGAAGGTTGGAGTTATATTTGGGTTCTACTTTTTTTTTTTTTTTTTTTTTTTAAAGTACTTTTATTTGTATATTTTTTGTATGAGTTGTTATTTCGCTTTCATGTCTACATGGAATTTAAACTTGATGGTTCTTAAATGTAGGCATTGAAATGAAATTGAACGTGTGAAGATTGTTAATGTCTATTGGTTTTCAGAAGCTTATGTAGCTCACGGGCTACAGATTCAACCCATAAATTTAATACATAGACTAAATATACATGTAAAAGATTAGCAGAACATAAATAAATATTATATTTTGAACTCATATTTTTTAATCTCATCAATGGGCTAAATATAAAAATTGAATTAATTAAAATTCTGGATTTGTTTCTGCTGGTTTCTATATATCATTGAGTTATTTATTTATTTATTTGTCCTCTTAATTGTTTGATTATTTAACGAAATAGTTAAACATTATTCACGGCCTGTTAAGTACAATTGAAAGGGAAAATTGTGAGTCTGCCAGCGTTACTTTCTAATATAAATTTTATTTGTAATTTCATTGAAAACTTTGCATTTAAAATATTGAATAGAAAAAAATTGTTCGTTTGGAATTTGTTATTTAATTTCTTCTTCCTCTCCTCTTCATATTTTTTTTCTTGAATGACGATTGATCACCATTTTCAAGCAACGAATGCAATTGGTTATTTATTTATAGTTGAGTTTTTTTTTTTTTTTTTTTTCATATTTCCTTCGTTACACGGGAATTGGAATATACTGAAAATGAAATTCTTTAGTGGTGTTTGGTCACAAAAAATCAAACTTTTTTTTCTTCATTTTATTCGGAATTTTTTATATAATTTTCACAAATAATATTTGTATGGATGTGTTTTTCCTAAAAAAAACATAAAACATGATCTAAAACGGATTTGGCTCCTCTTTATTTCGATTCTCTGCATTTTCCCCAAATTCCTATTTTGATTGATGACATATGACATAGTTCAAACTGAATGAGTAAGATTTAATTATTCTAAAGTAAATCTCTAACCATAGTTTAAATAATAAATACATTAAATATTTAGTTTAACAACATATTATCTTGTTCATAAAAATAACAACAAAAATCTTTTCATCCTAAATATTTTTCGGGTAATTTCCATAGATAGTCACTCATGTTTTGACAATTGCCTACAAATATCACTTTTGTTTCTTTTAGGATAAAAATATCACCCAACTATCCCTATTTCCTCAAAAAATACTTAACACTTTAAAAACCTTCTTTTCTCCTACTTGGCATGCCATTTTGTTAAAATCTTATTTTCTTAATAATAAACCTATTTAATTATTCAAATTCATTTATTCAAACCTACGTCTTATAAACTACAACAAAAATCTAAATTCCGTAAGAAAAAAATTTATTGAAAATTTGCAAAAGAATTTACCAGTAACCTAATTCTCTACAAGTTTTTCAACCAAACTAATTCGATGAAAAACCTACAAATTTTTCTATCAAACAAAATTTGAAGGAGAAAATCTAAGTTTGTTTTGTCAAACAAAATTTGATTGAAAAATCTTAAAGGTAATTATCACCTTAAAAGTTTAATTCGCATGTAGATCAACTGCAAAATTTTAAGCAAGATCTTTTTTGATAAAAAATGAATTCGTCTTGCGAATTTTTTTCAAGTAAATTCATAAACTAATCAAATAAATCCGCAAAGTTAACATGGGCAAGAAAATTTTAGAAAATAAAAATTTATTATTTTTAATTTAGCTTTTCATATTAAATTTTATTTTTAATTTAGCACCAAGTCACCAACAAAAATGGTCTTCAGCGACAATTAAGAAGCGGCAATTCACTATATATTTATTCTCTATTCAGACCATGATACACCAATTGTTGCTACTAACAGCTATTATTTTTAGCGATATTTATTTACGACAATTACTTAGGAAATAGGGAGGTTGAAAAACTTACGTAGATTAAATATATATGTAAAAGATCATTAGAATATTAATAAATATTATATTCTGAACTCAATTTTTTTAATTTCATCAATGGGCAAAATAGAAAAATTAAATAATTTCATCCGTATTCTCTACATAGCTCCATGAAAGAATTAACTTTATTAATCTTCTCTTGCGTCTGCTTTTGCCATTGTGCAATAGGAAAGTGTAACACCCCGCAAAATCGTTCATGCGTTAGCTCTTAGTAATATGCTCTTAGAGTTAAAGAGTAGAATTTTTTTTTTTTTTTATGTCAAAGAGACTTAGTCTCATTTTGACTTCCAAAGTGAGTAAAGTTTAAACTATATATATAATTTCTCTAATTTCGACTTTTTATCATGTGAAAAATTGAATGAGCTTTCCGTCGATATAAGATTCGTCCAAAACGGACACTCGGTGAAGAAGTTAGAGCGATTTTAGTACTCAGTATTCTCGATGGACAAGCTATCGCGTCGCGCCAAGCCCTTTAATCCGCAATTGTCAATTCTCAGAGGGTCACCGCGATATCACCGCGTCGCGGTGAACCCTAAATTCACATTTGTCAAAACCAGTAGCTGGCCGCGATTAGACTGCGTCGCGATGGGTATAGCGATGAACCCATCGGCGCGACGCGGTGTACCTGTTGCGATTTTTAAAAACTCAAAGGGGCAGTCTAGTCTTTTGCCCGCATATCAAGTCGTGGAAACAAGAGATTTTGGGCGTTTTTGAGCATCATAAGCCTATCTTTCATCAAATTACTCAAGAACATTCCCAAGGATTTCAAACTAAAAATTCAAATAACTCAAGATTCAACCATGGTTTTTCCTTACTTCTTCAATATTTGGAATTTCCATTGCTAGGGCTTCAAGAAGCACCCATCAATCGTGCGTATAGCATCCCAAAAACTAGAGATCACTCAAAAGCTTCTAATTTGAGGTACGTGGGGTTTATCCTAAAAACTACATGGTCTTGTAAACACTAGATCATGATTTAAAGATTATCAAACATGAATTTTAAAAGGGTTTTTTGGAATCTATGTTTTAATTATGCATTATAAATGTTTTTATGATATTGTTGATTTGGCCTTTAGGTCTTTCCCTCTTGAATTGATTTACAAGTATATGTATATGTATGAAAACTGAGATTGAAGATTGTTTGAGAGCATATTAATGAAACCCCTCTCGTATGTTGAATTAAAGATTATGATTTTGTCGGAAAAGAGTTGAAATGCATGCTTTGTGATTTGAAAGTAGTTTTCTCAATGTCATAGCAATTGAAATTGTAGACACTTAATTTTGTCTCTCCCGAAGTCTAATTTTATTCATTTTTAGTTCACCTTACCATGTGTCCAACCCCATGTAATTATATCCCACAAAAATACAAAAATAAACAAATAAAAAAATACCTCTAACTAATTTATCTTATCCTAACAACCTACCCAATCAAAAGCTTCCACCTATCCTAACTACCCATATGATCCCCTTCTCCTTTTTCTTGTCCACAAAGAAAGAATATATGGGGGACCCACCAAAATTCCCACATCATAACAAATCCATGCCCATTATAAAAGAAAAATTCTAAGAGGAAAAGGGGCATTCTTTGATCATAATCTTCTCCACAATAACAACAATCACAAAATAATCTTCCTCACAAAAAAAAAAAAAAAAAAACAACCGGTGAACAGTAACCGTGAACAGTACCGGTGAACAGTACCTGTGAACAGTAATCGGCGTGAAAAGTGACGGTGAACGGGTCATTATTTGTCGAGTTGGATTGTTGGTGTTAAGGTTCGGCTCGAGGTTTCCGGGTGCGGACTCTCTTTATTCGACTAACATTGAGTTTGAAAGCTTCAAATTTAAGGTCCAATTCTTTCTTCTCTTTTATTTAATTCTTATGTGATTGTGATTGCATGTGATTCGATACGGTGGTTTGTTTGTTGATGTGAACTGTTGGTGACATTTGGGTGTGTGATGTGCTAAGCATGATTGGTGAATTTTTGTTATTCTCGATTGGTGGATTGTGTATTGAAATGGGTTAATCACGTGGTTAAAAATAAATTAAGGTGGGGATTAAAAATGGAGGAAAATGAATATTGATTAATTTTGATGTATTGATAATGTTAAACATGATAGAATTGTGATATGTTGAACTTGGTAGGCAAACGTAGGCCGGTTAGGCAAATTTAGGAATAACGATTTATTGGAGTGTTTGAATATGTGCGTGAATGGTACTTTCTACTTTATTGCACGAAAAGTTTAAATTGTACTCATTTGTCCGGGGAATGCCCCGAAGGATTTGTATTGATTTATCCGGGGAATGCCCTGAAGTAGCATGTACGCAAAGGAGGCTCGTGATCAAGGCCCGGAACGTCGGGTGGAGTTTAGTTTAGGATTAGTTTAGAATAGAATAGGTTTTATATTTCAGCACTTCTTTTATTTTGGATTGTATAATTTGGACTGAACATTATTTTTGTTTATTTTGAATTTTGTGTGATTTATTTATTTGCTTGTTTTGTGTGTTTATGTGGTTTGTACATTTGTAATGTCAAATTAGCCGATACGCTCCACCAAGCGACTGTGGTCGAACCACGGGATCGAGGGGTGCCTAACACCTTCCCCTCGGTCAACAGAATTCCTTAGCCGGAATCTCTGTTCGTAAACCGGTTTAAAGAGTCAAATGGTTTCGAAAAGGATTTTCCAATGGTGACTTGGCACACCAGATTATGCCAAGTGGCGACTCTGATTTTGAATGTAAAAATAATCTTTTTTTCGGAACCAATCTTCATTTTGTCACTTTAATAAAAAACCCTTTCAAACCTTAAAATACATATATTAATTTTTGGAGTCGAAAAAGGGGTGTGACAGCTCTGGCGACTCTGCTGGGGAGTTTTCAGAATTCGAGCTTATTTTTGAGTCGTATCGGCTTTGTTTGGCATTACGAGTGTATAAGCATTGTTTGTGATTATTGTTTTCACTTTTGTGCGTTTTCGTGCTCTTTGTTTATAGTATTTATCCTATGTGTTACCGCTTTATATCTATCATCATGAGTCCATCCCCCCGGCCTTCTTTCTGCAACAATTCTCGGAGCGCACGTCGTGCACACGAAATCTAGTTGAGTCACCTTTATTTTAGGGGGGGAGCCGTTGGATGTATGGAGTAGGTGGAAAGCAAAGCAGCCACTATCGACCATATGCTCCCCCGAACGGCCTTGTTAGTAAACCACAACGTAGGTCAGCCTTTAGTTCATTCTTATGTGCATCATATTGAGACCTAGCGGAGCCTACACGGTCCTTTGTAGGAGACTTACCTTTAAAGCATCCCTACGTGCTAAATGTTGCATCTTTGAGAGTAACGTGGTCATTTGACGAACCGATTTGGGGAAAACATGTGTTAGAAGTAAAGTGTGAAAAAAAGAAAAAGGAAAAAGAAAAAAAAAGTGAGTCGAAAAGAATGAATCAAAAAGGAGTGTCGTAGTTTATTTTAGAGTTCTTTACGACTTTTGTTCTTCACGATCCAAAACTCAAAAAGATTTTTTTTTACGTTTTGCATTTATCTTCCCAAAGTACCGTAAGTTCAACAAAAAAAAAATGAATGAAAAAAAAGAGGGTTTTGTTTGCCTTTTCTACTTATTTGACAAAAACAAAATACCAATTTTTTTTTTTTAATATATAATTGGTGGTGTCAGTCTTAGTTGAAATATCTAGTTGAAAATCCAAAAAAGTTTTCACTCGTTTGTTTTTGGTTGTCTCTTAAGTTAGGGTCAATTTATTAGTTAATCACTAAGTGTATCTGGACGAACTACGCATCCCTGATTCTCCTCTCTCGGGAGTGAGATACGTAGGCAACCTATTTTAGGTTCGGGGATCTTATTTCAAAAATTCAAAAAAAAATTTCTTCACTCTTCATTTAGAGTAGGTGTCTCATGTACATCTTTAAAAGAAAGCAAAAAAATATATTTTCCTTTAATAGGTTCAAGTTTTATTTTCGTATGAAATTTAAAATCGAAAATCCAAAAATATTTTCTTCGGTAACCATAGATTTCATGTTGTACAGGAATCTGAAAAATTCAAAAAGATTTTCTTCACTCTTCACTTAGAGTAGGTGTTTCATATACATCTCTAAAAGAAAACTACAAAAAGATTTTTTTTAATAGTTTCAAGTTTCATTTTCCTATGAAATTCTAAATCGAAAACCCAAAAAGATTCTTCTTTGGTAATCATAGATTCCATTTTTGTATAGGGAGTTTAAACCTAAAAAATGAAAAAAAGATTTTCGTCAATTCTTTTGATAATTTGTTATTTTCTTTTCTTTTTAAAGTTTCAAGAAAAAGAAAAAAAAAAGATTTTAATTGGCCATTTTGACTTCACTTCACGAACTACGCACACCTAATTTTCCTCTCTCGGGAGTGAGATACGTAGGCGCCCTTCTTGGGTTCGGTGATCATCGAAAAAAAGAAGAAGAAGATTTTGAAAAAAAGTTGAACTCTAACACATTTGTTGTTTTATGTTGAGTCAGTTTAAGGTGGTTGGTTTGTGGCATTCTGGCTGGTCCTTCACATCACACCAAATCCAAAAGGTTAGTTGTGTTCAACAAAGATATAGAGAGTGACATCATGGATCAAACAAAGAATCAGGAAAATGAGAGTTTAAAGCAAGAGGTCAGGAGGCTAAGACAACAAATGACAGAAATGCATCGAGCTTGGGCCAGTGGGTTGCCTCCTCCTCTATTTTCCTTTATTGGTCCTACAAATACCTCGTGTTTTCCACCAAAATCTCAAAGTCGGTTTTCTACTGTTGTTGATGCACCGCAACATGACTCAGAATTCATTCTAAGCCAAAAGCATCTCAATACTTCCACCACTTTTCCTCTAGTTCCACAGCATAAGCCTGCTACATTCACAACACCATATGTTGTCTGTGATCTTATTGCTCAATCCTTTACTGGGACTTTCACACCGTCTCGTCCAACGGTTGTGCGTCCCCATGCTGCTTGTGAACCTATATTCAATACTCTTGGTGATCATTGTTATACTCTTGAGCCTGCTTTTAAGTTAACTGGAACACCAAAGTTTCTGAACACGAAGTCCAGTGTGCCAGAAGAGTCGGAGAAAATGGTTGGAAAAATGAAGAGTACAGAAAATGCTATGAAAATTTTTCTAGGACCTGCGGGTAAAGAAAATGTTTCATAAAAAGACTGGGGCATGCCTTCAAATGCTAATCTTTCTCCAATCTTTGTGATGTCAAAATTTGAGGAGCAAGATGGGTATGAGGAATCCGTGAAACCTTTGGGACAATAGTGCAATCAATTAAGGGAACCTGGAGGGAAGAAGAATGAGAAAGATGCATTTGCTATTGTAGTTGGACAACAGGAAAGGTCAAGAAGACCATGTCGTCGTCGGTCTCAGGCGCAAGCTCAAGTTTATGCCCAAGCTCCACATAATCACTCCCAAAATCCACTATACTCTTTTTCCCCACCTCCATATCTAGTATATTGTGCACAACCATATGTTCAACCCCCATCTTACCCACAGTGGAACACACCAACTCCTCAGAGTCGTCCTCTAACTCCACAAACATACCAAAACCCTTCTAAGCCTGATTTTTGATCCAAGCCAAACGATAAAATGAGGCAGAAGTCGAGAGATAGCTTCACACCAATTGGAGAGTCATATGCCAGTTTATTTCAGAGATTGGTACAGGAGGGAATGATCACTCTTCTCCTTGGGCACACCCTTAATCGGCGTTCAAGAAATTTTGATCCTAGCGCACGATGTGCGTATCATTCTGAGGCTCAGGGTCATAGTATTGAAGATTGTCGAGCTTTGAAAAGAGAAATTGAAAAGATGATTCAAGATAAATCAATCATGGTACAGAACATTGACAGTGAGGAAAGCTCTAGTCATGCTGATATGCAAACTAGTGGCTAAGATGTCAAGCTGTGCAATTGAGAATTCACCTCTCTCCCACTAGGAGGAGGTCTGGTAGTTTGTTTTATCTTCTTTGCTGTTTTCCGAATTATTTCAGGGTTGTAGTTCGGGATCTATCTTGTTTTGTCCCTTTGTCGTTTATGTTCAAACCCTTTTATCTTTCATTTTTATTAAATGGAGTGGCCCATTTTCATTTATGTTTTAAATTTGTGTTGTTTGTTTGTTTTCTTTACATAGTATATTTTATGTTGACTCTAGTGATATGACATGCTTGCGGAATTTTTAGCCAGATTTTAAAGTCCAGTTTAAGCATGAACATTGAATCAGAGGGTTAAAGTTAGAAAAGAGAGCGTCTGAGGAAATAGATAGAGTGCTGGGGCATTTGGTGATCAAATGAGGCCTTCTTTGAAAATTAAAGCAATTATTTTGAGAATCACAAGAGCACCTTGGTCATTGATCGAAAGACAAGTCCCAATTAGGTTAAATAGCGGACGTGTGATCCATATATCAAGAGAAACAAGAAGATAAGCAGCTCCACGAAAGCATAAGTCATTTGATGAGAGGAATGTACAACAAAGGTGGAGTTTACAGAAGAAGTAGTGACGCACAGTCTCAATCTGCTTAAAAAGATGTCGCAAATGATCTTTATCTCTCACTTCCAATTGCATGTTATGTACTTGCATTCTCAAGGATTGATATGATGAAGGCATTTCATTCTGCCATCCAAACATTGTGTCATCCTTTATTTACCCCATTTGAGCCTCAGTGTTATTTTCTTTCATACCCCTCTTTTGGAATCAAGATAGAGTAAGCAAAGTTCAAAGAATAGTGTCGAGTAAAAAGATAAAGTCAAAAGTTACAAAAAAGAGACAAAAATGTTTCTAAAAAAAGAGTGTCAAGAAAAATAGAGTTAGAAAAAAAGAATCACAAAGTGAAAAGATTGAAAAAAGAAGAAGGAAAAAATAGAATCAAGTGAAAGAACAAGCTGCCAGAACTACGCATGACCTGATTCTCCTCTCTCAAGGGTGAGATACGTAGGCTGCCCCACTCAGGGATCGGTCCAACCAAATAAACAATTTAGTATCACCTAGTAAAAAAAAACTGGGGCATGAGTTAATCCTCATTGTTTGAGTCGATTCCAAAAGTTGTAAGTCCAACCCCACTTCAAGTGTCGTTTGGGCCCCATGCCATCCTTTCTTTCTAACCTTATCCAAAAGCCAAGTTACAACCAAAGAAAGACCTTCAGATCAATCTTTGAGAATGTTAAGGCTAAACATGCAATGGTGGCGATGACACATTTTGGGAACTACTCGTCTTCCTCAGCATAAGAAATTAGGAGAGAAATAAATGAGAGAGTCTTATTGGTGAAAACCCTCACGGGCACCATAAGACGATGGTAAGTTGAGAGAGATAAAAATGAGAATCTTATCGGTGAAACCCCTCACGGGCACCATAAGACAACTGTGAGTTGAGAGAGATGAAAATAAGAGAGTCTCAATGGTGAAAAACCCTCACAGACACCATAAGGCAATGGTGAACTGAGAAAAAATGAGAGAGACTTGTTGGCAAGAAACCTCCAAGGCGCCACTAGCTGAACGAGGTCTTAAATGCAATTGACCTAAGGAAACAACTCAGTTTCAAGGCCATTAACTCAACAACAATTGGTGAGAGTTTGGATGGAAAGATCAGGCGGCTTAATCCAAAATGCATGGCATAATCATTAAAGTTGATTATCATTTAAGATAAATTTTTCATTTCTTTGTTTCAAATGGGGACATTCATTGTCTTTTCTTTCTTCTCTTTATCTTTATTTTTATTTTCTTGAGTCAGTTATCCAAATAAAACAAAATTTGCTGTCATTTTTCTCTTGTTTTTGAGTCAAGTTCATGTCAAAACAAGCGAGAAAAGATTTCAAAACTAGCTACCAACTTCTTCAATTGCACAAAGCAAAACAAAAAGGCCAACGCACGAAAGAGACATGATTGTGAGCAAAAAAAGGGGGGTGTGCAGAAAGTTTTGCCAATAGACAAGTCTGGAAACTCATGAAAATACCAAGGTTTAAAGGGTTTATTCATGAAGCATGGCAAAGCAGAGATGCTGCGTTTATTTCAAAGTCACTCTTAATAATCCGAGTTTGGGTCAATGAAACGACAAAGCAGGGGCAAGTGCCAATAATCTGAAACCAAATGAAGGGAATGAACACTGGAGCAGGTGTCGGGACAGCCAAGTGCCGCAAGCCATCACTAAATTTTTAACTGACATATTTTCTTGGATAAAACAGGGCAAATTCGTTTCATTTAATTCATCTACCATTGGAAATGCACATCCATGGGATTTTACTTTTGTTCAGGACCCTCCTGAAAAATGGGATTTTACTTTATGTCCAGGACCCTCCTGAAAAATGGGAATTTACCTTATGTTCAGGACCCTCCTGAAGAATGGGATTTTACTTTGTTCAGGACCCTCCTGAAAAATGCGATGTTACTTTATGTCCAGGACCCTCCTGAAAAATGGGATTTTACTTTATGTTCAGGACCCTCCTGAAAAATGGGATTTTACTTTCTGTTCAGGACCCTCCTGAAAAATGGGATTTTACTTTCAGTCCAGGACCCTCCTGAAAAATGGGATTTTACTTTCAGTTCAGGACCCTCCTGGAAAATGGGAATTTACTTTCAATTCAGGACCCTCCTGAAAAATGAGAATTTACATTCAGTTCAGGACCCTCCTGAAAAATGGGATTTTACTTTCTGTTCAGGACCCTCCTGAAAAATGGGATTTTACTTTATGCCAGGACCCTCCAAAAAAATGGGAATTTACTTTCAGTTCAGGACCCTCCTGAAGAATGGGATTTTACTTTGTTCAGGACCCTCCTGAAAAATGCGATTTTACTTTATGTCCAGGACCCTCCTGAAAAATGGGATTTTACTTTATGTTCAGGACCCTCCTGAAAAATGGGATTTTACTTTCTGTTCAGGACCCTCCTGAAAAATGGGATTTTACTTTCAGTCCAGGACCCTCCTGAAAAATGGGATTTTACTTTCAGTTCAGGACCCTCCTGGAAAATGGGAATTTACTTTCAATTCAGGACCCTCCTGAAAAATGAGAAAATTTACTTTCAGTTCAGGACCCTCCACAAAAATGGGATTTTACTTTCTGTTCAGGACCCTCCTGAAAAATGGGATTTTACTTTATGCCAGGACCCTCCAAAAAAATGGGAATTTACTTTCAGTTCAGGACCCTCCTGAAAAATGGGATTTTACTTTCTATTCAGGACCCTCCTGAAAAATGGGATTTTACTTTTGTCCAGGACCCTCCTGAAAAATGAGATATTACTTTATGTCCAGGACCCTCCTGAAAAATGGGAATTAACTTTCAGTTCAGGACCATCCTGAAAAATGGGAATTTACTTTCAGTTCAGGACCCTCCTGAAAAATGGGATTTTACTTTCTGTTCAGAACCCTCCTAATAAATGGGATTTTACTTCAGTTCAGGACCCTCCTGAAAAATGGGATTTTACTTTATGTCCAGGACCCTCCTGAAAAATAGGAATTTACTTTATGTCCAGGACCCTCCTGAAAAATGGGAATTTACTTTCAGTTCAGGACCCTCCTGAAAAATGGGATTTTACTTTCTGTTCAGGACTCTCCTGAAATATGGGATTTTACTTTTGTTCAGGACCCTCCTGAAAAATGGGATTTTACTTTATGTCCAGGACCCTCCTGAAAAATGGGAATTTACTTTGAGTTCAGGACCCTCCTGAAAAATGGGATTTTACTTTCTGTTCAGGACCCTCCTGAAAAATGGGATTTTACTTCAGTTCAGGACCCTCCTGAAAAATGGGATTTTACTTTTGTTCAGGACCCTCCTGAAAAATGGGATTTTACTTTATGTCCAAGACCCTCCTGAAAAATGGGATTTTACTTTCAGTTCAGGACCCTCCTGGAAAAAAGGGAATTTACTTTTGTTCAGGACACTCCTGAATAATGGGATTTAACTTTATGTCCAGGACCCTCCTGAAAAATGGGAATTTACTTTCAGTTCAGGACCCTCCTGAAAATGGGATTTTACTTTCTGTTCAGGACCCTCCTGAAAAATAGGATTTTACTTCAGTTCAGGACCCTTCTGAAAAATGGGAATTTACTTTATGTCCAGGACCCTCCTGAAAAATGGGAATTTACTTTCAGTTCAGGACCCTCCTGAAAAATGGGATTTTACTTTCTGTTCAGGACCCTTCTGAAGAATGGGAATTTAGTTTTAGTTCAGGACCCTCCTGAAAAATGGGATTTTACCTTAGGTTCAGGACCCTCCTGAAGAATGGGATTTTACTTTTGTTCAGGACACTCCTGAAAAATGGGATTTTACTTTATGTTCAGGACCCTCCTGAAAAATGAGATTTTACCTTATGTTCAGGACACTCCTGGAAAATGGGAATTTACTTTATGTTCAGGACCCTCCTTAAAAATGGGATTTTACTTTATGTTCAGGACCCTCCTGAAAAATGAGATTTTACCTTATGTTCAGGACCCTCCTGGAAAATGGGAATTTACTTTATGTTCAGGACCCTCCTGAAAAATAGGATTTTACTTCATGTTCAGGACCCTCCAGAAAAATGGGATTTTACTTTCTGTTCAGGACTCTCCGGAAATATGGGATTTTACTTTTGTTCAGGACCCTCCTGAAAAATGGGATTTTACTTTATGTCCAGGACCCTCCTGAAAAATGGGAATTAACTTTCAGTTCAGGACCCTCCTGAAAAATGGAAATTTACTTTCAGTTCAGGAACCTCCTGAAAAATGGGATTTTACCTTATGTTCAGGGCCCTCCTGAAGAATGGGATTTTACTTTTGTTCAGGATCCTCCTGAAAAATGGGATTTTTACTTTATGTTCAGGACCCTCCTGAAAAATGGGATTTTACCCTATGTTCAGGACCTCCTGAAGAATGGGATTTTGCTTTTGTTCAGGACCATCCTGAAAAATGGGATTTTACTTTATGTCCAGGACCCTCCTGAAAAATGGAAATTTACCTTATGTTCAGCACTCTCCTGAAGAATGGGATTTTACTTTCGTTCAGGAACCTCCTGAAAAATGGGATTTTACTTTCAGTTCAGGACCCTCCTGGAAAATGGGAATTTACTTTTGTTCAGGACCCTCCTGTAAAATGGGATTTTACTTTCTGTTCAGGACCCTCCTGAAAAATGGGATTTTACTTTCAGTCCAGGACCCTCCTGAAAAATGGGATTTTACTTTCAATTCAGGACCCTCCTGAAAAATGAGAATTTACTTTCAGTTCAGGACCCTCCTGAAAAATGGGATTTTACATTCTGTGCAGGACCCTCCTGAAAAATGGGATTGTACTTTATGCCAGGACCCTCCAAAAAAATGGTAATTTACTTTCAGTTCAGGACCCTCCTGAAAAAATGGGATTTTACTTTCTATTCAGGACCCTCCCGAAAAATGGGATTTTACTTTTGTTCAGGACCCTCCTGAAAAATGAGATTTTACTTTATGTCCAGGACCCTCCTGAAAAATGGGAATTAACTTTCAGTTCAGGACCATCCTGAAAAATGGGAATTTACTTTCAGTTCAGGACCCTCCTGAAAAATTGGATTTTACTTTCTGTTCAGAACCCTCCTAATAAATTGGATTTTACTTCAGTTCAGGACCCTCCTGAAAAATGGGATTTTACTTTATGTCCAGGACCCTCCTAAAAAATGGGAATTTACTTTATGTCCAGGACCCTCCTGAAAAATGGGAATTTACTTTCAGTTCTGGACCCTCCTGAAAAATGGGATTTTACTTTCTGTTCAGGACTCTCCTGAAATATGGGATTTTACTTTTGTTCAGGACCCTCCTGAAAAATGGGATTTTACTTTATGACCAGGACCCTCCTGAAAAATGGGAATTTACTTTGAGTTCAGGACCCTCCTGAAAAATGGGATTTTACTTTCTGTTCAGGACCCTCCTGAAAAATGGGATTTTACTTCAGTTCAGGACCCTCCTGAAAAATGGGATTTTACTTTTTTTCAGGACCCTCCAGAAAAATGGGATTTTTCTTTATGTCCAAGACCCTCCTGAAAAATGGGATTTTACTTTCAGTTCAGGACCCTCCTGGAAAAAAGGGAATTTACTTTTGTTCAGGACACTCCTGAATAATGGGATTTAACTTTATGTCCAGGACCCTCCTGAAAAATGGGAATTTACTTTCAGTTCAGGACCCTCCTGAAAATGGGATTTTACTTTCTGTTCAGGACCCTCCTGAAAAATAGGATTTTACTTCAGTTCAGGACCCTCCTGAAAAATGGGAATTTACTTTATGTCCAGGACCCTCCTGAAAAATGGGAATTTACTTTCAGTTCAGGACCTTCCTGAAAAATGGGATTTTACTTTCTGTTCAGGACCCTCCTGAAAAATGGGATTTTACTTTCTGTTCAGGACTCTTCTGAAGAATGGGAATTTACTTTTAGTTCAGGACCCTCCTGAAAAATGGGATTTTACCTTATGTTCAGGACCCTCCTGAAGAATGGGATTTTACTTTTGTTCAGGACACTCCTGAAAAATGGGATTTTACTTTATGTTCAGGACCCTCCTGAAAAATGAGATTTTACCTTATGTTCAGGACACTCCTGGAAAATGGGAATTTACTTTATGTTCCGGACCCTCCTTAAAAATGGGATTTTACTTTATGTTCAGGACCCTCCTGAAAAATGAGATTTTACCTTATGTTCAGGACCCTCCTGGAAAATGGGAATTTACTTTATGTTCAGGACCATCCTGAAAAATAGGATTTTACTTCATGTTCAGGACCCTCCTGAAAAATGGGATTTTACTTTCTGTTCAGGACTCTCCGGAAATATGGGATTTTACTTTTGTTCAGGACCCTCCTGAAAAATGGGATTTTACTATATGTCCAGGACCCTCCTGAAAAATGGGAATTTACTTTCAGTTCAGGACCATCCTGAAAAATGGAAATTTACTTTCAGTTCAGGAACCTCCTGAAAAATGGGATTTTACCTTATGTTCAGGGCCCTCCTGAAGAATGGGATTTTACTTTTGTTCAGGACCCTCCTGAAAAATGGGACTTTTACTTTATGTTCAGGACCCTCCTGAAAAATGGGATTTTACCCTATGTTCAGGACCTCCTGAAGAATGGGATTTTACTTTTGTTCAGGACCATCCTGAAAAATGGGATTTTACTTTATGTCTAGGACCCTCCTGAAAAATGGAAATTTACCTTATGTTCAGCACTCTCCTGAAGAATGGGATTTTACTTTCGTTCAGGAACCTCCTGAAAAATGGGATTTTACTTTCAGTTCAGGACCCTCCTGGAAAATGGGAATTTACTTTTGTTCAGGACCCTCCTGAAAAATGGGATTTTACTTTCTGTTCAGGACCCTCCTGAAAAATGGGATTTTACTTTTGTTCAGGACCCTCTTGAAAAATGGGATTTTACCTTATGTTCAGGACCCTCCTGAAGAATGGGATTTTTACATTATGTCCAGGATCCTCCTGAAAAATGGGAATTTACTTTCAGTTCAGGACCCTCCTGAAAAATGGGATTTTACTTTCTGTTCAGGACCCTCCTGAAAAATGGGATTTTACTTTTGTTCAGGACCATCCTGAAAAATGGGATTTTACTTTATGTCCAGGACCCTCCTGAAAAATGGGAATTTACCATATGTTCAGGACCCTCCTGAAGAATGGGATTTTACTTTGTTCAGGACCCTCCTGAAAAAAGGGATTTTACTTTATGTCCAGGACCCTCCTGAAAAATGGAATTTTACTTTATGTTGAGGACCCTCCTGAAAAATGGGATTTAACTATCTGTTCAGGACCCTCCTGAAAAATGGAATTTTACTTTCAGTCCAGGACCCTCCTGAAAAATGGGATTTTACTTTCAGTTCAGGACCCTCCTGGAAAATGAGAATTTACTTTCAATTCAGGACCCTCCTGAAAAATGGGATTCTATTTCAATTCGGGACCCTCCTGAAAAATGGGAATTTACTTTATGTTCAGGACCCTCCTGAAAAATGGGATTTTATTTCATGTTCAGGACCCTCCTGGAAATGGGAATTTACTTTCAATTCAGGACCCTCCTGAAAAATGGGAATTTACTTTATGTTCAGGACCCTCTTGAAAAATTGGACTTTACTTTATGTTCAGGACCCTCCTGAAAAAAATGGGACTTTACTTTCTATTCAGGATCCTCCTGAAAAATGGGATTTTACTTTATGTTCAGGATCCTCCTGAAAAATGGGATATTAGTTTCTGTTCAGGACCCTCCTGAAGAATTGGATTTTACTTTTGTTCAGGACCCTCCTGAAGAATGGGATTTTAGTTTATGTTTAGGACCCTCCTGAAAAATGGGATTTTATTTTATGTCCAGGACCCTCCTGAAAAATGGGAATTTACCTTATGTTCAGGACTCTCCTGAAGAATTAGATTTTACTTTTGTTCATGAACCTTCTGAAAAATAAGATTTTACTTTATGCGCAGGACCCTCCTGAAAATGGGATTTTACTCTCTGCTCAGGACCCTCCTGGAAAATGGGACAACGCTTTCAAAAGTGAAATAGTATTTTACTATAATTTTTGAGTGGGATAATTTCTGGTCTAGTTTTAATGATGGGTTTCAGGAGCCCGTCTGAAGAACAGGGTGATGAAATAGCAAGTTCAGGACACTCCTGAAAAATGGGAATTTACTTTCAGTTCAGGACCCTCCTGAAAAATAGGATTTTACTTTCTTATCAGGACCCTCATGAAAAATGGGATTTTACTTTATGTCCAGGACCCTCCTGAAAAATGGGAATTTACCTTATGTTCAGGACCCTCCTGAAGAAAGGGATTTTACTTTGTTCAGGACCCTCCTGAAAAATGGGAATTTACTTTCAGTTCAGGACCCTCCTGAAAAATGGGATTTTACTTTCTGTTCAGGACCCTCCTGAAAAATGGGATTTTAATTTTGTTCAGGACCCTTCTAGAAAATGGAAATTTACTTTCAATTCAGGACCCTCCTGAAAAATGGGAATTTACTTTCAGTTCAGGACCCTCCTGAAAAATGGGATTTTACATTCTGTTCAGGACTCTCCTGAAATATGGGATTTTACTTTTGTTCAGGATCTCCTGAAAAATGGGATCTTACTTTATGTCCAGGACCCTCCTGAAAAATGGGAATTTACTTTCAGTTCAGGACTCTCTTGAAAAATGGGATTTTACTATCTGTTCAGGACCCTCCTGAAAAATGGGATTTTACTTTAGTTCAGGACCCTCCTGAAAAATGGGATTTTACTTTATGTCCAAGACCCTCCTGAAAAATGGGATTTTACTTTCAGTTCAGGACCCTCCTGGAAAATGGGAATTTACTTTTGTTCAGGACCCTCCTGAAAAATGGGAATTTACTTTATGTCCAGGACCCTCCTGAAAAATGGGAATTTACTTTCAGTTCAGGACCCTCCTGAAAAATGGGATTTTACTTTCTGTTCAGGACCCTCCTGAAAAATGGGATTTTACTTTCTGTTCAGGACTCTTCTGAAGAATGGGAATTTACTTTTAGTTCAGGACCCTCCTGAAAAATGGGATTTTACCTTATGTTCAGGACCCTCCTGAAGAAAGGGATTTTACTTTTGTTCAGGACACTCCTGAAAAATGGGATTTTACTTTATGTTCAGGACCCTCCTGAAAAATGAGATTTTACCTTATGTTCAGGACACTCCTGGAAAATGGGAATTTACTTTATGTTCAGGACCCTCCTTAAAAATGGGATTTTACTTTATGTTCAGGACCCTCCTGAAAAATGAGATTTTACCTTATGTTCAGGACCCTCCTGGAAAATGGGAATTTACTTTATGTTCAGGACCCTCCTGAAAAATAGGATTTTACTTCATGTTCAGGACTCTCCTGAAAAATGGGATTTTACTTTCTGTTCAGGACTCTCCGGAAATATGGGATTTTACTTTAGTTCAGGACCCTCCTGAAAAATGGGATTTTACTTTATGTCCAGGACCCTCCTGAAAAATGGGAATTTACTTTCAGTTCAGGACCCTCCTGAAAAATGGAAATTTACTTTCAGTTCAGGAACCTCCTGAAAAATGGGATTTTACCTTATGTTCAGGGCCCTCCTGAAGAATGGGATTTTACTTTTGTTCAGGACCCTCCTGAAAAATGGGACTTTTACTTTATGTTCAGGACCCTCCTGAAAAATGGGATTTTACCCTATGTTCAGGACCTCCTGAAGAATGGGATTTTACTTTTGTTCAGGACCATCGTGAAAAATGGGATTTTACTTTATGTCTAGGACCCTCCTGAAAAATGGAAATTTACCTTATGTTCAGCACTCTCCTGAAGAATGGGATTTTACTTTCGTTCAGGAACCTCCTGAAAAATGGGATTTTACTTTCAGTTCAGGACCCTCCTGGAAAATGGGAATTTACTTTTGTTCAGGACCCTCCTGAAAAATGGGATTTTACTTTCTGTTCAGGACCCTCCTGAAAAATGGGATTTTACTTTTGTTCAGGACCCTCTTGAAAAATGGGATTTTACCTTATGTTCAGGACCCTCCTGAAGAATGGGATTTTTACATTATGTCCAGGATCCTCCTGAAAAATGGGAATTTACTTTCATTTCAGGACCCTCCTGAAAAATGGGATTTTACTTTCTGTTCAGGACCCTCCTGAAAAATGGGATTTTACTTTTGTTCAGGACCATCCTGAAAAATGGGATTTTACTTTATGTCCAGGACCCTCCTGAAAAATGGGAATTTACCATATGTTCAGGACCCTCCTGAAGAATGGGATTTTACTTTGTTCAGGACCCTCCTGAAAAAAGGGATTTTACTTTATGTCCAGGACCCTCCTGAAAAATGGAATTTTACTTTATGTTGAGGACCCTCCTGAAAAATGGGATTTAACTTTCTGTTCAGGACCCTCCTGAAAAATGGAATTTTACTTTCAGTCCAGGACCCTCCTGAAAAATGGGATTTTACTTTCAGTTCAGGACCCTCCTGGAAAATGAGAATTTACTTTCAATTCAGGACCCTCCTGAAAAATGGGATTCTATTTCAATTCGGGACCCTCCTGAAAAATGGGAATTTACTTTATGTTCAGGACCCTCCTGAAAAATGGGATTTTATTTCATGTTCAGGACCCTCCTGGAAATGGGAATTTACTTTCAATTCAGGACCCTCCTGAAAAATGGGAATTTACTTTATGTTCAGGACCCTCTTGAAAAATTGGACTTTACTTTATGTTCAGGACCCTCCTGAAAAAAATGGGACTTTACTTTCTATTCAGGGTCCTCCTTAAAAATGGGATTTTACTTTATGTTCAGGATCCTCCTGAAAAATGGGATGTTAGTTTCTGTTCAGGACCCTCCTGAAGAATTGGATTTTACTTTTGTTCAGGACCCTCCTGAAGAATGGGATTTTACTTTATGTTTAGGACCCTCCTGAAAAATGGGATTTTATTTTATGTCCAGGACCCTCCTGAAAAATGGGAATTTACCTTATGTTCAGGACTCTCCTGAAGAATTAGATTTTACTTTTGTTCATGAACCTTCTGAAAAATAAGATTTTACTTTATGCGCAGGACCCTCCTGAAAATGGGATTTTACACTCTGCTCAGGACCCTCCTGGAAAATGGGACAACGCTTTCAAAAGTGAAATAGTATTTTACTATAATTTTTGAGTGGGATAATTTCTGGTCTAGTTTTAATGTTGGGTTTCAGGAAGCCGTCTGAAGAACAGGGTGATGAAATAGCAAGTCCAGGACACTCCTGAAAAATGGGAATTTACTTTCAGTTCAGGACCCTCCTGAAAAATAGGATTTTACTTTCTTATCAGGACCCTCATGAAAAATGGGATTTTACTTTATGTCCAGGACCCTCCTGAAAAATGGGAATTTACCTTATGTTCAGGACCCTCCTGAAGAAAGGGATTTTACTTTGTTCAGGACCCTCCTGAAAAATGGGAATTTACTTTCAGTTCAGGACCCTCCTGAAAAATGGGATTTTACTTTCTGTTCAGGACCCTCCTGAAAAATGGGATTTTACTTTTATTCAGGACCCTTCTAGAAAATGGAAATTTACTTTCAATTCAGGACCCTCCTGAAAAATGGGAATTTACTTTCAGTTCAGGACCCTCCTGAAAAATGGGATTTTACATTCTGTTCAGGACTCTCCTGAAATATGGGATTTTACTTTTGTTCAGGATCTCCTGAAAAATGGGATCTTACTTTATGTCCAGGACCCTCCTGAAAAATGGGAATTTACTTTCAGTTCAGGACTCTCTTGAAAAATGGGATTTTACTATCTGTTCCGGACCCTCCTGAAAAATGGGATTTTACTTTAGTTCAGGACCCTCCTGAAAAATGGGATTTTACTTTATGTCCAAGACCCTCCTGAAAAATGGGATTTTACTTTCAGTTCAGGACCCTCCTGGAAAATGGGAATTTACTTTTGTTCAGGACCCTCCTGAAAAATGGGATTTTACTTTATGTCCAGGACCCTCCTGAAAAATGGTAATTTACTTTCAGTTCAGGACCCTCCTGATAATGGGATTTTACTTTCTGTTCAGGACCCTCCTGAAAAATGGGATTTTACTTCAGTTCAGGACCCTCCTGAAAAATGGGATTTTACTTTCTGTTCAGGACCCTCCTGAAAAATGGGAATTTACTTTCAGTTCAGGACTCTCTTGAAAAATGGGATTTAACTTTCTGTTCAGGACCCTCCTGAAAAATGGGATTTTACTTCAGTTCAGGACCCTCCTGAAAAATGGGATTTTACTTTAGTTCAGGACCCTCCTGAAAAATGGGATTTTACTTTATGTCCAAGACCCTCCTGAAAAATTGGATTTTACTTTCAGTTCAGGACCCTCCTGGAAAATGGGAATTTACTTTTGTTCAGGACCCTCCTGAAAAATGGGATTTTACTTTATGTCCAGGACCCTCCTGAAAAATGGTAATTTACTTTAAGTTCAGGACCCTCCTGAAAATGGGATTTTACTTTCTGTTCAGGACCCTCCTGAAAAATGGGAGTTTACTTCAGTTCAGGACCCTCCTGAAAAATGGGATTTTACTTTCTGTTCAGGACCCTCCTGAAAAATGGGATTTTACTTCAGTTCAGGACCCTCCTGAAAATGGGATTTTACTTTTGTTCAGGACCCACCTGAAAAATGGGATTTTACTTTCTGTTCAGGACCCTCCTGAAGAATGGGAATTTACTTTCAGTTCAGGACCCACCTGAAAAATGGGATTTTACTTTATGTTCAGGACCCTCCTGAAAAATGGGATTTTATTTCATGTTCAGGACCCTCCTGGAAAATGGGAATTTACTTTCAATTCAGGACCCTCCTGAAAAATGGGAATTTACTTTATGTTCAGGACCCTCTTGAAAAATTGGACTTTACTTTATGTTCAGGACCCTCCTGAAAAAAATGGGACTTTACTTTCTATTCAGGATCCTCCTGAAAAATGGGATTTTACTTTATGTTCAGGATCCTCCTGAAAAATGAGATGTTAGTTTTTGTTCAGGACCCTCCTGAAGAATTGGATTTTACTTTTGTTCAGGACCCTCCTGAAGAATGGGATTTTACTTTATGTTTAGGACTCTCCTGAAAAATGGGATTTTATTTTATGTCCAGGACCCTCCTGAAAAATGGGAATTTACCTTATGTTCAGGACCCTCCTGAAGAATTAGATTTTACTTTTGTTCATGAACCTTCTGAAAAATAAGATTTTACTTTATGCGCAGGACCCTCCTGAAAATGGGATTTTACTCTCTGCTCAGGACCCTCCTGGAAAATGGGACAACGCTTTCAAAAGTGAAATAGTATTTTACTATAATTTTTGAGTGGGATAATTTCTGGTCTAGTTTTAATGTTGGGTTTCAGGAAGCCGTCTGAAGAACAGGGTGATGAAATAGCAAGTCCAGGACACTCCTGAAAAATGGGAATTTACTTTCAGTTCAGGACCCTCCTGAAAAATAGGATTTTACTTTCTTATCAGGACCCTCATGAAAAATGGGATTTTACTTTATGTCCAGGACCCTCCTGAAAAATGGGAATTTACCTTATGTTCAGGACCCTCCTGAAGAAAGGGATTTTACTTTGTTCAGGACCCTCCTGAAAAATGGGAATTTACTTTCAGTTCAGGACCCTCCTGAAAAATGGGATTTTACTTTCTGTTCAGGACCCTCCTGAAAAATGGGATTTTACTTTTATTCAGGACCCTTCTAGAAAATGGAAATTTACTTTCAATTCAGGACCCTCCTGAAAAATGGGAATTTACTTTCAGTTCAGGACCCTCCTGAAAAATGGGATTTTACATTCTGTTCAGGACTCTCCTGAAATATGGGATTTTACTTTTGTTCAGGATCTCCTGAAAAATGGGATCTTACTTTATGTCCAGGACCCTCCTGAAAAATGGGAATTTACTTTCAGTTCAGGACTCTCTTGAAAAATGGGATTTTACTATCTGTTCCGGACCCTCCTGAAAAATGGGATTTTACTTTAGTTCAGGACCCTCCTGAAAAATGGGATTTTACTTTATGTCCAAGACCCTCCTGAAAAATGGGATTTTACTTTCAGTTCAGGACCCTCCTGGAAAATGGGAATTTACTTTTGTTCAGGACCCTCCTGAAAAATGGGATTTTACTTTATGTCCAGGACCCTCCTGAAAAATGGTAATTTACTTTCAGTTCAGGACCCTCCTGATAATGGGATTTTACTTTCTGTTCAGGACCCTCCTGAAAAATGGGATTTTACTTCAGTTCAGGACCCTCCTGAAAAATGGGATTTTACTTTCTGTTCAGGACCCTCCTGAAAAATGGGAATTTACTTTCAGTTCAGGACTCTCTTGAAAAATGGGATTTAACTTTCTGTTCAGGACCCTCCTGAAAAATGGGATTTTACTTCAGTTCAGGACCCTCCTGAAAAATGGGATTTTACTTTAGTTCAGGACCCTCCTGAAAAATGGGATTTTACTTTATGTCCAAGACCCTCCTGAAAAATTGGATTTTACTTTCAGTTCAGGACCCTCCTGGAAAATGGGAATTTACTTTTGTTCAGGACCCTCCTGAAAAATGGGATTTTACTTTATGTCCAGGACCCTCCTGAAAAATGGTAATTTACTTTAAGTTCAGGACCCTCCTGAAAATGGGATTTTACTTTCTGTTCAGGACCCTCCTGAAAAATGGGAGTTTACTTCAGTTCAGGACCCTCCTGAAAAATGGGATTTTACTTTCTGTTCAGGACCCTCCTGAAAAATGGGATTTTACTTCAGTTCAGGACCCTCCTGAAAATGGGATTTTACTTTTGTTCAGGACCCACCTGAAAAATGGGATTTTACTTTCTGTTCAGGACCCTCCTGAAGAATGGGAATTTACTTTCAGTTCAGGACCCACCTGAAAAACGGGATTTTACTTTATGTTCAGGACCCTCCTGAAAAATGGGATTTTATTTCATGTTCAGGACCCTCCTGGAAAATGGGAATTTACTTTCAATTCAGGACCCTCCTGAAAAATGGGAATTTACTTTATGTTCAGGACCCTCTTGAAAAATTGGACTTTACTTTATGTTCAGGACCCTCCTGAAAAAAATGGGACTTTACTTTCTATTCAGGATCCTCCTGAAAAATGGGATTTTACTTTATGTTCAGGATCCTCCTGAAAAATGAGATGTTAGTTTTTGTTCAGGACCCTCCTGAAGAATTGGATTTTACTTTTGTTCAGGACCCTCCTGAAGAATGGGATTTTACTTTATGTTTAGGACTCTCCTGAAAAATGGGATTTTATTTTATGTCCAGGACCCTCCTGAAAAATGGGAATTTACCTTATGTTCAGGACCCTCCTGAAGAATTAGATTTTACTTTTGTTCATGAACCTTCTGAAAAATAAGATTTTACTTTATGCGCAGGACCCTCCTGAAAATGGGATTTTACTCTCTGCTCAGGACCCTCCTGGAAAATGGGACAACGCTTTCAAAAGTGAAATAGTATTTTACTATAATTTTTGAGTGGGATAATTTCTGGTCTAGTTTTAATGTTGGGTTTCAGGAAGCCGTCTGAAGAACAGGGTGATGAAATAGCAAGTCCAGGACACTCCTGAAAAATGGAAATTTACTTTCAGTTCAGGACCCTCCTGAAAAATAGGATTTTACTTTCTTATCAGGACCCTCATGAAAAATGGGATTTTACTTTATGTCCAGGACCCTCCTGAAAAATGGGAATTTACCTTATGTTCAGGACCCTCCTGAAGAAAGGGATTTTACTTTGTTCAGGACCCTCCTGAAAAATGGGAATTTACTTTCAGTTCAGGACCCTCCTGAAAAATGGGATTTTACTTTCTGTTCAGGACCCTCCTGAAAAATGGGATTTTACTTTTATTCAGGACCCTTCTAGAAAATGGAAATTTACTTTCAATTCAGGACCCTCCTGAAAAATGGGAATTTACTTTCAGTTCAGGACCCTCCTGAAAAATGGGATTTTACATTCTGTTCAGGACTCTCCTGAAATATGGGATTTTACTTTTGTTCAGGATCTCCTGAAAAATGGGATCTTACTTTATGTCCAGGACCCTCCTGAAAAATGGGAATTTACTTTCAGTTCAGGACTCTCTTGAAAAATGGGATTTTACTATCTGTTCAGGACCCTCCTGAAAATTGGGATTTTACTTTAGTTCAGGACCCTCCTGAAAAATGGGATTTTACTTTATGTCCAAGACCCTCCTGAAAAATGGGATTTTACTTTCAGTTCAGGACCCTCCTGGAAAATGGGAATTTACTTTTGTTCAGGACCCTCCTGAAAAATGGGATTTTACTTTATGTCCAGGACCCTCCTGAAAAATGGTAATTTACTTTCAGTTCAGGATCCTCCTGATAATGGGATTTTACTTTCTGTTCAGGACCCTCCTGAAAAATGGGATTTTACTTCAGTTCAGGACCCTCCTGAAAAATGGGATTTTACTTTCTGTTCAGGACCCTCCTGAAAAATGGGAATTTACTTTCAGTTCAGGACTCTCTTGAAAAATGGGATTTAACTTTCTGTTCAGGACCCTCCTGAAAAATGGGATTTTACTTCAGTTCAGGACCCTCCTGAAAAATGGGATTTTACTTTTGTTCAGGACCCTCCTGAAAAATGGGATTTTACTTTATGTCCAAGACCCTCCTGAAAAATTGGATTTTACTTTCAGTTCAGGACCCTCCTGGAAAATGGGAATTTAATTTTGTTCAGGACCCTCCTGAAAAATGGGATTTTACTTTATGTCCAGGACCCTCCTGAAAAATGGTAATTTACTTTCAGTTCAGGACCCTCCTGAAAATGGGATTTTACTTTCTGTTCAGGACTCTCCTGAAAAATGGGATTTTACTTCAGTTCAGGACCCTCCTGAAAAATGGGATTTTACTTTCTGTTCAGGACCCTCCTGAAAAATGGGATTTTACTTCAGTTCAGGACCCTCCTGAAAATGGGATTTTACTTTTGTTCAGGACCCACCTGAAAAATGGGATTTTACTTTCTGTTCAGGACCCTCCTGAAGAATGGGAATTTACTTTCAGTTCAGGACCTACCTGAAAAATGGGATTTTACTTTATGTTCAGGACCCTCCTGAAAAATGGGATTTTATTTCATGTTCAGGACCCTCCTGGAAAATGGGAATTTACTTTCAATTCAGGACCCTCCTGAAAAATGGGAATTTACTTTATGTTCAGGACCCTCTTGAAAAATTGGACTTTACTTTATGTTCAGGACCCTCCTGAAAAAAATGGGACTTTACTTTCTATTCAGGATCCTCCTGAAAAATGGGATTTTACTTTATGTTCAGGATCCTCCTGAAAAATGAGATGTTAGTTTTTGTTCAGGACCCTCCTGAAGAATTGGATTTTACTTTTGTTCAGGACCCTCCTGAAGAATGGGATTTTATTTATGTTTAGGACTCTCCTGAAAAATGGGATTTTATTTTATGTCCAGGACCCTCCTGAAAAATGGGAATTTACCTTATGTTCAGGACCCTCCTGAAGAATTAGATTTTACTTTTGTTCATGAACCTTCTGAAAAATAAGATTTTACTTTATGCGCAGGACCCTCCTGAAAATGGGATTTTACTCTCTGCTCAGGACCCTCCTGGAAAATGGGACAACGCTTTCAAAAGTGAAATAGTATTTTACTATAATTTTTGAGTGGGATAATTTCTGGTCTAGTTTTAATGTTGGGTTTCAGGAGCCCGTCTGAAGAACAGGGTGATGAAATAGCAAGTCCAGGACACTCCTGAAAAATGGGAATTTACTTTCAGTTCAGGACCCTCCTGGAAAATGGGAATTTACTTTCAATTCAGGACCCTCCTGAAAAATGGGAATTTACTTTCAGTTCAGGACTCTCCTGAAAAATGGGATTTTACCTTATGTTCAGGGCCCTCCTGAAGAATGTGATTTTACTTTTGTTCAGGACGCTCCTGAAAAATGGGATTTTACTTTATGTTCAGGACCCTCCTGAAAAATGGGATTTTACCTTATGTTCAGGACCTCCTGAAGAATGGGATTTTACTTTTGTTCAGGACCCTCCTGAAAAATGGGATTTTACTTTATGTCCAGGACCATCCTGAAAAATGAGAATTTACCTTATGTTCAGGACCCTACTGAAGAATAGGATTTTACTTTTGTTCAGGAACCTCCTGAAAAATGAGATTTTTACTTTATGTCCAGGACTCTCCTGAAAAATGAGAATTTACTTTCAGTTCAGGACCCTCCTGAAAAATGGGATTTTACTTTCTGTTCAGGACCCTCCTGAAAAATAGGATTTTACCTTATGTTCAGGACCCTCCTGAAGAATGGGATTTTTACTTTATGTCCAGGACCCTCCTGAAAAATGGGAATTTACTTTCAGTTCAGGACTCTCCTGAAAAATGGGATTTTACTTTCTGTTCAGGACCCTCCTGAAAAATGGGATTTTACTTTTGTTCAGGACCCTCCTGAAAAATGGAATTTTACTTTATGCCCAGGACCCTCCTAAAAAATGGGAATTTACCTTATGTTCAGGACCCTCCTGAAGAATGGGATTTTACTTTGTTCAGGACCCTCCTGAAAAATGGGATTTTAGTTTATGTTCAGGACCCTCCTGAAAAATAGGATTTTACTTTATGTTTAGGACCCTTCTGAAAAATGGGATTTTACTTTCTGTTCAGGACCCTCCTGAAAAATGGGATTTTGCTTTCAGTCCAGGACCCTCCTGAAAAATGGGATTTTACTTTCAGTTCAGGACCGTCCTGGAAAATGGGAATTTACTTTCAATTCAGGACCCTCCTGAAAAATGGGAATTTACTTTATGTTCAGGACCCTCCTGAAAAATGGGAATTTATTTCAATTCAGGATCCTCCTGAAAAATGGGAATTTACTTTATGTTCAGGACCCTCCTGAAAAATGGGAATTTACTTTATGTTCAGGACCCTCCTGAAAAATGGGATTTTACTTCATGTTCAGGACCCTCCAGGAAAATGGGAATTTACTATCAATTCAGGACCCTCCTAAAAAATGGGAATTTACTTTATGTTCAGGACCCTCTTAAAAATTGGACTTTACTTTATGTTCAGGACCCTCCTGAAAAATGGGACTTTACTTTCTATTCAGGATCCTCCTGAAAAATGGGATTTTACTTTATGTTCAGGATTCTCCTGATAAATGGGATGTTAGTTTCTGTTCAGGACCCTCCTGAAGAATTGGATTTTACTTTTGTTCAGGACCCTCATGAAGAATGGGATTTTACTTTATGTTCAGGACCCTCCTGAAAAATGGGATTTTACTTTATGTCCAGGACCCTCCTGAAAAATGGGAATTTACCTTTTGTTCAGGACCCTCCTGAAGAATGGGATTTTACTTTTGTTCAGGAACCTTCTGAAAAATAAGATTTTACTTTATGCGCAGGACCCTCTTGAAAATGGGATTTTACTCTCTGCTCAGGACCCTCCTGGAAAATGGGACAACGCTTTCAAAAGTGAAATACTATTTTACTATAATTTTTGTTTGGGATAATTTCTGTTCTAGTTTTAATGTTGGGTTTCAGGTGCCCGTCTGAAGAACATGGTGATGAAATAGCAAGTCCAGGACCCTCCTGAAAAATGGGAATTTACTTTCAGTTCAGGACCCTCCTGAAAAATGGGATTTTACTTTCTGTTCAGGACCCTCCTGAAAAATGGGATTTTACTTTTGTTCAGGACCCTCCTGAAAAATGGGATTTTACTTTATGTCCAGGACCCTCCTGAAAAATAGGAATTTTCCTTATGTTCAGGACCCTCCTGAAGAATGGGATTTTACTTTGTTCAGGACCCTCCTGAAAAATAGGATTTTACTTTATGTCCAGGACCCTCCTGAAAAATGGGATTTTACTTTATGTTCAGGACCCTCCTGAAAAATGGGATTTTTACTTTCTGTTCAGGACTCTCCTGAAAAATGGGATTTTACTTTCAATCCAGGACCCTCCTGAAAAATGGGATTTTACTTTCAGTTCAGGACCCTTCTAGAAAATGGGAATTTACTTTCAATTTAGGACTCTCCTGAAAAATGGGAATTTACTTTATGTTCAGGACCCTCCTGAAAAATGGGATTTTATTTCAATTCAGGACCCTCCTGAAAAATGGGATTTTATTTCAATTCAGGACCCTCCTGAAAAATGGGAATTTACTTTATGTTCAGGACCCTCCTGAAAAATGGGAATTTACTTTATGTTCAGGACCCTCCTGAAAAATGGGATTTTACTTCATGTTCAGGACTCTCCTGGAAAATGGGAATTTACTTTCAATTCAGGACCCTCCTGAAAAATGAGAATTTACTTTATGTTCAGGACTCTCTTGAAAAATGGGACTTTACTTTATGTTCAGGACTCTCCTGAAAAATAGGACTTTACTTTCTATTCAGGATCCTCCTGAAAAATGGGATTTTACTTCATGTTCAGGATCCTCCTGAAAAATGGGATGTTAGTTTCTGTTCAGGACCCTCCTGAAGAATGGGATTTTACTTTTGTTCAGGATCCTCCTGAAGAATGGGATTTTACTTTATGTTCAGGACCCTCCTGAAAAATGGGATTTTACTTTATGCCCAGGACCCTTCTGAAAAATGGGAATTACCTTATGTTCTGGACCCTCCTGAAGAATGGGATTTTACTTTTGTTCAGGAACCTTTTGAAAAATAAGATTTTACTTTATGCGCAGGACCCTCCTGAAAATGAGATTTTACTTTCTGCTCAGGACCCTCCTGGAAAATGGGACAACGCTTTCAAAAGTGAAATACTATTTTACTATAATTTTTGTTTGGGATAATTTCTGTTCTAGTTTTAATGTTGGGTTTCAGGAGCCCGTCTGAAGAACAGGGTGATGAAATAGCAAGTCAGGAGCCCGCCTGAAGAACAGGGTGATGAAGTAACAAGTCAGGAGCCCGCCTGGAGAAGGGTGAAGAAACGAAAAGTCAAGCAACAAAGCGAAGCAATGGAAAGTCAAGCAACAAGTTGGAAGAAATTGCAAGTCAGGAGCCCGCCTGAAGAATAGGGTGATAAAAGTCGAGTCAAGAGCCAGCAGAAGCTGTTAGATAGGATTTTGTAATTTCGTTTATATTTTAACTTGTAATTTTCATTTTTGATGTATTGACAGAGCCGTGGACCGGAACCTCGGCGGAGCCTCACTCGACTCTCCAACTCGGTATAGCCCACTTCTCTTCCAATCCTTTGAACTATCCGTGACTTGATTCTTTCATAACTTGGGTAGGAAGGATGTCCTAAGTCAACCCCCGGTTGTCCTTCTTCCTTCTGTTTCTTTCTTTGAATAATGGTCGGGTCAAAATATGGTCTCACTGTCTACTTCTTTGTCTGAAAATACTTCGTGTTTACATTCAAAGGGGGCAAGATGTAGACACCTAATTTTGTCCCTCCCGAAGTCTAATTTTATTCATTTTTAGTTCACCTTACCATGTGTCCAACCCCATGTAATTATATCCCACAAAAATACAAAAATAAACAAAAAAAAAAAATATCTCTAACTAATTTTTCCTATCCTAACAACCTACCCAATCAAAAGCTTCCACCTACCCTAACTACCCATATGATCCCCTCCTCTTTTTTCTTGTCCACAAAAAAAGAATATATGGGGGACCCACCAAAATTCCCACATCATAACAAATCCATGCCCATTATAAAAGAAAAATTCTAAGAGGAAAAGGGGCATTCTTTGATCATCATCTTCTCCACAATAACAACAATCACAAAATAATCTTCCTCACAAAAAAAACAAAAAAAAAACAACAACCGGTGAACAGTACCCGGTGAACAGTAATCGGCGTGAAAAGTGACGGTGAATGGGTCATTATTTGTCGAGTTGGATTGTTGGTGTTAAGGTTCGGCTCGAGGTTTCCGGGTGCGGACTCTCTTTATTCGACTAACATTGAGTTTGAAAGCTTCAAATTTAAGGTCCAATTCTTTCTTCTCTTTTATTTAATTCTTATGTGATTGTGATTGCGTGTGATTCGATACCGTGGTTTGTTTGTTGATGTGAACTGTTGGTGACATTTGGGTGTGTGATGTGCTAAACATGATTGGTGAATTTTTGTTATTCTCGATTGGTGGATTGTGTATTGAAATAGGTTAATCACGTGGTTAAAAATGAATTAAGGTGGGGATTAAAAATGGAGGAAAATGAATATTGATTAATTTTGATGTATTGATAATGTTAAACATGATAGAATTGTGATATGTTGAACTTGGTAGGCAAACGTAGGCCGGTTAGGCAAATTTAGGAATAACGATTTATTGGAGTGTTTGAATATGTGCGTGAATGGTACTTTGTACTTTATTGCACGAAAAGTTTAAATTGTACTCATTTGGCCGGGGAATGCCCCGAAGGATTTGTATTGATTTATCCGGGGAATGCACTGAAGTAGCATGTACGCAAAGGAGGCTCGTGATCAAGGCCCGGAACGTCGGGTGGAGTTTAGTTTAGGATTAGTTTAGAATAGAATAAGTTTTATATTTCAGCACTTCTTTTATTTTGGATTGTATAATTTGGACTGAACATTATTTTTGTTTGTTTTGAATTTTGTGTGATTTATTTATTTGCTTGTTTTGTGTGTTTATGTGGTTTGTACATTTGTAATGTCAAATTAGCCGATACGCTCCACCAAGCGACTGTGGTCGAACCACGGGATCGAGGGGTGCCTAACACCTTCCCCTCGGTCAACAGAATTCCTTAGCCAAAATCTCTGTTCGTAAACCGGTTTAAAGAGTCAAATGGTTTCGAAAAGGATTTTCCAATGGTGACTTGGCACACCAGATTATGCCAAGTGGCGACTCTGATTTTGAATGTAAAAACAATCTTTTTTTCGGAACCAATCTTCATTTTGTCACTTTAATAAAAACCCTTTCAAACCTTAAAATACATATATTAATTTTTGGAGTCGAAAAAAGGGTGTGACAGAAATATGATTTAGAAATAATGAGAGGATGTTTCTTGATGTTACTATGATGTTCTTGTGTTTCTTGAATTCTTGAAATGTTGACAAATAGAGTTTCTTGCATATGTTTACATGAGCTTTAAGAAAGAGTTTCTTGAAATGATTTATTGATATGGTGGTCCCAGATTTACGTTTTGAAACAGAGATTATTATATGCTAATAATGACTCAGAGATGTGACTTGCAAGTCAATGGTATGACGATACCATAAGTATGTATGCCATAACAGAGTATGTTATCAGAGTTTGATTTAAGAGAATGCATGTTTTAAAGAGTTAAAACTGGGCTTAAAGAGGGTTAGGTGGTTACCCGAAGAAAGTTTGAGTTCAAGTAACTCTTAGCCTAAAACCGTGATTTGCCGATCCAGGTATATTATTTTTACGCTGGCGACGGCCGTGTGGCGTGACAGAGTCAGAGACTCCAACCCTTGCGGCACACTTGGGTTGGAGGCTTCCCCGCCAAGTCAATGGCGGATTCCATATAGCCCGTGAAATTTCAGAGCTGTAGGGTATACCACCTAGCGCAAAAGTAAAACAAAGAATGTCTCAGAGTTCAGATAATTTTCTTTCAGAGTCTTTCAGAAATGCCCATGAGATTTCTTACTATATGATATGTTTATGAACTGTTTTAAATTGCTCTCGTATATGTTGAATATAAATTATTATTTTGGATTTGCTCTGCGTATCAGTACATCTGTATTGACCTCCTACCTCCCAGGTTCGTAGGCTCAGTCTAAGAGTCTGGCTAATCAGTAGAGTATTCCAGAGAGAAGTGATCCGTGCAGTGGTGAGCCCTCTTTGTTCCAGAAGGTAATTGGCGGTGCCATGCATTCCTTCTCCTATTTGTACTAGGAGAGAGGTTCGTTTTAAGAAACTTTTATCTAACTTTAAACTTTAACTAATATTGCATGCAAATTGTGTAATATTAATTGGTTCTAATAATTTATTTAATTAGAATGAAAATTTCTAAATTGGTCTTTTATTCCAAATATAATCATTATTTGATATGTCCTAATTAAACAAATAATGAATATGTTTAAACTATTTTGATAATATAAAGATATATTTGGACCTATTTTGTTGTTTTATCACTAATATATAATACATCAAACCCCCCTGAACTTGTCCCGATAACTTAGTTTAGCACTTAAACTTTACGAATAATTATTTACCCCCCTTAATATCTTTAAAGTGAATTAATTCCAACCCTAATGCTGACGTGATATTTAAAAAGAAAAGAAAAGAAAAAAAAACGCGTGATTTTTTTAATTTTTAAAACACACATATATATATATAACAAAAAAATAAAATTTTCTCTCCTTCTCCTTCTACCCATCCCCCATCCTAATCTCCTCCCAAACCCGCCAGCCCCCCCCCCCCCCCCCCGCCCGCCCCTCCTCCAAAATCTAACCCCAATTACTTCTCCAATTACCAAATCACATCCCTACCTCCAATTTCTCCTCCTTCATCTCCAATAAAAAAAAATGAAATTGAATTTGAAAATTTAAAAATTGACATGATTTGAATGTTTGGTTGTTAATTTTAGAGAATTTGGTGTTGATTTTATCTAATTTACCAGGTGGTTGAGTTTTTTTATCACTATTTTATGGTGATAATGGAGTTTTCCGGCAAAAATTCACCGGAAAATATGACGTATGTGTGTAGGTGTGGCTGTGGGGGTAGACGGAGGTGGATGAGGGTGTGTGCAGGTGTGGCAGTGTGGGGGTGGACGGGGTGTGTGCAGGTGTGGTGGTGGACGGGAGAGGGGGGGGAGGGGAGGGGAGGGGATGGGGGGTTATGAAGAAGATGGAAAATGGGGGGTGGGGTTATTTTTAAAATTTAAAATATTTTATATATATTTAAAATATATATATATATATATATATATATATATATATATATAATATTTATATATATTTTACTTATATATATAATATTTAAAAAATACTTTATTTACGTGGCTCCGACGTGGCGTTGACGTGTCAGCGAGTGTGATGTACTCTCTCTCATGAGAGTGGTATTATATATTAAGGGTTGAAATTAATTCACTCCAAAGATGTTAAGAGGGTAAATAAATGAAAGGTTAGTTTAAGTGCTAAAGTAAGTTGAGAAGACAAGTTCGAGGAGGGGAGATTTGATGCATTATCTCTTTAATCTATAATAATTGGTTCTAATAATTTATTTAATTAGAATGGAAATTTCTACATTGGTCTTTTTATTCCAAATATAATCAATAACGGTATGTCCTAATTAAACAAATAATGATTGTGTTTAAACTATTTTTGATAATATATTTGGATCATTTTTTGTTGTTTTATCTCTAATTTCTAATGTCTAATGTCTAATCTTTAATCTCTATGTCTAATCTCTACTAGTATTTTTTTATGAATTCGTTCCAATAATTTATTTAATTAGAATGGAAATTTTTAAGTTGGTCGTTTTATTCCAAGTATAATCAATAATGGCATGTCCTAATTAAACAAATTATGGTTGTGTTTAAACTAGTTTTGATAATATAAAGATATATTTGGACCATTTTTAATTAGAATCGAAATTTTTAAGTTGGTCTTTTTATTCCGCTTATAATCATTAATGGTATGTCCTAATTAAACAAATAATAATTGAGTTTAAACTATTTTTGATAATATATTTGGACCTTTTTTGTTGTTTTATATTTAATCTATAATTGGTAACCTATAATTTCTAATCTCTATCTCTAATGCAAATTGTGTGATATTAAATAAATAATGGTTGTGTTTAAACTATTTTTGATAATATAAAGATATATTTGGACCATTTTTGTTGTTTTATCTCTAATCTCTAATGTCTAATGCCTAATCTTTAGTCTATATTTGATAATCTATAATTTTTAATTTCTATCTCTAATCTCTAATCTCTATCTATCATACATTATAAGTGTGAAGAGCCTAACAAATATCGTTTTACCTTCATTAAAAGTCTTCGCAATAGACAAAATCATCATTTTACTATTTTTCTCAAATTATTATTGAATATAATTATAATATTTAAATTATGGAATTCCAAAATATATGTAAAAAGAAAAATATATTTTAAAGTTTAATGTGTCCTAGAATATATGATAAAGTAAATTATATTTTAAAAATTATGTAGTCTTAAAATATATGATAAGAAGAAAATATATTTAAAATTAAGGAATTCAAAAATATATTATAAGAGAAAATATATGATAAATACAAACCAATCCTAAAAATGTAGGAAGGATATTTCATTAATCATAATAAAAAGAAAGAACACAAAATTGGACCACAAAAACTAAACTTTAACTTCTGAAAAAAAAAAACACGGGGGTGGGGGGTGGGGGACACCAAAAAACAGAGCATTCAATATGGGTCGGTCTGACCCAACCTGTAATTTGATGGAGTTGAGCTTCAATTTTTACAGTCCATTTAAGAACAGAGCTTTTTAGCCCGGCCCAGATAAGTCCGTGGCCCGTAAGGCTTGTGCAATGTGGGTTGAGCTAGCCCGTGGGTCGGCCTGTAAGTTAAATACATGCAACAATTTAGATTGCTTATTAGTATTTTTATTTGGTTTAAAGGATATCATACCAAAAATTATTTAATTTCGCAATTAGGAGTATTTTTTGGGGGTGTTGGAGACTTGATTAATAAGTATTAACACTATGCAATATTATCTGGTAATATTTATGTTTATTAATATTCTAAAATTAAATTATAAAATATTATTTTTTAAAAAGTGGGTTGGCCCGTGAGACCCGCAGCCCACAAAGTAATGTTGTGGGCTTGGTGTTTTTTGGGCCATCATTTTGATGGGCCAGCCTGGCCTGGCCCGTCAAACTCAAAGCCCGTGTGGGCTAGTCCGTGTGGGCTAGCCCGTATTGACAGCTCTACCAAAAAACACTGTAACATCTGGAAAAAAAGGGACTGGGGGGGGGGGGGGTCTAAAATTCCTATTAATAAAGTTAAGTTTATTTGAAATTCATATTATTTTAATATTAATAAATAATCTATGAAATAAAAATAAAAATTTATCATATTCAGATAATTTCCTTCTTAAAAGATTTTGGACTTCTCAATTTATTAGAATTTTATCATATATATATATATTGGCCAAACCCATCGGCGACCCCCTAAACTTGGCACGATCTTTCACTTAGGCACCTCGAGTGGACGTTGTTCACTTTTGACACCTCAAGTAGCCATAAAGTGTGTCACTTTGGCACCTTTTGCTGATTCAGTAAAGAGAGTGTATTACACTCGCTTTTAAACACGTTTCAGGGTTATTTTCATAATTTCTGAGGGAAATTTTCTTAATGTTGGAGTTGTCTTCTCCACACAACTTTCTTTAGCCTCCATTAATGGAGGTTGAATTTTTCAAGAATGACATCAAAATTTTACTCCACTAACAAAATACTCACTCCATTAATATACCTACAACAACAATACACACCATGAACATCAAATAATACTCCTTCCCTTAATCAACGACATCATTAACACCCAAAAAAAAATATCAACACTTAATTAAAAAACAGAACAGGCCAAACACATCAAATATTTTATTTTTAGCTTTTCAAGCATGGTGATGCACCTAAATTTCTCCAAGTACGGCAGGTAGATGACAAGCTTGCTCGATCACGATAGTTCAAACACGAAAAGAGTTGGATTACTGGATTACTGTATCTCATGTCCCTTCCTTGTCAATTTCCTCCTAATCCTCCTGTTCATATCTAAATTCGCGATTCACAAATTATTTTACAGTCGGGGTTCTTACACCACTAATGAAGGAACAAAAGGACAACTTTTAAACACTAGCTGGTTATGAAAGTTTATTGGTGATAGAAAGCATGAAATTGAAGGGTGGGGTGGGGAAGAGAATTGAGGGGTGAGAGAGCGGACAAGTGGTGAGGGGGTGGGTGGGTTGGAGAAGACGAATGAGGAAGGGAGGGAGCTGGCAGGTGGTGAGGGGGTGGCGTGGGCTGTAGAAGACGATGAGGATTGGTGGGGTGGGGGAAATTAAATTTTATATTTTTTTTATAATTATTTAAGTTAAAAATTGCCAAGTGGCAATATTTGATTGGTGTTTTTTTATTTTAATTAAAAATAGATATTTAACATTTAATTTGGAGAAAAATGACAAATGTCATAATATTATTGGTCACTTTACACGTCATCGGCGCGTGTAATACACGCACACGGTATAATTTTGCTGATTCAACAAAAAGTGTCAAAATAGTATTCGTGTATGCTATTTGAGGTGTCAAAAGTGAACAACGTCCACTTGAGGTGCCTAAGTGAAAGATCGTGCCAACTTTAGGGGGCCACCGATGGGTTTGGCCAATAATATTTGAGAAAAGACATTTCCCCCCCCCCCCCCCCCCCCCCCCCGAACTTGTCGCTAAAACTTACTTTAGACCTTAAACTAAATTTCTATTTATTTACCTCCCTTAACATCTTTAAAGTGTATTAATTTCACCCCTCAAAACTGAATACCACTCTCACAACGGAGAGTGTGTTACACTTGCCTACACATCAACGCCACGTCAATGCCACATAGATGACACGTCATTGCCACATAAGAAATTACTATTTTCTAAAAAAAATTAATCCCCCACACATTATTTTTATATATTTTTAAAAAAATAAATAAAAAATATATATGTACTATTTTATTTATATAAATATATATATATATATATATATTTATTTTTTAAAATATATATATTTGTATTTATATACACACATTTATATATATTAAATAAAAAAGGCACCCCCATCCTCATTTTCTTTCTTCTTCACACCCACCCACCCACACTGCCTACCCCCGCCGCTCTCTGTTTTCTCCTCTTTCAGCCCTTACCCCCACCTTACGAAGCCCCCACTCCCCCTTCTCTTTCAGCCTCCACCCATTTTTTCTTTCATCTTCAAACCATTCATTTTTTGCTAAATCACTGTAACTAAAGTAAGTTTTGGCTAATTGTGATTAATTGATGAGGAATAAGCGAAAAGGATGTAAGATTTTTTGTCCTAAAAAGAGAGAAATATGAAATTCGAGTCATGATTCGGGTTCTTCCATATCGAATTTGAAAATCCATTTTTCGTTAGAGGAATGTTCTAGAAGGTTGAAGAAAAGGTGTAAGGAAGATGATGATTGATGTTTTTCATCTGCTTGTTTCACCTTCTTTTTACGATTGAATTTTTGTTTTTACGATTGAATTTGTGTTTGTTGTGAAATTAAAATCATGATGTTTGAAATTTGTGTTTGTTGAATTTGTGTTTTCTTTTTTCTTTCTTGAAATTGTTTTGGGTGCAAGCACTGCACTACAATAATGGTTCCCATCTCTCTATATGTTCAGATTTGTAAGGAAGAAGAAGAAGAAGAAGAAGAAGAAATGGGGATGGTAGGGTGTGTGGAAGAAGAAAAAATGGGGGTGGTGGGGCGTGAGGAAGAAGGGAAAAAAATAATGTTTAAAGATATTAAAGTGGGCTGCATTGAAATCATTTTATCTTTTTTTACTAAAACGCGCTTTTATTTTTTTTGCCACGTCAGACGTTAAGGGGGGGAAATCATACACTTTAAAGTTCATAAGGGGGGTAAATAATTATCTGATTTGTTTAGAGTCTAAAGTAAGTTTTGCTAACAAGTTGAGGGAGGATTTGATGTATTTTCTCATAATATTTTGATCAAACTTAATATACTTTAAGGGATCGTTTGGTAGGATAACGAGCTATGCGGAGATTAGTAATGCATAGATTACTAATACAAGGATTGTAATGCAAGGATTATTTTTTATCATGTGTTTGGTTCATTGTGTAAAGCTAGATATATCATGTATTGTGTTTTGTTTAAAATTCTACAAATATGTTCTTTACAATTATGCCCTTAATCTTTTTGTGAAATTTCTATTTCATTTAACTTGTCATCTTAAAAATTAAAATATAAATAGTTCAGATGCCTGAAGTGCATAGACCCTTCACCAAAATGATCTAAGGATCTCTACAACATCATGAAATGCATACTATCGTGAGACATTATCGTTCAAACAATTATTTGAAATCTCATATATCTTCTTTTTTTAATCTGCCACTCTCCATCTTCAAGGTCATTTGTATATTATTTTCTTTTAATCAAATGCAATTTTTTTACATTTAACTAATTCTTCAGTGAAATGAACATACGGAATGTATGTTACTAATCATATGAAATGTGTTCAACTAGTTCTTGAATGAAATAACATGAAATTAATCATTCATAAGCATACACAATTCGATCAACACAAGTTGCAAAACCAAATTTACATTGCAAATCAAGGCAATCTTTTATACTCTCACACGTATTTGTGCATGCTTTCTTCCTCCCTTTTTTATGATTGGTGAAATATGTTGAAACACCCCGCATTTTCGAGCTAGAAATCGAACTGTCGTTCCTATGTGCGTAAGCTCTAATTTCATGATTTATGCTAAGATTCATGTGTCATGATAATCTTTCGCCTAGTATATTAAGTGATTATAAGGTGAAAAACGTTCATAGAAATAGCGTAAAGCAAAGTTGAGCTAAGAACCTTTCATTCATCCAAAATTGGATATTCGATTCTACAAGGGTTTACTTTGAACGTAGATAACTCTTGATACATATAGAATTTTTCATCTCAAGATCCACCAAATTGTAGATAATTAAATTAGCTTTCCAACGATATCAATTTCGCCAAAATCCAATAACCGAACGAAAAGTTATGACTTTTTTTGTGTGAGGCAGTAAGTCGACGCGATCATGACGTGTCGCGTCGAGATCGCGTCGACTCGAAACCAGACGCGTATCTATGACTTTTTTACGCATTATTTCAGTTTCTAATGGGTCTAGGGGCATCATGGTCATTTTTTCTCACCCAAAATACGTCTGTAACATTGAATTTCAACCCCAAGAAGCCAAAATATCTTATTTTTCACTTTTTCTCTCAAAATCAAAACCCTAACTCCTCTCCCAAAGATTCAAGAACTCATTCATAAGATCAAGAATTCCAAAAAACGGATCAAGATCTGAGTTTCGCTCTTTCTCCTAAATAATCTAAGGTGCATGGGGTTTTCCTAAACTGCATGGGCATGGTGAAAACGATTTTTTTAATGATGTTTTTGAATATTGATAAATCATGAATTGACAAAGGGGTTTTGAAATTTCATTTACAAATTGTGTATTATGAATCCTTTTTGATCTATTGTTTTGGTCTTGAGGCCTTCCCCTAAAGTTGATTTATAATTATGTATGGGTGTATGTATATATATATATATATATATGAACATGTTTGATGAGTTTGAATGATTGAATTGAGAGCATGAACTACTAAAATCCCTCTCATGTTTAAACGCTCCTAGTTTTGTAAGTTATGACTTATTCGAAGTGCATTGTTGAAAAAATAATATAAATATTTTGGTTATGGTTTATGACTTGATTTTTATTTTGAATTGATGAGAGGGCTTTTAACTTAGTGTTGAAGGTAAAAGAGGTTTATTAAAAAGATTGCATGTTTTATCACAAATTTGATGACCACCACGTGTTTGTTGAAATGATTGAAAGAATGAACTTTACATAGTTTGCTAAGTGTTTGAAGTATGAAATCTTCTTGAATTGATTCGAAATATGGTGGTCCAAACTTTATGCTTCGAAAGAAGAGATTGTATATGATATTTGTATGGCTCAGTAATATGACTTGCAAGTCTTGTGTGTGACGACACCAAAACAGATAAGGCCATAACAGAATTAGAACAGAACAGAAGTAAGATTTTGATTAGATTTTCAGAAAAAGAATTTTGAAAGATGCATGATCAGAAAAGGTTAAAAATGGGCGTAAAGAGAGTTAGGTGGTTACCCGAAGAAAGTACAAGTTAAAAGACTCAAGGCTAGAAACCGTGATATGCTGACACGGGGTTATGGTACCATGCTTTGTGACCTTGTGTACCTTGATTCATGACATCCCAAATTGGGACTATGGTTAGGAGCCCTGTTTTGTGATCTTGTGCACTACCATGACATGTTAATTTGACTGGGGATTTTGGCACCCTGCTGTGTGATCTTGCGTGTCCCCCTTATTGATACTCCAATCCTGACGACAAACTTGAATTGGGGGCTTGGCCGCCGAGTCAAGGGCATTCCATATAGCCCGTGAAATTTCAGATTGTAGGGTGTACCACCTAGCTCAGAAGTAATACAAAGATCAGAACTGCATTGAGAAAACTTGTTTTAAGATTATTTGAAATTGCCCATGTGCTTTAAATTATGTCATGCATACTGTTTTACAAATTGCTCTCACTTATGTTTTACAAAATTTATTATTTTGGATTGCACTGCGCACCAGTACTTTGTACTGACCCCCTATATTTCAGGGTGTGAGGCTCAGTCCAGAGTTCCTGCTAAGCCATAGAATCTGTCAGATAAAAGTGAGCAGTTGGTGAGCTTTTTTTATTTTGGAAGGCCTTGTCTTTAAAACATTATTATGTTATTTTGGTATTGGGTCCGACTGGGGGCCTTGTCCCAGTTTTGTCCTAGTCTTATGATTGATCTTGTAATGTTAGAGATTTGCGGATGAGTGTCAGATATTGTTAGATATTTATGGGTTTCATTCTGTACTGTTCAGTTGAAGCTAGAAATGATCATGATTCCATTTGTATTATTTTTTGCATTTTTCTTAGTGTATATGAATATTGTGCATGATTATCAGGTATAGAAGGGCGCCCGGGCCTTCATGGTTCGGGATGCTCGTCTCGACTAGGGCCTCGGTTCGAGTCGTGACAAACTTGGTATCAGAGCACGGTTCATGGTAATAGAATTGCATGCTGCATCATCAAAATGTTCTCAAAACATTTAGCACCAACAAAAATGGTCTTTAGCGACAATAAAAAAGCGGTAATTTGCTATTTATATTCTCCATCTAGACCTTGATACACCAGTTGTTGCTACTAACTAGTATTATTTTTAGCGATATTTATTTACGCTAATTACTAAGAAAACAGAGTTGTTGAAAAACATACGTTGAGGATGGATGTTTTATCATCGTAGCCAGCACGGGCGGAAGCGAAATTAGCACCAATAAGGAGATTTTTGCCACATGCTTGAGGGCTCAAGTATGCAGACGGGTAAGTAGTGAAGCCAAGTGCATCAGCTACAACAGCCGATTGAAAAAATTACTACATAAGATATCACGTTATAGATGAAATGACAATAGCTGTGTGACTTTTCCGTACAAAATTTAGTTGAATGGCTTTCTAAGAGAAACGATGTTAGTTGAGTGCCGTCAGAGAAATTAACTCATTAAAATTCTCAATACTGAACACTTCACAAAATGAATGAATAAGTTTCAACTGCTAAGGGCATTCCATCCAGATAAGCATCTGGATAATTTGGAACGTGACTTGACAATTGACAACCTGAGTGTCCTAAGATATGCAAATACTGGACCACAAGAAAAAAGGGAAATTAAAGAGTATAGTCTATGAACCTCAAAGAAAATAAGTTACCAGTCATATCGGTGACTAATTTTCCATTACAGAATCTACCAGTAGGTTGATGAGTAACAAAATCTCTTCCATAAGGTGGATAATTGGCTTTAAAAAGTGTGAGAATATAGTCATTATTTCCTACATCAGCAGCTGAATCGCCAAATATAATAATTGCAGGAACAAGTGTTGTGGAATCTTGAGCACTATTCAGACAAATAGCAAAGCTCATCAACAACAATGTCAATGCTTGTGTATTATTGACCCCCATTTTACAAAGACGTACTATGTGTTATAGCTAGAGATTTCACACTCAAAACTTTATAGTGGGCTAGACCTACTGTAAGTTGATCCAACCGAAGGATGATTAATAATTGTGCATTCAATATGAGGGACCTGAAGGTAGAGCAAGCCATCAATGCCACTTTGTATGTTGCATCGCTTAGCTATTAATTCACAACCGTAACATATAAACTAAAACAAATGAGTGACACTTGGCCAAAAATTCACATTTAATCATTATTTGAATCGTAGTATAACACTTATCAGAATATAATTCGATGGAGTTAATTATTACTTTGTGTATAGTATTACATTTTTGTTTTCATATGTAAGAATAAAATGATAATAAGATGAAGAGATTCAAATACAAGATAAAAATAGAAAATCGAAAACATATTATGTTATAATTAAATAAAATGGCACAACACACTGGCCCAAATGAAAACAAAAGAAAGACAGCAAAGCAGCGAAAGTACAATTATGGAAAGTTTGACTGGACGTACTTGCGTTTAGAGCTTTTTCTGCACTTTATAAATACCTCATAAATACGTTCCGAAGAAAAAAGAAAAAAATTGATCTAAGGAGAATTAGAAGTCATCTTGAAGGTTGGAGTTATATTTGGGTTCTACTTTTTTTTTTTTTTTTTTTTTTTAAAGTACTTTTATTTGTATATTTTTTGTATGAGTTGTTATTTCGCTTTCATGTCTACATGGAATTTAAACTTGATGGTTCTTAAATGTAGGCATTGAAATGAAATTGAACGTGTGAAGATTGTTAATGTCTATTGGTTTTCAGAAGCTTATGTAGCTCACGGGCTACAGATTCAACCCATAACTTTAATACATAGACTAAATATACGTGTAAAAGATTAGCAAAACTTAAATAAATATTATATTTTGAACTCATATTTTTTAATCTCATCAATGGGCAAAATATAAAAATTGAATTAATTAAAATTCTGGATTCGTTTCTGCTGGTTTCTATATATCATTGAGTTATTTATTTATTTGTCCTCTTAATTGTTTGATTATTTAACGAAATAGTTAAACATTATTCACGGCCTGTTAAGTACAATTGAAAGGGAAAATTGTGAGTCTGCCAGCGTTACTTTCTAATATACATTTTATTTGTAATTTCATTGAAAACTTTGCATTTAAAATATTGAATAGAAAAAAATTGTTCGTTTGGAATTTGTTATTTAATTTCTTCTTCCTCTCCTCTTCATATTTTTTTTCTTGAATGACGATTGATCACCATTTTCAAGCAACGAATGCAATTGGTTATTTATTTATAGTTGAGTTTGTGTTTTTTTCATATTTCCTTCGTTACACGGGAATTGGAATATACTGAAAATGAAATTCTTTAGTGGTGTTTGGTCACAAAAAATCAAACTTTTTTTTCTTCATTTTATTCGGAATTTTTTATATAATTTTCACAAATAATATTTGTATGGATGTGTTTTTCCTAAAAAAAAACATAAAACATGATCTAAAACGGATTTGGCTCCTCTCTATTTCGATTCTATGCATTTCCCCCAAGTTCCTATTTTGATTGATGACATATGACATAGTTCAAACTGAATGGGTAAGATTTAATTATTCTAAAGTAAATCTCTAACCATAGTTTAAATAATAAATACATTAAATATTTAGTTTAACAACATATTATCTTGTTCAGAAAAATAACAACAAAAATCTTTTCATCCTAAATATTTTTCGGGTAATTTCCATAGATGAGTCACTCATGTTTTGACAATTGCCTACAAATATCACTTTTGTTTCTTTTAGGATAAGAATATCACCCAACTATTCCTATTTCCTCAAAAAATACTTAACACTTTAAAAACCTTCTTTTCTCCTACTTGGCATGCCATTTTGTTAAAATCTTATTTTCTTAATAATAAACCTATTTAATTATTCAAATTCATTTATTCAAACCTACGTCTTATAAACTACAACAAAAATCTAAATTACGTAAGAAAAAAATTTATTGAAAATTTGCAAAAGAATTTACCAGTAACCTAATTCTCTACAAGTTTTTCAACCAAACTAATTCGATGAAAAACCTACAAATTTTTCTATCAAACAAAATTTGAAGGAGAAAATCTAAGTTTGTTTTGTCAAACAAAATTTGATTGAAAAATCTTAAAGGTAATTATCACCTTAAAATTTTAATTCGCATGTAGATCACCTGCAAAATTTTAAGCAAGATCTTTTTTGATAAAAAATGAATTCGTCTTGCGAATTTTTTTCAAGTAAATTCATAAACGAATCAAATAAATCCGCAAAGTTAACATGGGCAAGAAAATTTTAGAAAATAAAAATTTATTATTTTTAATTTAGCTTTTCATATTAAATTTTATTTTTAATTTAGCACCAAGTCACCAACAAAAATGGTCTTCAGCGACAATTAAGAAGCGGCAATTCACTATATATTTATTCTCTATTCAGACCATGATACACCAATTGTTGCTACTAACAACTATTATTTTTAGCGATATTTATTTACGACAATTACTTAGGAAACAGGGAGGTTGAAAAACTTACGTTGAGGATGGATATTTTATCATCGTAGCCAGCACCGGCGGAAGCGAAATTAGCACCAATAAGGAGATTCTTGCCAAATGCAGACGGGTAAGTAGTGAAGCCAAGTGCATCAGCTACAACAGTCGATTAAAAAAATTACTACATAAAGATATCACGTAAATTGATTTGATTGAGTGACTTCATAGATGAAATGACAATAATTGAATGACTTTCTAAGATAAACAATGTTCGTTGAGTTCTCTGAGGGAAATTAATTCATTAAAATTCTCAATATTGCACACTTCACAAAATGAATGAATAAGTTTCAACTGCTAATTAAGGGCATTCCATCCAGATAAGCATCTGAATAATTTGGAACGTGACTTGACAATTGACATACTGGGAGTTCTAAGAAATGCAAATACTGGACCACCTTTTATACTTTTATTTATATACTCCTATATTTTTTATGAGTTGTTATTTTGCTTTCATGTATATGTGGAATGAAACTTGATGGTTCTAATCTTGGACGTAGGCACCGAAATGAAATTGAATGTGTGAAGATTGTTAATATCTATTGATTTTCAGATTATATTCAATCCATAACTTTATACGTAGATTAAATATATGTGTAAAAGATCATCAAAACATTAATAAATATTATATTCTGAACTCAAATTTTTTAATTTCATCAATGGGCAAAATATAAAAATTAAATAATTTCATCCATATTCTCTACATAGCTCCATGAAAGAATTAACTTTATTAATCTTCTCTTGCGTCTGCTTTTGCCATTGTGCAATAGGAAAGTATAACACCCCGCAAAATCTTCCATGCGTTAGCTCTTAGTAATATGCTCTTAGAGTTAAAGAGTAGAAAGTTTTTTTTTTTTTTGTGTCAAAGAGACTTAGTCTCATTTTGACTTCCAAAGTGAGTAAAGTTTAAACTATATATATAATTTCTCTAATTTCGACTTTTTATCATGTGAAAAGTTGAATGAGCTTTCCGTCGATATAAGATTCGTCCAAAACGGACACTCGGTGAAGAAGTTAGAGCGATTTTAGTACTCAGTATTCTCGATGGACAAGCTATCGCGTCGCGCCAAGCCCTTTAATCCGCAATTGTCAATTTTCAGAGGGTCACCGCGATATCACCGCGTCGCGGTGAACCCTAAATTCACATTTGTCAAAACCAGTAGCTTGCCGCGATTAGACCGCGTCGCAATGGGTATAGCGATGAACCCATCGGCGCGACGCGGTGAAGCCTTACGCGGTGTACCTGTTGCGATTTTTAAAAACTCAAAGGGGCAGTCTAGTCTTTTGCCCGCATATCAAGTCGTGGAAACAAGAGATTTTGGGCGTTTTTGAGCATCATAAGCCTATCTTTCATCAAATTACTCAAGAACATTCCCAAGGATTTCAAACTAAAAATTCAAATAACTCAAGATTCAACCATGGGTTTTCCTTAATTCTTCAATAGTTGGAATTTCCATTGCTAGGGCTCCAAGAAGCACCCATCAATCGTGCGTATAGCATCCCAAAAACTAGAGATCACTCAAAAGCTTCTAATTTGAGGTACGTGGGGTTTATCCTAAAAACTACATGGTCTTGTAAACACTAGATCATGATTTAAAGATTATCAAGCATGAATTTTAAAAGGTTTTTTTGGAATCTATGTTTTAATTATGCATTATAAATGTTTTTATGATATTGTTGATTTGGCCTTTAGGTCTTTCCCTCTTGAATTGATTTACAAGTATATGTATATGTATGAAAACTGAGATTGAAGATTGTTTGAGAGCATATTATGAAACCCCTCTCGTATGTTGAATTAAAGATTATGATTTTGTCGGAAAAGAGTTGAAATGCATGCCTTGTGATTTGAAAGTAGTTTTCTCAATGTCATAGCAATTGAAATATGATTTAGAAATAATGAGAGGGTGTTTCTTGATGTTACTATGATGTTCTTGTGTTAAAGAGAAAGAAATGCATGTAATTGAGAACTTTGACATGACCACCTTGAATTCTTGAAATGTTGACAAAGAGAGTTTCTTGCATATGTTTACATGAGCTTTAAGAAAGAGTTTCTTGAAATGATTTATTGATATGGTGGTCCCAGATTTACGTTTTGAAACAAAGATTATTATATGCTAATAATGACTCAGAGATGTGACTTGCAAGTCAATGGTATGACGATACCATAAGTATGTATGCCATAACAGAGTATGTTATCAGAGTTTGATTTAAGAGAATGCATGTTTTAAAGAGTTAAAACTGGGCTTAAAGAGGGTTAGGTGGTTACCCGAAGAAGGTTTGAGTTCAAGTAACTCTTAGCCTAAAACCGTGATTTGCCGATCCGGGTATATTATTTTTACGCTGGTGACGGCCGTGTGGCGTGACAGAGTCAGAGACTCCAACCCTTGCGGCACACTTGGGTTGGAGGCTTCCCCGCCAAGTCAATGGCGGATTCCATATAGCCCGTGAAATTTCAGAGTTGTAGGGTATACCACCTAGCGCAAAAGTAAAACAAAGAATGTCTCAGAGTTCAGATAATTTTCTTTCAGAGTCTTTCAGAAATGCCCATGAGATTTTTTACTATATGATATGTTTATGAACTGTTTTAAATTGCTCTCGTATATGTTGAATATAAATTATTATTTTGGATTTGCTCTGCGTACCAGTACATCTGTATTGACCTCCTACCTCCCAAGTTCGTAGGCTCAGTCTAAGAGTCTGGCTAATCAGTAGAGTATTCCAGAGAGAAGTGATCCGTGCAGTGGTAAGCCCTCTTTGTTCCAGAAGGTAATTGGCGGTGCCATGCATTCCTTCTCCTATTTGTACTAGGAGAGAGGTTCGTTTTAAGAAACTTTTATCTAACTTTAAACTTTAACTAATATTGCATGCAAATTGTGTAATATTAATTGGTTCTAATAATTTATTTAATTAGAATGAAAATTTCTAAATTGGTCTTTTATTCCAAATATAATCATTATTTGACATGTCCTAATTAAACAAATAATGAATATGTTTAAACTATTTTGATAATATAAAGATATATTTGGACCTATTTTGTTGTTTTATCACTAATATATAATACATCAAACCCCCCTGAACTTGTCCCGATAACTTAGTTTAGCACTTAAACTTTACGAATAATTATTTACCCCCTTAATATCTTTAAAGTGAATTAATTCCAACCCTAATGCTGACGTGGTATTTAAAAAGAAAAGAAAAGAAAAAAAAACGCGTGATTTTTTTATTTTTTTTACTTTTAAAACATATATATATAACAAAAAAATAAAAAATTCTCTCCTTCTCCTTCTACCCATCCTCCATCCTAATCTCCTCCCAAACTCGCCAGCCCCTCCTCCAAAATCTAACCCCAATTACTTCTCCAATTACCAAATCACATCCCTACCTCCAATTTCTCCTCCTTCATCTCCAATAAAAAAAAATGAAATTGAATTTGAAAATTTAAAAATTGACATGATTTGAATGTTTGGTTGTTAATTTTAGAGAATTTGGTGTTGATTTGATCTAATTTACCAGGTGGTTGAGTTTTTTTATCACTATTTTATGGTGATAATGGAGTTTTCCGACGAAAATTCGCCGGAAAATATGACGTATGTGTGTAGGTGTGGCTGTGGGGGTAGACGGAGGTGGATGAGGGTGTGTGCAGGTGTGGCAGTGTGGGGGTGGACGGGGTGTGCAGGTGTGGTGGTGGACGGGAGAGGGGGGGGAGGGGAGGGGAGGGGATGGGGGGTTATGAAGAAGATGGAAAATGGGGGGTGGGGTTATTTTTAAAATTTAAAATATTTTATATATATTTAAAATATATATATATATATATATAATATTTATATATATTTTACTTATATATATAATATTTAAAAAATACTTTATTTACGTGTTTCCGACGTGACGCTGACGTGTCAGCGAGTGTGATGTACTCTCTCTCATGAGAGTGGTATTATATATTAAGGGGTGAAATTAATTCACTCCAAAGATGTTAAGAGGGTAAATAAATGAAATGTTAGTTTAAGTGCTAAAATAAGTTGAGAAGACAAGTTCGAGGAGGGGAGATTTGATGCATTATCTCTTTAATCTATAATAATTGGTTCTAATAATTTATTTAATTAGAATGGAAATTTCTACATTGGTCTTTTTATTCCAAATATAATCAATAACGGTATGTCCTAATTAAACAAATAATGATTGTGTTTAAACTATTTTTGATAATATATTTGGATCATTTTTTGTTGTTTTATCTCTAATTTCTAATGTCTAATGTCTAATCTTTAATCTCTATGTCTAATCTCTACTAGTATTTTTTTATGAATTCGTTCCAATAATTTATTTAATTAGAATGGAAATTTTTAAGTTGGTCGTTTTATTCCAAGTATAATCAATAATGGCATGTCCTAATTAAACAAATTATGGTTGTGTTTAAACTAGTTTTGATAATATAAAGATATATTTGGACCATTTTTAATTAGAATCGAAATTTTTAAGTTGGTCTTTTTATTCCACTTATAATCATTAATGGTATGTCCTAATTAAACAAATAATAATTGAGTTTAAACTATTTTTGATAATATATTTGGACCTTTTTTGTTGTTTTATATTTAATCTATAATTGGTAACCTATAATTTCTAATCTCTATCTCTAATGCAAATTGTGTGATATTAAATAAATAATGGTTGTGTTTAAACTATTTTTGATAATATAAAGATATATTTGGACCATTTTTGTTGTTTTATCTCTAATCTCTAATGTCTAATGCCTAATCTTTAGTCTATATTTGATAATCTATAATTTTTAATTTCTATCTCTAATCTCTAATCTCTATCTATCATACATTATAAGTGTGAAGAGCCTTACAAATATCGTTTTACCTTCATTAAAAGTCTTCGCAATAGACAAAATCATTATTTTACTATTTTTCTCAAATTATTAGTGAATATAATTATAATATTTAAATTATGGAATTCCAAAATATATGTAAAAAGAAAAATATATTTTAAAGTTTAATGTGTCCTAGAATATATGATAAAGTAAATTATATTTTAAAAACTATGTAGTCTTAAAATATATGATAAGAAGAAAATATATTTAAAATTAAGGAATTCAAAAATATATTATAAGAGAAAATATATGATAAATACAAACCAATCCTAAAAATGTAGGAAGGATATTTCATTAATCATAATAAAAAGAAAGAACACAAAATTGGACCACAAAAACTAAACTTTAACTTCTGAAAAAAAAAAAAACACGGGGGTGGGGGGTGGGGGACACCAAAAAACAGAGCCTTCAATATGGGCCGGTCCGACCCAACCTGTAATTTGATGGAGTTGAGCTTCAATTTTTGCAGCCCATTTCAGAACAGAGCTTTTTAGTCCGGTCCGGATAAGTCCGTGGCCCGTAAGGCTTGTGCAATGTGGGTTGAGCTAGCCCGTGGGTCGGCCTGTAAGTTAAATACATGCAACAATTTAGATTGCTTATTAGTATTTTTATTTGGTTTAAAGGATATCATACCAAAAATTATTTAATTTCGCAATTAGGAGTATTTTTTGAGGGTGTTGGAGACTTGATTAATAAGTATTAACACTATGCAATATTATTTGGTAATATTTATGTTTATTAATATTCTAAAATTAAATTATAAAATATTATTTTTTAAAAAGTGGGTTGGCCCGTGAGGCCCGCAGCCCACAAAGTAATGTTGTGGGCTTGGTGTTTTTTGGGCCATCATTTTGATGGGCCAGCCCGGCCTGGCCCGTCAAACTCAAAGCCCGTGTGGGCTAGCCCGTATTGACAGCTCTACCAAAAAACACTGTAACATCTGGAAAAAAAGGGAGGGGGGGGGGGTCTAAAATTCCTATTAATAAAGTTTAGTTTATTTGAATTTCATATTATTTTAATATTAATAAATAATCTATGAAATAAAAATAAAAATTTATCATATTCAGATAATTTCCTTCTTAAAAGATTTTGGACTTCTCAATTTATTAGAATTTTATCATATATATATATATATATATATATATATATATATATATTGGCCAAACCCATCGGCGACCCCCTAAACTTGGCACGATCTTTCACTTAGGCACCTCGAGTGGACGTTGTTCACTTTTGACACCTCAAGTAGCCATAAAGTGTGTCACTTTGGCACCTTTTGCTGATTCAGTAAAGAGAGTGTATTACACTCGCTTTTAAACACGTTTCAGGGGTATTTTCATAATTTCTGAGGGAAATTTTCGTAATGTTGGAGTTGTCTTCTCCACACAACTTTCTTTAGCCTCCATTAATGGAGGTTGAATTTTTCAAGAATGACATCAAAATTTTACTCCATTAACAAAATACTCACTCCATTAATATACCTACAACAACAATACACACCATGAACATCAAATAATACTCCTTCCCTTAATCAACGACATCATTAACACCCAAAAAAAAATATCAACACTTAATTAAAAAACTGAACAGGCCAAACACATCAAATATTTTATTTTTAGCTTTTCAAGCATGGTGATGCACCTAAATTTCTCCAAGTACGGCAGGTAGATGAAAAGCTTGCTCGATCACGATAGTTCAAACACGAAAAGAGTTGGATTACTGGATTACTGTATCTCATGTCCCTTTCTTGTCAATTTCCTCCTAATCCTCCTGTTCATATCTAAATTCGCGATTCACAAATTATTTTACAGTCGGGGTTCTTACACCACTAATGAAGGAACAAAAGGACAACTTTTAAACACTAGCTGGTTATGAAAGTTTATTGGTGATAGAAAGCATGAAATTGAAGGGTGGGGTGGGGAAGAGAATTGAGGGGTGAGAGAGCGGACAAGTGGTGAGGGGGTGGGTGGGTTGGAGAAGACGAATGAGGAAGGGAGGGAGCTGGTAGGTGGTGAGGGGGTGGCGTGGGCTGTAGAAGACGATGAGGATTGGTGGGGTGGGGGAAATTAAATTTTATAATTTTTTTATAATTATTTAAGTTAAAAATTGCCAAGTGGCAATATTTGATTGGTGTTTTTTTATTTTAATTAAAAATAGATATTTAACATTTAATTTGGAGAAAAATGACAAATGTCATAATTTTATTGGTCACTTTACACGTCATCGGCGCGTGTAATACACGCACACGGTATAATTTTGCTGATTCAACAAAAAGTGTCAAAATAGTATTCGTGTATGCTATTTGAGGTGTCAAAAGTGAACAACGTCCACTTGAGGTGCCTAAGTGAAAGATCGTGCCAACTTTAGGGGGCCACCGATGGGTTTGGCCAATAATATTTGAGAAAAGACATTCCCCCCCCCCCCCCCCCCCCCCCCCCGAACTTGTCGCTAAAACTTACTTTAGACCTTAAACTAAATTTCTATTTATTTACCTCCCTTAACATCTTTAAAGTGTATTAATTTCACCCCTCAAAACTGAATACCACTCTCACAACGGAGAGTGTGTTACACTCGCCTACACATCAACGCCACGTCAATGCCACATAGATGACACATCATTGCCACATAAGAAATTACTATTTTTCTAAAAAAAATTAATCCCCCACACATTATTTTTATATATTTTTTAAAAAATAAATAAAAAATATATATGTACTATTTTATTTATATAAATATATATATATATATATATATATATATATATTTATTTTTTTAAATATATATATTTGTATTTATATACACACATTTATATATATTAAATAAAAAAGACACCCCCATCCTCATTTTCTTTCTTCTTCACACCCACCCACCCACACTGCCTACCCCCGCCGCTCTCTGTTTTCTCCTCTTTCAGCCCTTACCCCCACCCTACGAAGCCCCCTCTCCCCCTTCTCTTTCAGCCCCCACACATTTTTTCTTTCATCTTCAAACCATTCATGTTTTGCTAAATCACTGTAACTAAAGTAAGTTTTGGCTAATTGTGATTAATTGATGAGGAATAAGCGAAAAGGATGTAAGATTTTTTGTCCTAAAAAGAGAGAAATATGAAATTCGAGTCATGATTCGGGTTCTTCCATATCGAATTTGAGAATTCATTTTTCGTTAGAGGAATGTTCTAGAAGGTTGAAGAAAAGGTGTAAGGAAGATGATGATTGATGTTTTTCATCTGCTTGTTTCACCTTTTTTTTACGATTGAATTTTTATTTTTACGATTGAATTTGTGTTTGTTGTGAAATTAAAATCATGATGTTTGAAATTTGTGTTTGTTGAATTTGTGTTTTCTTTTTTCTTTCTTGAAATTGTTTTGGGTGCAAGCACTTCACTACAATAATGGTTCCCATCTCTCTATATGTTCAGATTTGTAAGGAAGAAGAAGAAGAAGAAGAAATGGGGGTGGTAGGGTGTGTGGAAGAAGAAAAAATGGGGGTGGTGAGGCGTGAGGAAGAAGAGAAAAAAATAATGTTTAAAGATATTAAAGTGGGTTCCATTGAAATCATTTTATCTTTTTTTACTAAAACGCGCTTTTATTTTTTTTGCCACGTCAGACGTTAAGGGGGGGAAATAATACACTTTAAAGTTCATAAGGGGGGTAAATAATTATCTGATTAGTTTAGAGTCTAAAGTAAGGTTTGCTAACAAGTTGAGGGGGATTTGATGTCTTTTCTCATAATATTTTGATCAAACTTAATATACTTTAAGGGATCGTTTGGTAGAATAACGAGTTATGCGGAGATTAGTAATGCATAGATTACTAATACAAGGATTGTAATGCAAGGATTATTTTTTATCAAGTGTTTGGTTCATTGTGTAAAGCTAGATATATCATGTATTGTGTTTTGTTTAAAATTCTACAAATATGTTCTTTACAATTATGCCCTTAATCTTTTTGTGAAATTTCTATTTCATTTAACTTGTCATCTTAAAAATTAAAATATAAATAGTTCAGATGCCTGAAGTGCATAGACCCTTCACCAAAATGATCTAAGGATCTCTACAACATCATGAAATGCATACTATCGTGAGACATTATCGTTCAAACAATTATTTGAAATCTCATATATCTTCTTTTTTTAATCTGCCACTCTCCATCTTCAAGGTCATTTGTATATTATTTTCTTTTAATCAAATGCAATTTTTTTACATTTAACTAATTCTTCAGTGAAATGAACATACGGAATGTATGTTACTAATCATATGAAATGTGTTCAACTAGTTCTTGAATGAAATAACATGAAATTAATCATTCATAAGCATACACAATTCGATCAACACAAGTTGCAAAACCAAATTTACATTGCAAATCAAGGCAATCTTTTATACTCTCACACGTATTTGTTCATGCTTTCTTCCTCCCTTTTTTATGATTGGTGAAATATGTTGTAACACCCCGCATTTTCGAGCTAGAAATCGAACCGTCGTTCCTATGTGCGTAAGCTCTAATTCCATGATTTATGCTAAGATTCATGTGTCATGATAATCTTTCGCCTAGTATATTAAGTGATTATAAGGTGAAAAACGTTCATAGAAATAGCGTAAAGCAAAGTTGAGCTAAGAACCTTTCAATCATCCAAAATTGGATATTCGATTCTACAAGGGTTTACTTTGAACGTAGATAACTCTTGATACATATAGAATTTTTCATCTCAAGATCCACCAAATTGTAGATAATTAAATTAACTTTCCAACGATACCAATTTCGCCAAAATCCAATAGCCGAACGAAAAGTTATGACTTTTTTCGTGTGAGGCAGTAAGCCGACGCGATCATGACGCGTCGCGTCGAGATCGCGTCGACTCGAAACCAGACGCGTATCTATGACTTTTTTACGCATTATTTCAGTTTCTAATGGGTCTAGGGGCATCATGGTCATTTTTTCTCACCCAAAATACGTCTGTAACATTGACTTTCAACCCCAATAAGCCAAAATATCTTATTTTTCACTTTTTCTCTCAAAATCAAAACCCTAACTCCCCTCCCAAAGATTCAAGAACTCATTCATAAGATCAAGAATTCCAAAAAACGGATCAAGATCTGAGTTTCGCTCTTTCTCTTAAATAATCTAAGGTGCATGGGGTTTTCCTAAACTGCATGGGCATGGTGAAAACGATTTTTTTAATGATGTTTTTGAATATTGATAAATCATGAATTGACAAAGAGGTTTTGAAATTTCATTTACAAATTGTGTATTATGAATCCTTTTTGATCTATTGTTTTGGTCTTGAGGCCTTCCCCTAAAGTTGATTTATAATTATGTATGAGTGTATGTATATATATATATATATATATGAACATGTTTGATGAGTTTGAATGATTGAATTGAGAGCATGAACTACTAAAATCCCTCTCATGTTTAAACGCTCCTAGTTTTGTAAGTTATGACTTATTCGAAGTGCATTGTTGAAAAAATAATATGAATATTTTGGTTATGGTTTATGACTTGATTATTATTTTGAATTGATGAGAGGGCTTTTAACTTAGTGTTGAAGGTAAAAGAGGTTTAGTAAAAAGATTGCATGTTTTATCACAAATTTGATGACCACCACGTGTTTGTTGAAATGATTGAAAGAATGAACTTTACATAGTTTGCTAAGTGTTTGAAGTATGAAATCTTCTTGAATTGATTCGAAGTATGGTGGTCCAAACTTTATGCTTCGAAAGAAGAGATTGTATATGATATTTGTATGGCTCAGTAATATGACTTGCAAGTCTTGGGTGTGACGACACCAAAACAGATAAGGCCATAACAGAATTAGAACAGAACAGAAGTAAGATTTTGATTAGATTTTCAGAAAAAGAATTTTGAAAGATGCATGATCAGAAAAGGTTAAAAATAGGCGTAAAGAGAGTTAGGTGGTTACCCGAAGAAAGTACAAGTTAAAAGACTCAAGGCTAGAAACCGTGATATGCTGACACGGGGTTATGGTACCATGCTTTGTGACCTTGTGTACCTTGATTCATGACGTCCCAAATTGGGACTATGGTTAGGAGCCTTGTTTTGTGATCTTGTGCACTACCATGACATGTTAATTTGACTGGGGATTTTGGCACCCTGCTGTGTGATCTTGCGTGTCCCCCTTATTGATACTCCAATCCTGACGGCAAACTTGAATTGGGGGCTTGGCCGCCGAGTCAAGGGCATTCCATATAGCCCGTGAAATTTCAGATTGTAGGGTGTACCACCTAGCTCAGAAGTAATACAAAGATCAGAACTGCATTGAGAAAACTTGTTTTAAGATTATTTGAAATTGCCCATGTGCTTTAAATTATGTCATGCATACTGTTTTACAAATTGCTCTCACTTATGTTTCACAAAATTTATTATTTTGGATTGCACTGCGCACCAGTACTTTGTACTAACCCCCTATATTTCAGGGTGTGAGGCTCAGTCCAGAGTTCCTGCTAAGCCGTAGAATCTGTTAGATAAAAGTGAGCAGTTGGTGAGCTTTTTTTATTTTGGAAGGCCTTGTCTTTAAAACATTATTATGTTATTTTTGAATTGGGTCCGACTGGGGGCCTTGTCCCAGTTTTGTCCTAGTCTTATGATTGATCTTGTAATGTTAGAGATTTCGCGGATGAGTGTCAGATATTGTTAGATATTTATGGGTTTCATTCTGTACTGTTCAGTTGAAGCTAGAAATGATCATGATTCCATTTGTATTATTTTTTGCATTTTTCTTAGTGTATGTGAATATTGTGCATGATTATCAGGTATAGAAGGGCGCCCAGGCCTTCATGGTTCGGGATGCTCGTCTCGGCTAGGGCCTCGGTTCGAGTCGTGACAAACTTGGTATCAGAGCACGGTTCATGGTAATAGAATTGCATGCTGCATCATCAAAATGTTCTCAAAACATTTAGCACCAACAAAAATGATCTTTAGCGACAATAAAAAAGCGGTAATTTGCTATTTATATTCTCCATCCAGACCTTGATACACCAGCTGTTGCTACTAACTAGTATTATTTTTAGCGATATTTATTTACGCTAATTACTAAGGAAACAGAGTTGTTGAAAAACTTACGTTGAGGATGGATGTTTTATCATCGTAGCCAGCACCGGCGGAAGCGAAATTAGCACCAATAAGGAGATTTTTGCCACATGCTTGAGGGCTCAAGTATGCAGACGGGTAAGTAGTGAAGCCAAGTGCATCAGCTACAACAGCCGATTGAAAAAATTACTACTTAAGATATCACGTTATAGATGAAATGACAATAGCTGTGTGACTTTTCCGTACAAAATATAGTTGAATGGCTTTCTAAGAGAAACGATGTTAGTTGAGTGCCGTCAGAGAAATTAACTCATTAAAATTCTCAATACTGAACACTTCACAAAATGAATGAATAAGTTTAACTGCTAAGGGCATTCCATCCAGATAAGCATCTGGATAATTTGGAACGTGACTTGACAATTGACATACTGAGTGTCCTAAGATATGCAAATACTGGACCACAAGAAAAAAGGGAAATTAAAGAGTATAGTCTATGAACCTCAATGAAAATAAGTTACCAGTCATATCGGTGACTAATTTTCCATTACAGAATCTACCAGTAGGTTGATGAGTAACAAAATCTCTTCCATAAGGTGGATAATTGGCTTTAAAAAGTGTGAGAATATAGTCATTATTTCCTACATCAGCAGCTGAATCGCCAAATATAATAATTGCAGGAACAAGTGTTGTGGAATCTTGAGCACTATTCAGACAAATAGCAAAGCTCATCAACAACAATGTCAATGCTTGTGTATTATTGACCCCCATTTTACAAAGACGTACTGTGTTATAGCTAGAGACTTCACACTCAAAACTTTATAGTGGGCTAGACCTACTGTAAGTTGATCCAACCGAAGGATGATTAATAATTGTGCATTCAATATGAGGGACCTGAAGGTAGAGCAAGCCATCAATGCCACTTTGTATGTTGCATCGCTTAGCTATTAATTCACAACCGTAACATATAAACCAAAACAGATGAGTGACACTTGGCCAAAAATTCACATTTAATCATTATTTGAATCGTAGTATAACACTTATCAGAATATAATTCGATGGAGTTAATTATTACTTTGTGTATAGTATTACATTTTTTTTTTCATATGTAAGAATAAAATGATAATAAGATGAAGAGATTCAAATACAAGATAAAAATAGAAAATCGAAAACATATTATGTTATAATTAAATAAAATGGCACAACACACTGGCCCAAATGAAAACAAAAGAAAGACAGCAAAGCAGCGAAAGTACAATTATGGAAAGTTTGACTGGACGTACCTGCGTTTAGAGCTTTTTCTGCACTTTATAAATACCTCATAAATACGTTCCGAAGAAAAAAAAAAAAATTGATCTAAGGAGAATTAGAAGTCATCTTGAAGGTTGGAGTTATATCTGGGTTCTACTTTTTTTTTTTTATGTACTTTTATTTGTATATTTTTTGTATGAGTTGTTATTTCGCTTTCATGTCTACATGGAATTTAAACTTGATGGTTCTTAAATGTAGGCATTGAAATGAAATTGAACGTGTGAAGATTGTTAATGTCTATTGGTTTTCAGAAGCTTATGTAGCTCACGGGCTACAGATTCAACCCATAACTTTAATACATAGACTAAATATACGTGTAAAAGATTAGCAAAACTTAAATAAATATTATATTTTGAACTCATATTTTTTAATCTCATCAATGGGCAAAATATAAAAATTGAATTAATTAAAATTCTGGATTCGTTTCTGCTGGTTTCTATATATCATTGAGTTATTTATTTATTTGTCCTCTTAATTGTTTGATTATTTAACGAAATAGTTAAACATTATTCACGGCCTGTTAAGTACAATTGAAAGGGAAAATTGTGAGTCTGCCAGCGTTACTTTCTAATATACATTTTATTTGTAATTTCATTGAAAACTTTGCATTTAAAATATTGAATAGAAAAAAATTGTTCGTTTGGAATTTGTTATTTAATTTCTTCTTCCTCTCCTCTTCATATTTTTTTTCTTGAATGACGATTGATCACCATTTTCAAGCAACGAATGCAATTGGTTATTTATTTATAGTTGAGTTTGTGTTTTTTTCATATTTCCTTCGTTACACGGGAATTGGAATATACTGAAAATGAAATTCTTTAGTGGTGTTTGGTCACAAAAAATCAAACTTTTTTTTCTTCATTTTATTCGGAATTTTTTATATAATTTTCACAAATAATATTTGTATGGATGTGTTTTTCCTAAAAAAAAACATAAAACATGATCTAAAACGGATTTGGCTCCTCTCTATTTCGATTCTATGCATTTCCCCCAAGTTCCTATTTTGATTGATGACATATGACATAGTTCAAACTGAATGGGTAAGATTTAATTATTCTAAAGTAAATCTCTAACCATAGTTTAAATAATAAATACATTAAATATTTAGTTTAACAACATATTATCTTGTTCAGAAAAATAACAACAAAAATCTTTTCATCCTAAATATTTTTCGGGTAATTTCCATAGATGAGTCACTCATGTTTTGACAATTGCCTACAAATATCACTTTTGTTTCTTTTAGGATAAGAATATCACCCAACTATTCCTATTTCCTCAAAAAATACTTAACACTTTAAAAACCTTCTTTTCTCCTACTTGGCATGCCATTTTGTTAAAATCTTATTTTCTTAATAATAAACCTATTTAATTATTCAAATTCATTTATTCAAACCTACGTCTTATAAACTACAACAAAAATCTAAATTACGTAAGAAAAAAATTTATTGAAAATTTGCAAAAGAATTTACCAGTAACCTAATTCTCTACAAGTTTTTCAACCAAACTAATTCGATGAAAAACCTACAAATTTTTCTATCAAACAAAATTTGAAGGAGAAAATCTAAGTTTGTTTTGTCAAACAAAATTTGATTGAAAAATCTTAAAGGTAATTATCACCTTAAAATTTTAATTCGCATGTAGATCACCTGCAAAATTTTAAGCAAGATCTTTTTTGATAAAAAATGAATTCGTCTTGCGAATTTTTTTCAAGTAAATTCATAAACGAATCAAATAAATCCGCAAAGTTAACATGGGCAAGAAAATTTTAGAAAATAAAAATTTATTATTTTTAATTTAGCTTTTCATATTAAATTTTATTTTTAATTTAGCACCAAGTCACCAACAAAAATGGTCTTCAGCGACAATTAAGAAGCGGCAATTCACTATATATTTATTCTCTATTCAGACCATGATACACCAATTGTTGCTACTAACAACTATTATTTTTAGCGATATTTATTTACGACAATTACTTAGGAAACAGGGAGGTTGAAAAACTTACGTTGAGGATGGATATTTTATCATCGTAGCCAGCACCGGCGGAAGCGAAATTAGCACCAATAAGGAGATTCTTGCCAAATGCAGACGGGTAAGTAGTGAAGCCAAGTGCATCAGCTACAACAGTCGATTAAAAAAATTACTACATAAAGATATCACGTAAATTGATTTGATTGAGTGACTTCATAGATGAAATGACAATAATTGAATGACTTTCTAAGATAAACAATGTTCGTTGAGTTCTCTGAGGGAAATTAATTCATTAAAATTCTCAATATTGCACACTTCACAAAATGAATGAATAAGTTTCAACTGCTAATTAAGGGCATTCCATCCAGATAAGCATCTGAATAATTTGGAACGTGACTTGACAATTGACATACTGGGAGTCCTAAGAAATGCAAATACTGGACCACCTTTTATACTTTTATTTATATACTCCTATATTTTTTATGAGTTGTTATTTTGCTTTCATGTATATGTGGAATGAAACTTGATGGTTCTAATCTTGGACGTAGGCACCGAAATGAAATTGAATGTGTGAAGATTGTTAATATCTATTGATTTTCAGAAGCTTATGTAGCTCACGGGCTACAGATTATATTCAATCCATAACTTTATACGTAGATTAAATATGTGTGTAAAAGATCATCAAAACATTAATAAATATTATATTCTGAACTCAATTTTTTTAATTTCATCAATGGGCAAAATATAAAAATTAAATAATTTCATCCGTATTCTCTACATAGCTCCATGAAAGAATTAACTTTATTAATCTTCTCTTGCGTCTGCTTTTGCCATTGTGCAATAGGAAAGTGTAACACCCCGCAAAATTGTCCATGCGTTAGCTCTTCGTAATATGCTCTTAGAGTTAAAGAGTAGAAAGTTTTTTTTTTTTTTTTTGTGTCAAAGAGACTTAGTCTCATTTTGACTTCCAAAGTGAGTAAAGTTTAAACTATATATATAATTTCTCTAATTTCGACTTTTTATCATGTGAAAAATTGAATGAGCTTTCCATCGATATAAGATTCGTCCAAAACGGACACTCGGTGAAGAAGTTAGAGCGATTTTAGTACTCAGTATTCTCGATGGACAAGCTATCGCGTCGCGCCAAGCCCTTTAATCCGCAATTGTCAATTTTCATAGGGTCACCGCGATATCACCGCGTCGCGGTGAACCCTAAATTCACATTTGTCAAAACCAGTAGCTTGCCGCGATTAGACCGCGTCGCGATGGGTATAGCGATGAACCCATCGGCGCGACGCGGTGAAGCCTTACACGGTGTACCTGTTGCGAATTTTAAAAACTCAAAGGGGCAGTCTAGTCTTTTGCTCGCATATCAAGTCGTGGAAACAAGAGATTTTGGGCGTTTTTGAGCATCATAAGCCTATCTTTCATCAAATTACTCAAGAACATTCCCAAGGATTTCAAACTAAAAATTCAAATAACTCAAGATTCAACCATGGGTTTTCCTTAATTCTTCAATATTTGGATTTTTCATTTCTAGGGCTTCAAGAAGCACCCATCAATCGTGCATATAGCATCCCAAAAACTAGAGATCACTCAAAAGCTTCTAATTTGAGGTACGTGGGGTTTATCCTAAAAACTACATGGTCTTGTAAACACTAGATCATGATTTAAAGATTATCAAGCATGAGTTTTAAAAGTTTTTTTTGGAATCTATGTTTTAATTATGCATTATAAATGTTTTTATGATATTGTTGATTTGGTCTTTAGGTCTTTCCCTCTTGAATTGATTTACAAGTATATGTATATGTATGAAAACTGAGATTGAAGACTGTTTGAGAGCATATTATGAAACCCCTCTCGTATGTTGAATTAAAGATTGTGATTTTGTTGGAAAAGAGTTGAAATGCATGCCTTGTGATTTGAAAGTAGTTTTCTCAATGTCATAGCAATTGAAATATGATTTAGAAATAATGAGAGGGTGTTTCTTGATGTTACTATGATGTTCTTGTGTTAAAAAGAAAGAAATGCTTGTAATTGAGAACTTTGACATGACCACCTTGAATTCTTGAAATGTTGACAAAGAGAGTTTCTTGCATATGTTTACATGAGCTTTAAGAAAGAGTTTCTTGAAATGATTTATTGATATGGTGGTCCCAGATTTACATTTTGAAACAGAGATTATTATATGCTAACAATGACTCAGAGATGTGACTTGCAAGTCAATGGTATGACGATACCATAAGTATGTATGCCATAACAGAGTATGTTATCAGAGTTTGATTTAAGAGAATGCATGTTTTAAAGAGTTAAAACTGGGCTTAAAGAGGGTTAGGTGGTTACCCGAAGAAGGTTTGAGTTCAAGTAACTCTTAGCCTAAAACCGTGATTTACCGATCCGGGTATATTATTTTTACGCTGGCGACGGCCGTGTGGCGTGACAGAGTCAGAGACTCCAACCCTTGCGGCACACTTGGGTTGGAGGCTTCCCCGCCAAGTCAATGGCGGATTCCATATAGCCCGTGAAATTTCAGAGCTGTAGGGTATACCACCTAGCGCAGAAGTAAAACAAAGAATGTCTCAGAGTTCAGATAATTTTCTTTCAGAGTCTTTCAAAAATGCCCATGAGATTTCTTACTATATGATATGTTTATGAACTGTTTTAAATTGCTCTCGTATATGTTGAATATAAATTATTATTTTGGATTTGCTCTGCGTACCAGTACATCTGTATTGACCTCCTACCTCCCAGGTTCGTAGGCTCAGTCTAAGAGTCTGGCTAATCAGTAGAGTATTCCAGAGAGAAGTGATCCGTGCAGTGGTGAGCCCTCTTTGTTCCAGAAGGTAATTGGCGGTGGTGAGCCCTCTTTGTTCCAGAAGGTAAATGCCCTCTTTGAAAATTCATTTTTCGTTAGAGGAATGTTCTAGAAGGTTGAAGAAAAGGTGTAAGGAAGATGATGATTGATGTTTTTCATCTGCTTGTTTCACCTTTTTTTTACGATTGAATTTTTGTTTTTACGATTGAGTTTGTGTTTGTTGTGAAATTAAAATCATGATGTTTGAAATTTGTGTTTGTTGAATTTGTGTTTTCTTTTTTCTTTCTTGAAATTGTTTTGGGTGCAAGCACTGCACTACAATAATGGTTCCCATCTCTCTATATGTTCAGATTTGTAAGGAAGAAGAAGAAGAAGAAGAAATGGGGGTGGTAGGGTGTGTGGAAGAAGAAAAAATGGGGGTGGTGGGGCGTGAGGAAGAAGGGAAAAAAATAATGTTTAAAGATATTAAAGTGGGCTCCATTGAAATCATTTTATCTTTTTTTACTAAAACGCGCTTTTATTTTTTTTGCCACGTCAGACGTTAAGGGGGGGAAATAATACACTTTAAAGTTCATAAGGGGGGTAAATAATTATCTGATTAGTTTAGAGTCTAAAGTAAGTTTTGCTAACAAGTTGAGGGGGGATTTGATGTCTTTTCTCATAATATTTTGATCAAACTTAATATACTTTAAGGGATCGTTTGGTAGGATAACGAGTTATGCGGAGATTAGTAATGCATAGATTACTAATACAAGGATTGTAATGCAAGGATTATTTTTTATCAAGTGTTTGGTTCATTGTGTAAAGCTAGATATATCATGTATTGTGTTTTGTTTAAAATTCTACAAATATGTTCTTTACAATTATGCCCTTAATCTTTTTGTGAAATTTCTATTTCATTTAACTTGTCATCTTAAAAATTAAAATATAAATAGTTCAGATGCCTGAAGTGCATAGACCCTTCACCAAAATGATCTAAGGATCTCTACAACATCATGAAATGCATACTATCGTGAGACATTATCGTTCAAACAATTATTTGAAATCTCATAAATCTTCTTTTTTTAATCTGCCACTCTCCATCTTCAATGTCATTTGTATATTATTTTCTTTTAATCAAATGCAATTTTTTTACATTTAACTAATTCTTCAGTGAAATGAACATACGGAATGTATGTTACTAATCATATGAAATGTGTTCAACTAGTTCTTGAATGAAATAACATGAAATTAATCATTCATAAGCATACACAATTCGATCAACACAAGTTGCAAAACCAAATTTACATTGCAAATCAAGGCAATCTTTTATACTCTCACACGTATTTGTGCATGCTTTCTTCCTCCCTTTTTTATGATTGGTGAAATATGTTGTAACACCCCGCATTTTCGAGCTAGAAATCGAACCGTCGTTCCTATGTGCGTTAAAATCATGATGTTTGAAATTTGTGTTTGTTGAATTTGTGTTTTCTTTTTTCTTTCTTGAAATTGTTTTGGGTGCAAACACTGCACTACAATAATAGATCCCATCTCTCTATATGTTCAGATTTGTAAGGAAGAAAAAAAAGAAGAAGAAATGGGGGTGGTAGGGTGTGAGGAAGAAGAAGAAATGGGGGTGGTGGGGCGTGAGGAAGAAGGGAAAAAAAATAATGTTTACAGATATTAAAGTGGGACCCATTGAAATCATTTTATCTTTTTTTACTAAAACGCGCTTTTATTCTTTTTGCCACGTCAGACGTTAAAGGGAGGAAATAATACACTTTAAAGTTCATAAGGGGGGTAAATAATTATCTGATTAGTTTAGAGTCTAAAGTAAGTTTTGCTAACAAGTTGAGGGGGGATTTGATGTCTTTTCTCATAATATTTTGATCAAACTTAATATACTTTAAGGGATCGTTTGGTAGAATAACGAGTTATGCGGAGATTAGTAATGCATAGATTACTAATACTAGGATCGTAATGCAAGGATTATTTTTTATCAAGTGTTTGGTTCATTGTGTAAAGCTAGATATATCATGTATTGTGTTTTGTTTAAAGTTCTACAAATATGTTCTTTACAATTATGCCCTTAGTCTTTTTGTGAAATTTCTATTTCATTTAACTTGTCATCTTAAAAATTAAAATATAAATAGTTCAGATGCCTGAAGTGCATAGACCCTTCACCAAAATGATCTAAGGATCTCTACAACATCATGAAATGCATACTATCGTGAGACATTATCATTCAAACAATTATTTGAAATCTCATATATCTTCTTTTTTTAATCTGCCACTCTCCATCTTCAAGGTCATTTGTATATTATTTTCTTTTAATCAAATGCAATTTTCTTACATTTAACTAATTCTTCAGTGAAATGAACATACGGAATTTATGTTACTAATCATATGAAATGTGTTCAACTAGTTCTTGAATGAAATAACATGAAATTAATCATTCATAAGCATACACAATTCGATCAACACAAGTTGCAAAACCAAATTTACATTGCAAATCAAGGCAATCTTTTATACTCTCACACGTATTTGTGCATGCTTTCTTCCTCCCTTTTTATGATTGGTGAAATATGTTGTAACACCCCGCATTTTCGAGCTAGAAATCGAACCGTCATTCCTATGTGCGTAAGCTCTAATTCCATGATTTATGCTAAGATTCATGTGTCATGATAATCTTTCGCCTAGTATATGAAGTGATTATAAGGTGAAAAACGTTCATAGAAATAGCGTAAAACAAAGTTGAGCTAAGAACCTTTCATTCATCCAAAATTGGATATTCGATTCTACAAGGGTTTACTTTAAACATAGATAACTCTTGATACATATAGAATTTTTCAGCTCAAGATCCACCAAATTGTAGATAATTAAATTAGCTTTCCAACGATACCAATTTCGCCAAAATCCAATAACCGAACAAAAAGTTATGACTTTTTTCGTGTGAGGCAGTAAGACGCGATCATGACGCGTCGCGTCGAGATCGCGTCGACTCGAAACTAGACGCGTATCTATGGCTTTTTTACGCATTATTTCAGTTTCTAATGAGTCTAAGGGCATCGTGGTCATTTTTTCTCACCCAAAATACGTCTATAACATTGAATTTCAACCCCAAGAAGCCAAAATATCTTATTTTTCACTTTTTCTCTCAAAATCAAAACCCTAACTCCTCTCCCAAAGATTCAAGAACTCATTCATAAGATCAAGAATTCCAAGAAACGGATCAAGAGCTGAGTTTTGCTCTTTCTCCTAAATAATCTAAGGTGCATGGGGTTTTCCTAAACTGCATGAGCATGGTGAAAACGATTTTTTTAATGATGTTTTTGAATATTGATAAATCATGAATTGACAAAGAGGTTTTGAAATTTCATTTACAAATTGTGTATTATGAATCATTTTTTATCTATTGTTTTGGTCTTGAGGCCTTCCCCTAAAGTTGATTTATAATTATGTATGAGTGTATGTATATATATATATATATATATATGAACATGTTTGATGAGTTTGAATGATTGAATTGAGAGCATGAACTACTAAAATCCCTCTCATGTTTAAAAGCTCCTAGTTTTGTAAGTTATGACTTATTCGAAGTGCATTGTTGAAAACATGATATAAATATTTTGGTTATGGTTTATGACTTGATCATTATTTTGAATTGATGAGAGGGCTTTTAACTTAGTGTTGAAGGTAAAAGAGGTTTATTAAAAAGATTGCATGTTTTATCACAAATTTGATGACCACCACGTGTTTGTTGAAATGATTGAAAGAATGAACTTTACATAGTTTGCTAAGTGTTTGAAGTATGAAATCTTCTTGAATTGATTCGAAGTATGGTGGTCCAAACTTTATGCTTCGAAAGAAGAGATTGTATATGATATTTGTATGGCTCAGTAATATGACTTGCAAGTCTTGGGTGTGACGACACCAAAACAGATAAGGCCATAACAGAATTAGAACAGAACAGAAGTAAGATTTTGATTAGATTTTCAGAAAAAGAATTTTGAAAGATGCATGATCAGAAAAGGTGAAAAATGGGCGTAAAGAGAGTTAGGTGGTTACCCGAAGAAAGTATAAGTTAAAAGACTCAAGCCTAGAAACCGTGATATGCTGACACGGGGTTATGGTACCATGCTTTGTGACCTTGTGTACCTTGATTCATGACGTCCCAAATTGGGACTATGGTTAGGAGCCCTGTTTTGTGATCTTGTGCACTACCATGACATGTTAATTTGATTGGGGATTTAGGCACCCTGCTGTGTGATCTTGCGTGTCCCCCTTATTGATACTCCAATCCTGACGGCAAACTTGAATTGGGGGCTTGGCCGCCGAGTCAAGGGCATTCCATATTGCCCGTGGAATTTCAGATTGTAGGGTGTACCACCTAGCTCAGAAGTAATACAAAGATCAGAACTGCATTGAGAAAACTTGTTTTAAGATTATTTGAAATTGCCCATGTGCTTTAAATTATGTCATGCATACTGTTTTACAAATTGCTCTCACTTATGTTTTACAAAATTTATTATTTTGGATTGCACTGCGCACCAGTTCTTTGTACTGACCCCCTATATTTTAGGGTCTGAGGCTCAATCCAGAGTTCCTGCTAAGCCGTAGAATCTGTCAGATAAAAGTGAGCAGTTGGCGAGATTTCTTTATTTTGGAAGGCCTTGTCTTTAAAACATTATTATGTTATTTTGGTATTGGGTCCGACTGGGGGCCTTGTCCCAGTTTTGTCCTAGTCTTATGATTGATCTTGTAATGTTAGAGATTTTGCGGACGAGTGTCAGATATTGTTAGATATTTATGGGTTTCATTCTGTACTGTTCAGTTGAATCTAGAAATGATCATGATTCCGTTTGTATTATTTTTTGCATTTTCCTTAGTGTATATGAATATTGTGCATGATTATCAGGTATAGAAGGGCGCCCGGGCCTTCATGGTTCGGGATGCACGTCACGGCTAGGGCCTCGGTTCGAGTCGTGATAAATTTGGTATCAGAACACGGTTCATGGTAATGGAATTGCATGCTGCATCATCAAAATGTTCTCAAAACAGTTAGCACCAACAAATATGGTCTTTAGCGACAATAAAAAAGCGGTAATTTGCTATTTATATTCTCCATCTAGACCTTGATACACCAGTTGTTGCTACTAACTAGTATTATTTTTAGCGATATTTATTTACGACAATTACTAAGGAAACAGAGTGGTTGAAAAACTTACGTTGAGGATGGATGTTTTATCATCGTAGCCAGCACTGACGGAAGCGAAATTAGCACCAATAAGAAGATTTTTGTCAGATGCTTGAGGGCTCAAGTATGCAGACGGGTAAGTAGTGAAACCAAGTGCATCAGCTACAACAGCCGATTACAAAAATTACTACATAAGGTATCACGTTATAGATGAAATGACAATAGCTGAGTGACTTTTCTGTACAAAATATAATTGAATGGCTTTATAAGATAAACAATGTTAGTTGAGTGCCGTCAGAGAAATTAACTCATTAAAATTCTCAAACACTTCACAAAATGAATGAATATGTTTCAACTGCTAAGGGCATTCCATCCAGATAAGCATCTGGATAATTTGGAACGTGACTTGACAATTGACATACTGAGTGTGAGAATATAGTCATTATTTCCTACATCAGCAGCTGAATCGCCAAATATAATAATTGCAGGAACAAGTGTTGTGGAATCTTGAGCACTATTCAGACGTATAGCAAAGCTCATCAACAACAATGTCAATGCTTGTGTATTATTGACCCCCATTTTACAAAGATGTACTATGTGTCACACCCCTTTTTTGACTCCAAAAAAGATATGTATTTTAAGGTTTGAAAGGTTTTTTTTATTAAAGTGACAAAATGAAGATTGGTTTCGAAAAAAGATTCTTTTTACAATCAAAATCAGAGTCGCCACTTGGCATAATCTGGTGTGCCAAGTCACCATTGGAAAATCCTTTTCGAAACCATTTGTCTCTTTAAACCGGTTTACGAACAGAGATTACGGCTAAGGAATTCTGTTGACCGAGGGGAAGGTGTTAGGCACCCCTCGATCCCGTGGTTCGACCACAGTCGCTTGGTGGAGCGTATCGGCTAATTTGACATTACAAATGTACAAACCACATAAACACACAAAACAAGCAAACAAATAAATCACACAAAATTCAAAACAAACAAAAATAATGTTCAGTCCAAATTATACAATCCAAAATAAAAGAGGTGCTGAAATATAAAACCTATTCTATTCTAAACTAATCCTAAACTAAACTTCACCCGACGTTCCGGGCCTTGATCACGAGCCTCCTTTGCGTACATGCTACTTCAGGGCATTCCCCAGATAAATCAATACAAATCCTTCGGGGCATTCCCCGGCCAAATGAGTACAATTTAAACTTTTCGTGCAATAAAGTAGAAAGTTCCATTCATGCACATATTCAAACACTCCAATAAATCGTTATTCCTAAATTTGCCTAACCGGCCTACGTTTGCCTACCAAGTTCAACATATCACAATTCTATCATGTTTAACATTATCAATACATCAAAATTAATCAATATTCATTTTCCTCCATTTTTAATCCCCACCTTAATTCATTTTTAACCACGTGATTAACCCATTTCAATACACAATCCACCAATTGAGAATAACAAATATTCACCAATCATGCTTAGCACATCACACACCCAAATTTCACCAACAGTTCACATCAACAAACAAACCACGGTATCGAATCACACGCAATCACAATCACATAAGAATTAAATAAAAGAGAAGAAAGAATTGGACCTTAAATTTGAAGCTTTCAAACTCAATGTTATTCGAATAAAGAGAGTCCGCACCCGGAAATCTCGAGCTGAACCTTAACACCAACAATCTAACTCGACAAATAATGACCCGTTCACCGTCACTTTTCACGCCGTCACTGTTCACCGGTTACTTTTTTTTTTTCCGTTGTTGTTCTTGTTCTTGTGAGGAAGATTATTTGGTGATTCTTGTTATTGTGGAGAAGATGATGATCAAAGAATGAGCCTCCCCTTTTTCCTCTTAGAATTTTTCTTTTATAATGGGCATGGATTTGTTATGATGTGGGAATTTTGGTGGGTCCCCCATATATTTTTTCTTTGTGGACAAGAAAAAGGAGGGGGGATCACATGGGTAGTTAGGGTAGATGGAAGCTTTTGATTGGGTAGGTTGTTAGGATAAGATAAATTAGTTAGAGGTATTTTTTTGTTTATTTTTGTATTTTGGTGGGATATAATTACATGGGGTTGGACACATGGTAAGGTGAACTAAAAAATGAATAAAATTAGACTTCGGGAGGTACAAAATTAGGTGTCTACATCATGCCCCCTTTGAATGTAAACACAAAGTGTTTTCAGACAAAGAAGTAGACAGCGAGACCAAATTTTGACCCGACCATTATTCAAAGAAAGAAACAGAAGGAAGAAGGACAACCGGGTCTTGACTTAAGACATCCCACCTACTCACATTATGAGAGGATCGAGAGACAAGTATTTCAACTTTTGAAGGGAGATGGACTATACCGAGTTGGAGAGTCGAGTGAGGTTCCATCGAGGTTCCGGCCCGCGGCTCCGTTATTACATCAAAAAAATGAAAATTACAAGTTAAAACATAAATGAAATTACATAAATCCTATCTATACAGCTTCTATTGGTTCTTGACTCGACTTTCATCACCCTATTCTTCAGGCGGGCTCCTGACTTGCTATTTCTTTAACTTGTTGCTTGCCTTTCAATTTCTTCACCCTGTTCTCCAGGTGGGTTCCTGACTTGCTATTTCATCAACTTGTTGCCATGCTTTCAACTTCTGAACCCTGTTCTGCAGGCGGGCTCCTGACTTGCTATTTTTATCAACTTGTTGCTATGCTTTTAATTTCTTCACCCTGTTCTGCAGGCGGGCTCCTGACTTGCTATTTCATCAACTGTTTAACTTTCAATATCTTCACCTTGTTGCTTGGTTTTCCATTTATTCTCCCTGTGCTTCGGGCATGCTCCTGAAATCACATCAAAACTGAAAAGAAAATTATCCCAAATAATGAAATGCAATTTCTATGAGTTAATTGGAATGACTCGACTAAAAGGTACGTCTTATAGGAATCCAGGGGGATGACTCAACTAAAAGGTACGTCTTCTAGGAATCAAGGGAAATGACTCGACTAAAAGGAACGTCTTCTAGAAATCAAGGGAAATGACTCGACTAAAAGGTACGTCTTATAGGAATCAAAGGGGATGACTCGACTAAAAAGTACGTCTTATAAGAATCATAGGGGATGACTCGACTAAAAGGTACGTCTTATAGGAATCAAAGGGGATGACTCGACTAAAAGGTACGTCTTATAGGAATCAAAGGGGATGACTCGACTAAAAGGTACGTCTTATAGGAATCAAAGGGGATGACTCGACTAAAAGGTACGTCTTATAGGAATCAAAGGGGATGACTCGACTAAAGATACGTCTTCTAGGGGTCAAAGTGAATGACTCGACTAAAAGGTACATCTTATAGGAATCAAAGGGGATGACTCGACTAAAAGGTACGTCTTATAGGAATCAAGGAAAATGACTCGACTAAAAGGTACGTCTTCTAGGAATCAAAGGGGATGACTCGACTAAAAGGTACGTCTTATAGGAATCAAGGGAAATGACTCGACTAAAAGGTACGTCTTCTAGGAATCAAAGGGGATGACTCGACTAAAAGGTACGTCTTCTGGGGGTCAAAGGGGATGATTCGACTAAAAGGTACGTCTTATAGGAATCAAAGGGGATGACTCGACTAAAAGGTACGTCTTATAGGAATCAAAGGGGATGACTCGACTAAAAGGTACGTCTTATAGGAATCAAGGGAAATGACTCGACTAAAAGGTACGTCTTCTAGGAATCAAAGGGGATGACTCGACTAAAAGGTACGTCTTCTAGGGGTCAAAGGGGAAATGCATTACCTAAGAAGAAAAATTTGAATTACCCAATCAAGGAAGTGTGTTTCCTTACCAATGTTGTTTTGAATTATCAAAACAATGAAGTGATTCTCCTTACCAAAGCTGCTTGAATTACAAACCTGTGCAGCAACCTTGCCTCTTGCATTTGTTGAGGTGAGAAATTACGGCCTTTGACGTTTAGGCTCTGAAATCCTTGATCTGAATGCAACATGTATTCCTATTACATACAAAGAAAACTTGTGAGTTTAAAAAAAACATGGTGGCTAGTTTGTGGCTTTGGCTTTTGAGGCAATTGCTCCTGCCCCCGTCACATTTAGTTTTGCTTCCAACCATTAGCATATGTCATTGACTTGCTGTATTATTGACTCAAGCTCAGTTTATTAAGAGTGACTCTGAAACAAACACAGTATTTCTGCTTTGTTGTGTTTCTCAAATAAACCCTTTGAACCTTGGTATTTCCATGAGTTCCCCGACTTCTCTGTTGACAAAACTTCCTGCAAGCCTTTTTTGGGCTCACAATTATGTCTCTTTCATGTGCTAGCTTTTTTCTTGGTTTGTGCAATTAAAGAAGCTGGTAGCCAGTTTTGAAATCTTTTCTCACTTGTTTTGACACGGACTTGACTCAAAGACAAGAAACAAAAAAAAGAATGACAATTTTTGTTTTGATAACTGACTTAAGAAAGATAAAATTAAAATAAAGAGAAGAAAGAAAAGACGATGAATATCCCCTTTTAAAACAAAGAAACAAAAAATTCATCTAAAAATGACAGTCAACACTAATGATTATGCCATGCATTTTGGATTAAGCAGCTTGATCTTTTCATCCAAACTTTCTACCCATTGTTGTTGAGTTAATGACCTTGTAACATAGTCACTTTCTTAGGTCAATTGCATTTAAGACCCCATTCGTCTAGTGGCGCCTTGAAGGGTTTTAGCCAACAAGCTTCTTTCATTTTCTCTCGGCTCACTATCGTCTTATGGTGCCCGTGAAGGTTTTCACCAATAAGACTCTCTCATTTTTATTTCTCTCTTGATTCCCTATACTGAGGAAGACAAATAGGTCCCAAATGCATCATCATATTCCTTGCATGCTCCGCCTTAACATCCTCAAAGATTGATCTGAATGTCTTTTTTTGGTTGTAACTTGGATTTTGGATAAGGTTAGAAAGAAAGGATGACATGGGGCCCAAAATACACTTGAAGTGGGGTAGGACTTACAACTTTTGGAATCGACTCAAACAATAAGGATTAACTCATGCCCCAGTTTCTTTTGACTGGGTGACTCTAAATTGTTTATTTTGTTGGACCGAGCCCTAAGTAGGGCAGCCTACGTATCTCACCCTCGAGAGAGGAGAATCAGGTCATGCGTAGTTCTGGCAGCTTATTTTGCTTGATTCTGATTTCTTTTTTTCTTTTTCTTTTTTTTCTTTTGGGGATTTTTCTGACTCTATTTTTTTTCACACTCTTTTTTCTTTTTTTTTTACACATTTTTTTTTTTTTTTTTTTTTTAAACTTTTCTTACTATTGTTTTGCTCGACATTTTTCTTTCGAGGTTTGCTGACTATATTGATTCCAAAAGAGGTGTATAAAAGAAAATAAGACTAAAGCACAAATGGGGTAAACAAAGGATGACACGATGTTTGGATGAAAGAATGAAATGCCTTCGTCATATCAATCTTTGAAAATGCAAGTACATATCATGCAATATGAAAGCGAAAGATGAAGATCTTTTGACATCTTTTACAGCATTAACTTTGACTGAGTCTGTGCATCACTATTTCTTCTGCGTTTATATGGCATACAACTCCACTTTTGTTGCACATTCCTCACATTGAATGACTCATGATTTCGTGGAGCTGCTTATCTTCTTGTTTCTCTTGATATAACGATCACACATCCACTATTTGACCTAATTGGGACTTGCCTTTCGATCATTGATCAAGTTATTCTTGTGATTCTCAAAATAATTGCCTTAACTTGTCACCAAATGTCTCAGCACTCTATCTATTTTCTCGTATGCTCTTTTTTTCTAACTTTAACCCTCTGATTCAATGTTCATGCTTAAACTGGATTTTAAGATTCGGCTGAAAATTTCACTAGCATGTCATATCACTAGAGTCAACACAAAATGTACTATGTAAAAAAAAAAAAAAAAACAACACATATTTAAAACACAAAGAAAAAGGGGACACTCCATTTAATAAAAATGAAAGATAAAAGGGTTTGAACATAAACGACAAAGGGACAAAACAAGATAAATCCCGAACTACAACCCTGAAATAATTCGGAGAACAGAAAATAAAACAAAACAAACTACCAAACCCTTTCCTGGTAAGGAGAGGGGTGACTTCTCCATTGCTCAGCCTGACATCTTAGCCACTGGCTTGCATATCAACATGACTGGAGCTTCCACCACTGTCAGACACATTTCCTTCAACAAATAAGCTCTGGATCCCCATGCTTAACTCATTGCCTCCCACAGATTGTGCAGTACCGCGTGCTGGTGAAGAACTCTGTGGGATGGTCGAAGGGCCAATATTTTGCACCACAATCAATTTATCTTGAATTATCTTTTCTATTTCTCTTTTCAAAGTGCGACAATCTTCAGTACTATGACCCTGAACATCAGAATGATATGCACATCGCACACTAGGATCAAAGCTTCTTGAATGCGGGTCAGGAGTATACCCAAGGAGAGGAGTGATCATGCCCTGTTGTACCAATCTCTGGAATAAACTGGCATAGGATTCCCCAATAGGAGTGAAATTATCTTTTTCCTTCCTCCTCTTTGCGAACTCTGGCCTCGGATAAAATTTGGATTTAGAGGTCCCTTGGTAAATTTGTGGGGGTCGAGGACGATGTTGAGAAAAACGGGCATGCCATTGTGGATAAGAAGATGGATGGGCATATAATTGTGCATTGTTCACAGAATATCGAGGAAGTGGAATGGGATTTCTTGGATTTCGGAGAAAGAAACCTTGTTGCAAGTGGTTATGTGGATCTGATATGTAAGCTCGGTATTGAGGCTGACAGTATTGGTGGGTTGAACCTCTCAAACTCTGCTTTGGCCCTGTCATGACAATAGGTGCGTTTTCCTTCTTCTTTCCTTCAGTTTCCCTTGGTTGATTGCAATGTCGTCCCGAATGTTTCACAGAATCCTTCTGTCCATCAGGCTCCCCAAATTTTGATGTCTCAAAGCTGGGAGGAAGGTTAACACTTGAAGACATGCCCCAGTTTTTATATGAAACATCTTCATAGCCCATAAGTCCAGGGGAATTTTTCATATCATTTTCTACACTCTTCACTTTCCCAACCATTTTCTCTGGCTCTTTTGGCATGCTAGACTTCTTAGTAAGAAATTTTGGCGGTTCACTTAACTTAACTGTAGTCTCAAGAGTATACCAATGATCATCAACAGTATTGAACGTGGAGTCACTAGTGGACTGGGAAATCACAATCGTTGGATTGATAGACAAAGTGGAAGCCTTAGTAGAAGGTTGAGCAACAAAAGCACAGACGGTATGTGGTGCTGTGAATGTGGTAGACTTATACTGAGGAGATAAAGAAAGAGTGGTGGAAGTATTTTGGTGCATTTAACGTGGAATGGACTCTGAGGCATGCTGTGGTGCATCAACAACAGTAGGAAACTGACTTTGCGATTTTGGTGGAAGACTCAAGGTATTTGCAGGGTCAAAAGTGGGGAACGGAGATGGAGGCAGCCCACTGGCCCAAGCTCGGTACATTCCTATCATTTGATGTCTCAGTCTCAAATTCTCTTCCTTTAAACTCTCAATTTCCCGACTCTTTGTTTCATCCATGATGCCACTCTCTATATCCTTGTTGGACACAACTAACCCTTCCTTGGATTTGGTGTGATATAGAGGGCCAACCAGGAAACCACAAACCAACCACCTTAAACTAACTGAACAAGAGGTAACAAATATGTTAGAGTTCAATATTTTTTTTTTCTTCAAAACCTCTTTTTTTTTTTTTCTTGAAGAAAAATCACCGAACTCTAGAAGGGCGCCTACGTATGTCACCCCCGAAAGGGGAGAATCAGGTGTGCGTAGTTCGTGAAGTTTTGCCAAAATGGCCAATTAAAATCTTTTTTTTTTCTTTTTCTTGAAACTTAAAAAAAAAAAGACAAATTATCAAAAGAATTGACGAAAATCTTTTTGCATTTTTTAGGTTTAAACTCCCTATACAAAAATGGAATCTATGATTATCAAAGAAGAATCTTTTTGGGTTTTCGATTTAGAATTTCATAGGAAAATGAAACTTGAAACTATTAAAGAAAAATCTTTTTGTAGTTTTATTTTAGAGATGTATATGAAACACCTACTCTAAGTGAAGAGTGAAGAAAATCTTTTTGAATTTTTTAGATTCCTGTACAACATGAAATCTATGGTTACCGAAGAAAATATTTTTGGATTTTGGATTTTCGATTTTAAATTTCATACGAAAATGAAACTTGAACCTATTAAAGAAAAATATTTTTTTTTGCTTTCTTTTAAAGATGTACATGAGACACCTACTCTAAATGAAGAGTGAAGAAAATCTTTTTTGAATTTTTGAAATAAGATTCCCGAACCTAAAATAGGTTGCCTACGTATCTCACTCCCGAGAGAGGAGAATCAGGGGTGCGTAGTTCGTCCAAATTGGACAATTAACGATTAACTAACAGATTGACTCTAACTTAAAGGCACAACCAAAGACAAACGAATAAAATCTTTTTGAGGTTTTTTTTTTTTTTTTTTAATTAGACACTTCAACTAAACTGACACCAACAATTATGAAGGGAAAAAAAAAATCTTTTTAGTATTTTCATTACATGAAATGTACAAATTTCTACCATTTTTTGCATTTTCTTTTATAGAAACTGCTAAATTTTTTTATTTTTTTTTAAATTTCGAATTATGAATGCATGCTAAAGGAGACAAATGAAAAATCTTTTTGATATTTTCGTTTTTGAGAAATGAGTGCAAAAGGTAAATTTTTTTTTTTTTTGAATTTTTGGATTGTGAAGAACAAAAGCCATAAAGAACACTAAAAGCTACGACACTTTTTTTTTTCTTCTTTTCGACTCACTTCACTTTTTTTCTCTATTTTTTTCAACAGTTCTTGCCTACGCACCTTACTTCTAACACATGTTTTCACCAAATCAGTCCGTCAAATGACCCCATTACCCTCAAAGATGCAACATTTAGCACGTAGGGATGCGTTAGAGGTGAGTCTCCTACAAAGGACCAAGTGGGCCCCGCTAGGTCTCAATATGATGCACATAAGCATGACCTAAAGGCTGACCTACGTTGTGGTTTACTAACAAGGCCGTTCGGGGGAGCATATGGTTGATAGTGGCTGCTTTGCTTTCCACCTACTCCATACATCCAACGGCTCCCCCCCTAAAATAAAGGTGACTCAACTAGAGTTCGTGCGCACGACGTGCGCTCCGAGACTTGTTGCGGAAAGAATTGACTCGGGTTATGCAAATGATGCCAGATATAAAGCGGTAACACATAGGATAAATACTGTAAACAAAGAGCACGAAAATGCACAAAAGTGAAAACACAAACAAAAATCACAAACAATGCTTATACACTCGTAATGCCAAACAAAGCCTATACAACTCCAAAAAAAGCTCGGATTCTAAAATAGTTCCCCAGCAGAGTCGCCAGAGCTGTCACACCCCTTTTTCGACTCCAAAAAAGATATGTATTTTAAGGTTTGAAAGGATTTTTTATTAAAGTGACAAAATGAAGATTGGTTCCGAAAAAAGATTGTTTTTACATTCAAAATCAAAGTCGCCACTTGACATAATCTGGTGTGCCAAGTCACCATTGGAAAATTCTTTTCGAAACCATTTGACTCTTTAAACCGGTTTACGAACAGAGATTCCGGCTAAGGAATTCTGTTGATCGAGGGGAAGGTGTTAGGCACCCCTCGATCCCGTGGTTCGACCACGGTCGCTTGGTGGAGCGTATCGGCTAATTTGACATTACAAATGTACAAACCACATAAACACACAAAACAAGCAAACAAATAAATCACACAAAATTCAAAACAAACAAAAATAATGTTCAGTCCAAATTATACAATCCAAAATAAAAGAGGTGCTGAAATATAAAATTTATTCTATTCTAAACTAATCCTAAACTAAACTCCACCCGACGTTCCGGGCCTTGATCACGAGCCTCCTTTGCGTACATGCTACTTCAGGGCATTCCCCAGATAAATCAATACAAATTCTTCGGGGCATTCTCCGGCCAAATGAGTACAATTTAAACTTTTCGTGCAATAAAGTAGAAAGTACCATTCACGCACATATTCAAACACTCCAATAAATCGTTATTCCTAAATTTGCCTAACCGGCCTACGTTTGTCTACCAAGTTCAACATATCACAATTCTATCATGTTTAACATTATCAATACATCAAAATTAATCAATATTCATTTTCCTCCATTTTTAATCCCCACCTTAATTCATTTTTAACCACGTGATTAACCCATTTCAATACACAATCCACCAATCGAGAATAACAAAAATTCACCAATCATGCTTAGCACATCACACACCCAAATGTCACCAACAGTTCACATCAACAAACAAACCACGGTATCGAATCACACGCAATCACAATCACATAAGAATTAAATAAAAGAGAAGAAAGAATTGGACCTTAAATTTGAAGCTTTCAAACTCAATGTTATTCGAATAAAGAGAGTCCGCACCCAAAAATCTCGAGCCGAACCTTAACACCAACAATCCAACTCGACAAATAATGACCCGTTCACCGTCACTTTTCACGCCGTCACTGTTCACCGGTTACTTTTTTTTTTTTTCGTTGTTGTTCTTGTTCTTGTGAGGAAGATTATTTGGTGATTCTTGTTATTGTGGAGAAGATGATGATCAAAGAATGAGCCTCCCCTTTTTCCTCTTAGAATTTTTCTTTTATAATGGGCATGAATTTGTTATGATGTGAGAATTTTGGTGGGTCCCCCATATATTATTTCTTTGTGGATAAGAAAAAAGTGGAGGGATCACATGGGTAGTTAGGGTAGATGGAAGCTTTTGATTGGGTAAGTTGTTAGGATAAGATAAATTAGTTAGAGGTATTTTTTTGTTTATTTTTGTATTTTGGTGGGATATAATTACATGGGGTTGGACACATGGTAAGGTGAACTAAAAAATGAATAAAATTAGACTTCGGGAGGTACAAAATTAGGTGTCTACACTATGTGTTACAGCTAGAGACTTCACACTCAACTTTATAGTGGGCTAGACCTACTGTAAGTTGATCCAACCGAAGGATGATTAATAATTGTGCATTCAATGTAAGGACCTGAAGGTAGAGCTAGCCATCAATACCACTTTGAATTGTATATTACTTATATTAGTTAGTAATTCACAACCGTACCATATAAACTAAAACAGATGAGGGATACTTGGCCAAAACTTCACTCACATATCTTAATCAGTATTAATATCAGAATATATTTTGACGGAGTATTAATTAGTATTACTTTGTGTTTAATATTACTACTAGTACTATATTTTTTTCATATGTAAGAATAAAGCAGTAATAATTAAGATGAAGAGATTCGGAGAAAAAAGATAAAAATAAAAGATAGAAAACAAAGTAGTAATAAAAAAGTTAATACGTAAAAATCACCCTAAACTTGACATCAAATTATAACTTTGACCTTAAACTTTGACAGTGCACAAATATGATCTTTAACTATTCAAAACTGCACAAATATGACCTCCAATCCTACGTGGCAAAACGCGTGTTCAACACGCAAAACTGGGCGCGTCCAGCTTAAAATCTAAGGGCATAATACATAAATATGACCTTAAACTTTGACAGTGCACAAATATGACCTTTAACTATTCAAAACTGCACAAATATGACTTTTAAATGAATCTTCACTATTATTTTTTCATTATTTTCGGCTCAAAAATGAAAATGACATCTAATTTCTTTTCTCATTGCGGAAAAAGAGCAATATTGAAGATTTATTAATTAGGCAGGTCAGCCTCATACGAAAAAATCGAGCGGATATTTATATATATTATAAAACAGAGGACGAATTTAAGTTATATAATATATCTAAATATTAAATTAAAGATGAAACTATACTAATAATAAAAAAAATTATAGTTTTAATAAAACGTTATTAAATTAATGTTATTAAGGATAGTAGTAGTAGTATATTAAATTAACATTATCAAATTAACGTAATTAAAATTTTATTAAATTAACGTTATTAAAACGTTATTAAATTAACGAGGGGTGGACCTACGTGGTTGTCATGGGGTTCACCCGAACCCCATCGGTAAAAAAATTACGTTGTATAAATATAAGATAGAAAATGTATATTTATGTATGTATATTAATGTCGAACCACATGAAACAAGGCACTTAGATAGTCCAGTGGTGTTATTTGCTCTTCTTGGGTGCTTCCTTCAGCCTAGTCTGATGGTTCGATCCCTGCTAGTGACTGTTTTTTTTTAATTAAAAAAAAGCTAAGTGTTGCTGCTATAGAAATAAATAAAATCATAATAATAATTTTTTAAATTAAAAAAAAGTTAGGTGCTGCTACTATAGAAATATATATATATAAAAAAATAATAATAATAAAAACGACGTCGTTTTAACACAAAAAATAAAACTTTGACAGTGCATAAATATGACCTTTAACTATTCAAAACTGCACAAATATGATCTCTCTCCAAGTCAGCCCTTTTAACGACGTGACACCGTGTGATTGAATTACTTTTCCACGTAGGCGCGAGTGAGACACGCATGGAGTTGCAAAATCGGAAGTCATATTTATTTAGATTTTAAATAGTTAAAGATTCTATTTATACACTATCAAAATTTAAAGTCAAAATTATAATTTGATGTCAAGTTTAGGATCATGTATTAACTCAGTAATAAAATAAGGATGCACAGGACACTGGCCTATGTTTGTTCCCTTCAATGAAGACAAAAGAAAAGCAGATTAATATTCAACGAAAGTGCAATAATGGAAAGTTTGACGGGACGTACTTTCGTCCAGAGCTTTTTCTGCACCTTATAAATACGTTCTGAAAAAAGAAAGTATTGATCTAAGGAGAATTATTGGGTTCTACTGTTTCGATCTTTTCCATATTACTTTTATTTATATTTTTTATGAGTTGTTATTTCGCTTTCATGTATATGTGGAATGAAACTCGATGATTCTAATCTTGGATGTAGGCATCGAAATGAAATTGAATGTGTGAAGATTGTTAATATCTATTGATTTTCAGAAGCTTATGAAGCTCACGGGCTACAGATTATATTCAATTCATAACTTTATACATAGATTAAATATATGTGGTAAAAGATCATCAAAGTTTTAATAAATATTATATTCTGAACTCATATATTTTAATCTCATCGGTGGGCAAAATATAAAAATTGAACCCATCAAATTAAAATCCTGGATTTGTTTATGTTGTCAATCCTACTCAATTCGCAAAATGGATGAAAATAAGTAGATATGAAACCTTCAATATAGAGAGAGAAAAAAAACTTTATTCAAATGGAAAAGATATTTTTACAACCTCTATTCCGGAAAGTTCCTCAATGTAGTGAATATAACTACTATTACAAAAACTATACAAATTGAACTTTGGGCTTATGTTGATCAACCCGAATTATTTGAACTTGGGCCTGATGAATCAGGCCCATTATCCCTAGATGTGGCTGTAGTGTTAATACCCCCTTCAAGCTGGAGGGTGTAAGCACCTTCAACTTGGGCAAACATGTCTAATGAAGAGGACCAGGTAAGGCCTTGGTCAACATATCAGCAAGCTGATCACCTGAACGAACATAGTGCAAAGAAACAAGATTAACAGTCAAGCAATCGGGAACAAAGTGACAATCGATCTCAATATGCTTGGTACGTTCGTAAAAAAATAGATTTTTGGCTATATGAAGTGCAGCCTGGTTGTCACAATAAACTGGAACAGGTGTAGTAACATGAAGACCCAAGTCACCAAGGAGGCGAACCAACCAAACAACTTCAGCCACAACCTTACGGAGTGCTCTATATTCATTCTCTGCAGATGAAAGAGAAATGGTAGGTTGTTTCTTGCTCTTCCATGAAATAGGACAACCACCAAGCAATATATAAAACTCAGTCACAGATTTGCGAGATAAGGGACAAACAACCCAATCAGAATCCGAAAAAGCCAGCAAGGAGAAATCCAATGAAGATGACAAGAAAATGCCTTGATCTGGAGCTTGCATAAGATAACGCAAGACATGAAGACCTGCCAGCATATGGGGAACTCAAGGGCAGTTCAAAAATTGACTGAGATGCTGAACTGAGAAAGATATGTCAGGCCTTGTGTGTTGCAAGAAATTTAATTTCCCAATGAATCGCCTATAGCCAATGGGGTCAGCAATGGGATCACCCTGATCAGAAGATAATTTGACAAAATTATCCAAAGGGATAGTGACTGGAGAAAAATGGAAACAGTTGAATTCCTCTAGTAAATCTTTGGTATATTTGTGTTGATTCATAAGATAACCAGTAGGGTGAGATGTGATTTCCAGGCCTAAAAAATAATAGACCATACCTAGATCTTTGATCTTAAAAGAAGCATTAAGAAAAGATTTGAGAGAAGTCATTTCAGCCACATCAAAACCAGCCAATAAAATGCCATCCACATACACAACCAATACCATCAAAGAAGACCCAGATGATTTAGTAAACATAGAACAATCATTCTTACTGGGAATATAGTCTCTAGACAGTAACGCTTCAGACAATTTTGAAAATCATTGTCTTGAAGCTTGTTTAAGGCCATATAAAGACTTTTTAAGTTTGCAAACCATGATAGAAGAAGAGGAAGAATGGATGGTAAGACCGGGAGGGAGCTTCATGTAAACATCCTCATGGAGATCACCATGAAGAAAGGCATTATTGAAGGCGTTATTGACATCAAGCTGAAAAACAGTCCATTTATACTTAGCAGCCAAGGATAAAAGACATTTGACAGTAGTAAGTTTCATGACAGGAGAAAAAGTCTCACGGTAGTCGATGCCTTCTTTTTGTGTAGCACCTCTAATAACAAGTCTTTTCTTGTACATTTCGATAGTACCATCAGATCTTTGTTTGATCTTGTAAACCCACTTACAAGGAATAGCCTTCTTATGAGAAGGAAGGGAAACAATGTCCCAAGTATTATTTGTCTCAAAGGCCCAAAATTCCTATTGCATGGCCTCTTGCCAAGCAGGGTGAGAAGTAGCCTGGTGATAGTGCTGAGGTTCATGTAGGTGAAATTCAGCAGTGGGTACTTTGGAATTAATAGGAAGGGTTAAAGAAGAAGGAAAAACAGAGGTGCAAATGAAATCAACCAAATGAGGGGGTGGATTTCTGATTCTGGAACTGTGTCTAATAACAACAAGTGGAGAAGAAAGTGAGAGAGAATGAGGGGGAGGAGAAGAAGGTAAAAGTGAGATAGGCATGATCGGAGTGGAGTTAGAATCTGGAAAATTAGGATCGGACACACTAGAAGTGGGGTTAGGACTGTCAAAGAAAACTGAATCAGGGGAAGGAAAAATAGAAGTTGAAAATGGTTTATAAGGAAAGAGATGTTCATGGAAGAGAACATCTCTAGAAAAGAAAATGGTATGAGTGGATAAATTGAGTAACTTGTAACCCTTTTTTCCACATGGATATCCTATGACAACACTGGGGATGGATCTTGAAGCAAACTTATCCCTCCCTACTTTAGGTGTGGCATCATAACATAGGCAGCCAAATGATCTTAAATGATCATAGGAAGAAGGTTGACCATGAAGCTTTTCAAAAGGAGTAAGATTAGACAAAATAGTAGATGAGAATCTATTGATGGGATATGTGGCTATTAGAATACACTCTCCCCAGAATTTTAAAGGAAACTGAGATGGGAATAGTAAAGCCCTGGACACTTCCAACAAATGTTTATGTTTTCTTTCTACTTCTCTATTTTGTTGTGGAATATGTGGGTGGTGGTTTGATGAAATATGCCATTGGCTGAGAAGAAGAATTGAAGATCTGAAACTTTGCCTAATTCATAAGCATTGTCAGACCTAAAACATTGAATAGAGGTTTTAAAATGAACTTTTACCATTTGAGTAAAAGATTTAATTATTGAAATAACATTGCTTTTAAAAGACAACAGATGAGTCCAGGTGACTGTAGAAAAATCATCCACTAAAGTAATGTAATATCTAAAACCATTATATGTTTGAGTATTATAAGGTCCCCATATATCAATGTGGACAAGTTGAAAAAGGGTAGAAGAATGAATAATACTCTCACTGAAAGAAAGTCTTTGTTGCCTGGCTTTTGGACAAATGTCACATATAACAGACTATTTAGGGAAAACCTGACTAGATAAGAAAGAGATAGACTTCATTTTATTGAAAGGCATGTGTCAAAGTATTTGATGCCAGAATAAGTCTGTTTTATTAATTCCAGTGGAAGAATTACAAGATGTATAATGTGAAATGTAAGCAGGATCAGAATGGGAAACATCACAATGAGCTGAGAAAATAGAACTCGCAGAATTAAAAGCAGGGACAGAATTAAAAACAGAGATAGAATGAGGCTGAAAATCATTAGAATTTAAGAAGTACAATCCATTTGAAGCTCTACCAATTGCCAATTACTTCTTCAGAGAATGGCCCTGTAAGATGCAACCAGTCTTGGTAAACAAAGCATTGCAATCAAATTGGGTGAGCAATTTAGATATAGAAATAATATTGAAATGAAAAGAAGGTACTAGAAGGACATTAGGCAGTATCATATCTGATCTAAGTTTAAGAGAATTATAGATATTACTTTCACTTTGTACGCATTAGGTAAACTGATTAGAAAGGGGCGATGAGAGGAGTGAGGTTGTGAAGTAGATGTTTATGTGGTGTCATGTGATTAGTGGCACAAGAATCGATTATCCAAGAATTTAAACCCAATGTTGACACTGCACATGCATGAAATGCAACAGAACTAACATCAGGGTGACTAAACACACCTGCAAAATTGGCAAAACCTGAATTATCACAATTGGAATCTGCCCCATTTGTATCAATGTGAGTCTGATTGAAGAGTTTCTGAAGTTGGTAATGTTGATATTGTTCCTTAGAGAAATGTGGTCCAGCATTATCAAATTTAGAGGTGGAAGTACCAGCTTCTGAAATAATACCATCACTTTGAATACAAGATGCAAATCTTTTTGATTTGATAAATTAAAAATCTGATGGATAGCCCCAAAGTTTATGACATTTCTCCATCAGATGACCAGTCTTTTTGCAATACTTGCAAAATAAAGTTGAGGTTGAAGAACCATTGGAAGAAGATTTCTTGGATCAAATCAAAATTTTGAATGGTTTTTGTTATTTTCATGTGGTTGACAATGAGTGAAATTAGGTGTGAAAGATGTTTTTTCTTTATGGTTGTGATAATTGTGAATTTGATATGAATTGACATGAAAAGATGCAGAATCACCAGAGAAACTAGGAACAAGGGCAGATGACTCCTTCTGTTTTTCTCATGTTGTAGCATGGAGTAGGATTTACTTAAAGATGGAAGAGTGGGCATAATAAGGATGTTGGTTTTACAGGTTGAGTAGGATTCATTAAGTCCACTTAGAAATTGAAATAACCTTTGTTCTTCCATGAACTTTGGGAGAGCACCACAGGTACAAAGAGGGCCTACATATGATGTATTGAGCTCATCCCAAAGACTGCGTAGCTTGGTAAAATAAGATGCAATGTTGGAAGAACCTTGGGAGGTCATACTAATTTCTCTTTGGATCTGGATATATTTAGTACCATTGGATTGACCCAAACGCTCATTTATATCAGTCCAAATGTCTTTGGTTGTGTCAAAACACATCACACTAGTTGCAATCTCCGTAGAGAGAGACGTGGTTATCCAAGCGATAACCATATCATTACATCTCTCATAGAATGGGACCAAAGGTGAATTAGGAGCTGGTTTGGGATCTTTTCCTGTAATTAGCCCCAATTTATTTTTGGTTGACAATGTTGTGAGCATATTCTTACGCCAAATTACAAAACCCGTTCCATCAAAAGGAGGCAAAACTAAGCAAGTTCTTGGACTATCGGAAGGGTGAACGTAGAAGGTATGGTTAACAGGAATGGTATATTCTTCAAAACCTTGATGGATTATTTGAACTTGGGCTTGATGGATCAGGTCCATTATCCATAGATGTGGCTGTAGTGTTAATAATGTTGTTTCTATATATCATTGAGTTATTTATTTATTCATCCTCTTAATTGTTAGATTATTTATTCATGGCTCGTTAAGTACACTTGGAAGGGAAAATTGCGAGTCTACCAGCGTTGCTTTCTAATATACATTTTATTTGCAATTTCATTGAAAACTTAGCAATTAAAATATCGAATAGAAAAAAATTGTTCATTTGGACTTTGTTATTTAATTTCTCCCTCTTCATATTTTTTTCTTTTTCTTGAATGACGATTCATCACCATTTTTAAGCAACGAATGCAATTGAGTTTGTGTTTCTTTCAAATTTCCTTCTTAAATGGTGATTGGAATATTTTGAAAATGAATATCTTTAGTGGAGTTTGGTGTTAGGGTTTTTGCCCTGATTTTCTTACCAAAATTAAGTTTTTGCTTTTTTCTTGTAAGGAAAATAAAAGTAACCATAAATACTTTTACTTTTTCTGAAAGAAAAATATAAAACTTTTTCATATTTGGCTAACCTCTTTCTTAGAGGAAAGATTTTGGAACTTTATAAATAGAAGAATCCCCTTCTCATACCATAACACAATAGCATCCACAATGTAGTCCTTAAAGAGTCTTGTTTATGGAAAGATTTTCTCTCATAGTATTTTTATGTTTTTTGATTTAGTTTTTAATATGTAGGTCGATTGGCCAAATCATATTGATTTTGTGTCATCTGAATTATCACCATATTAGCTTGCAAACTTTAAGATTTCGCATGATGCCCTCTCGATTTCAAAACCAACAAGTGGTATCAGAGCTTATGGTTCAACGGTACAATGGTGTGGTGAAACGAGATTAAATAGGTTAATAGCGGTTTTAAATCATGTTGCAATCAATTTGATGATAATGAAGATATATGTCCAAAAAAGCTACATGTGGAGAAAAAAAGTTTCAAACAAATTTTCAACGATCCTGCTGCTAATCCATCTTTAAAATCATAGTAAATTTTCAACCCATATTTATGGGCTCCAATTTTCAACCCATACTTGCTTTAATGCTTGGGATCCTTTCAACTCGTGCATTTATTTTTAACGCATAAGCTCCACTCTTAACCTGTGCTCACTTTCAATCCTGTTTACTTATAACACATGACTCCAATAATATCAATCCATGCTTTTATTTTTAACGCATAGGGCTTCAATTTTTAATGATGGTAAGCAACAGTGATATATGAAGATCGTGTGAAGAAGGAAGATCAAGAATATTTTGCCAAAAAAGGAAGATTTTTTAGGATTTTTGCCCTGATTTTCCTACCAAAATTAATTTTTTTACTTTTTCTTGTAAGGAAAATAAAAGTAACCATAAATACTTTACTTTTTCTTAAAGAAAGTATAAAGTTTTTCCATATTTGGCTAACCTCTTCTTAGAGGAAAGGTTTTAATTTGGAACTCTATAAATAGATGACCCCTACTCATACCATAATACAATAGCAGCCACAATGTAGTACTTAAAGAGTCTTGTTTATGGAGAAATTTTCTCTCATAGTATTTTTATGTTTTTTGATTTAGTTTTTAATTATGTAGGCCGATTGGCCAAACCATATCGATAATATTATGTTTTTTTGTTTAGTTTTATGTCATCTGAATTATCACCATATTATGACGCCCTCTCGATTTCGAACCCAACATTTGGTCACAAAAATCAGTCTTTTTTTTTGTTCATTTTATTCAAATTTTTTGAAGTTGGAATTATTTTTGAATATAATTTTCACAAATAATATTTGTATGTGTTATGAAATAACGAAAGAACAAGAAGAAGAGTAGAGAGAATAGAGAGAGAAATTCTTATTTCTCTTGAGAGATTTCTTGAGGTGTGTATTACAATGAAGGAAACCCTTCTATTTATAGGGGAAATTTAATCCTAGTCTGAGTAAAAGACAGATGCTTCAAATCCTAATAGATATCAAAGTAGATCTTGATAGACATTCACTATAATGTAAATACATTTATAACACCCCCCCTTGAATGTCTAATTGATAGATAATGTGCCTCGTTAAAATCTTACTAGAAAAAAAAACCAGTGGGAAAAAAAATCTAGTGAAGGAAAAAGAGTACACATCTCTAAAAATACGCATATAAGTTGCCTCATTAAAAACCTTACTGTCACACCCCTTTTTCGACTCCAAAAATAATATATGTATTTTAAGTTCGAAAGGGTTTTATTATTAAGGTGACAAAAATAAAAAATTTGTTTTTCAAAAAAAAAAAAGATTATTTACATTATTTTTTCTTATTCAGAGTCGCCACTTGACATAATCCGGTGTGCCAAGTCACCTTTGGAAAATCCTTTTCGAAACGGTTTGACTCTAAAAACTGATCCGCCAACAGAGATTCCGGCTAAGGAATTCTGTTGATCAAGGGGAAGGTGTTAGGCACCCCTCGATCCCGTGGTTCAACCACGGTCGCTTGGTGGAGCATATCAGCTAATTTGACATTACAAATGTACAAACCACATAAGCACACAAAATTCAAAACAAACCAAAATAATGTTCAGTCCAAATTATACAATCCAAAATAAAAGAGGTGCTGAAATATAAAACCTATTCTATTCTAAACTAATCCTAAACTAAACTCCACCCGACGTTCCGGGCCTTGATCACGAGCCTCCTTTGCGTACATGCTACTTCGGGGCATTCCCCGGCTAAATGAGTACAATTTAAACTTTTCGTGCAATAAAGTAGAAAGTACCATTCATGCACATATTCAAACACTCCAACAACTCGTTATTCCTAAATTTGCCTACCAAGCCTACGTTTGCCTACCAAGTTCAACGTATCACAATTCTATCATGTTTAACATTATCAATACATCAAAATTAATCAATATTCATTTTCCTCCATTTTTAATCCCCACCTTAATTCATTTTTAACCACGTGATTAACCCATTTCAATACACAATCCACCAATCGACAATAACGAAAATTCATCAATCATGCTTAGCACATCACAAGCACATCACACACCCAAATGTCACCAATAGTTCACATCAACAAACAAACCACAGTATCGAATCACACGCAATCAAAATCACAATCACATAAGAATTAAATAAAATAGAAGAAAGAATTGAACCTTAAATTTGAAGCTTTCAAACTCAATGTTATTCGAATAAAGAGAGTCCGCACCCGGAAATCTCGAGCCGAACCTTAACACCAACAATCCAACTCGACAAATAATGAACCGTTCACCGTTACTTTTCACGCCGATTACTGTTCATCGGTTACTGTTCACGATTACTGTTCACCGATTGCTTTTTTTTTTTTTGTTTTTTGTGAGGAAGATTATTTTGAGATTGTTGTTATTGTGGAGAAGATGATGATCAAAGAATGAGCCTCCTTTTTCTTCTTAGAATTTTTCTTTTATAATGAGCATGGATTTGTTATGATGTGGGAATTTTGGTGGGTCCCCCATATATTCTTTCTTTGTGGACAAGAAAAAAGAGGGGAGGAATCACATGGGTGGTTAGGGTAGATGGAAGCTTTTGATTGGGTAGATTGTTAGGATAAGATAAATTAGTTAGAGGTATTTTTTTGTTTATTTTTGTATTTTTGTGGGATATAATTACATGGGGTTGGACACATGGTAAGGTGAACTAAAAATGAATAAAATCAGACTTTGGGAGGTACAAAATTAGGTGTCTACATCATGCCCCCTTTGAATGTAAACACAAAGTGTTTTCAGACAAAGAAGTAGACAGCGAGACCAAATTTTAACCCGACCATTATTCAATGAAAGAAACAGAAGGAAGAAGGACAACCGGGTCTTGACTTAAGACATCCCACCTACTCACATTATGAGAGGATCGAGTGACAAGTATCTCAACTTTTGGAGGAAGATGGACTATACCGAGTTGGAGAGTCGAGTGAGGTTCCATCGAGGTTCCGGTCCGCGGCTCCATCATTACATCAAAAAGAATGAAAATTACAAGTTAAAACATAAATGAAATTACAAAAATCCTATCTATACAGCTTCTATTGGTTCTTGACTCGATTTTCATCACCCTATTCTTCAGGCAGGCTCCTGACTTGCTATTTCTTTAACTTGTTGCTTGTCTTTCAATTTCTTCACCTTGTTCTCCAGGCGGGTTCCTGACTTGCTATTTCATCAACTTGTTGCCATGCTTTCAACTTCTGCACCCTGTTCTGCAGGCGGGCTCCTGACTTGCTATTTTTATCAACTTGTTGCTATGCTTTTAATTTCTTCACCCTGTTCTGCAGGCGGGCTCCTGACTTGCTATTTCATCAACTTGTTGCTATGCTTATAGGAATCAAGGGAAATGACTCGACTAAAAGTTACGTCTTCTAGGAATCAAAGGGGATGACTCGACTAAAAGGTACATCTTATAGGAATCAAAGGGGATGACTCGACTAAAAGGTACGTCTTATAGGAATCAAGGGAAATGACTCGACTAAAAGGTACGTCTTCTAGGAATCAAAGGGGATGACTCGACTAAAAGGTACGTCTTATAGGAATCAAAGGGGATGACTCGACTAAAAGGTACGTCTTATAGGAATCAAAGGGGATGACTCGACTAAAAGGTACGTCTTATAGGAATCAAGGGAAATGACTCGACTAAAAGGTACGTCTTCTAGAAATCAAAGGGGATGACTCGACTAAAAGGTACGTCTTCTAGGGGTCAAAGGGGATGACTCGACTAAAAGGTACGTCTTATAGGAATCAAAGGGGATGACTCGACTAAAAGGTACGTCTTAAAGGAGATGACTCGACTAAAAGGTACGTCTTATAGGAATCAATAGGAATGACTCGACTAAAAGGAACGTCTTATATGAATCAAAGGGGATGACTCGACTAAAAGGTACGTCTTCTAGGAATCAATAGGAATGACTCGACTAAAAGGTACGTCTTATAGGAATCAAAGGGGATGACTCGACTAAAAGGTACGTCTTATAGGAATCAAAAGGGATGACTCGACTAAAAGTTACGTCTTCTAGGAATCAAGACTTAAGTTAGGAAGTGCATTACCTAAGAAGAAAAATTTGAATTACCCAATCAAGGAAGTATGTTTTCTTATCAATGTTGTTTGAATTATCAAAACAATGAAGTGCCTCTCCCTACCAAAGCTGCTTGAATTACCAAAACAAGGAAATGCGTCTCCTAGAGATCTTGAATTATGAATTTTACCATGGTTTTGATTACCAAACCTGTGCAGCAACCTTGCCTCTTGCATTTGTGGAGGTGAGAAATTACGACCTTTGATGTTTAGGCTCTGAAATCCTTGATTTGAATGCAACATGTATTCTTATTACATACAAAGAAAACTTGTGAGTTTAAAAACATGGTGGCTAGTTTGTGGCTTTGGCTTTTGAGGCAATTGCTCCTGCCCCCATCACATTTAGATTTGCTTCCAACCGTTAGCATATGTCATTGACTTGCTGTATCATTGACTCAAACTCAGCTTATTAAGAGTGACTCTGAAACAAACATAGTATTTCTGCTTTGTCGTGTTTCTCAAATAAACCCTTTGAACCTTGGTATTTTCATGAGTTCCCCGACTTCTCTGTTGACAAAACTTCCTGCATGCCCTTTTTGGGTTCACAATAATGTCTCTTTCATGTGCTAGCTTTTTTCTTGCTTTGTGCAATTAAAGAACCTGGTAGCCAGTTTTGAAATCTTTTCTCACTTGTTTTGACACGGACTTGACTTAAAGACAAGAAACAAAAAAAAAGAATGACAAGTTTTGATTTGATAACTGACTCAAGAAAGATAAAATTAAAATAAAGAGAAGAAAGAAAAGACAATGAATGTCCCTTTTTAAAACAAAGAAACGAAAAATTCATCTAAAAATGACAGTCAACACTAATGATTACGCCATGCATTTTGGATTAAGCAGTTTGATCCTTTCATCCAAACTTTCTACCCATTGTTGTTGAGTTAATGGCCTTGAAACTGAGTCACTTTCTTAGGTCAATTTCATTTAAGACCCCATCGGCTAGTGGCGCCTTGAAGGGTTTTAGCCAACAAGCTTCTTTCATTTTCTCTCGGCTCACTATCGCCTTATGGTGCCCGTGAGGGTTTTCACCAATAAGACTCTCTTATTTTTATTTCTCTCAACTTACCATCGCCTTATGGTGCCCATAAGGGTTTTCACCAATAAGATTCTCTCATTTTTATTTCTCTCTTAATTCCCTATGCTGAGGAAGACAAATAGTTCCCAAATGCATCATCATATTCCTTGCATGCTCCGCCTTAACATCCTCAAAGATTGATCTGAAGGTCTTTCTTTGGTTGTAACTTGGCTTTTGGATAAGGTTAGAAAGAAAGGATGGCATGGGGCCCAAACGACACTTGAAGTGGGGTAGGACTTACAACTTTTGAAATCGACTCAAACAATGAGGATTAACTCATGCCCCAGTTTCTTTTGACTGGGTGACACTAAATTGTTTATTTGGTTGGACCGAGCCCTGAGTGGGGCAGCCTACGTATCTCACCCTTAAGAGAGGAGAATCAGGTCATGCGTAGTTCTGGCAGCTTATTTTGCTTGATTCTGATTTTTTTTTTCTTTCTTTTTTTTTTTGGGATTTTTCCGACTCTATTTTTCATCACTCTTTTTTTCTCTTTTTTTTTTGACACATTTTTTCTCTCTTCTCTTTTTTTTTTTGAACTTTTCTGACAATTGTTTTGCTCGACATTTTTTCTTCGAGCTTTGCTGACTATATTGATTCCAAAAGAGGTGTATGAAAGAAAATAAAACTAAAGCTCAAATGGGGTAAACAAAGGATGACACGATGTTTGGATGGCAGAATAAAATGCCTTCGTCATATCAATCTTTGAAAATGCAAGTACATATCATGCAATATGAAAGTGAAAGATGAAGATCTTTTGATATCTTTTACAGCATTAACTTTGACTGAGTCTGTGCATCACTATTTCTTCTGCGTTTATATGGCATACAACTCCACTTTTGTTGCACATTCCTCACATTGAATGACTCATGATTTTGTGAAGCTGATTTTCTTTCTGTTCACGCGGCCACTATTTGATCTAATTGAGACATGTCTTTTAATTGATGACCAAGTTATTCTTGTGATTCTCAAAATAAGTGCCTTAATTTTCAAAGAAGGTTTCAACTTGATCACCAAATGCCCCAGCACTCTATCTATTTCCTCAGATGCTCTCTTTCTCTAGCTTTAACCCTTTGATTCAATGTTCATTCTTAAACTGGATGTTAAGATCTAGCTGTAAATTTCACTAGCATATCATATCACTAGAGTCAACATAAAATGTACTATGTAAAAAAAAAAAAAAAAACACGTATTTAAAACACAAAGAAAAAGGGGACACTCCATTTAATAAAAATGAAAAATAGAAGGGTTTGAACATAAACGACAAAGGGACAAAACAAGATAAATCCCGAACTACAACCCTGAAATAATTCGGAGAACAGAAAATAAAACAAAACAAACTACCAAACCCCTTCCTGGTAAGGAGAGGGGTGACTTCTCCATTGCTCAGCCTGACATCTTAGCCACTGACTTACATATCAACATGACTGGAACTTCCACCACTGTCAGACACATTTCCTTCAACAAATAAGCTCTGGATCCCCATGCTTAACTCATTGTCTCCCACAGATTGTGCAGTACCGCGTGCTGGTGAAGAACTCTGTGGGATGGTCGAAGGGCCAATTTTTTGCACCACAATCAATTTATCTTGAATTATCTTTTCTATTTCTCTTTTCAAAGTGCGACAATCTTCAGTACTATGACCCTGAACATCAGAATGATATGCACATCGCACACTAGGATCAAAGCTTCTTGAATGCGGGTCAGGAGTATACCCAAGGAGAGGAGTGATCATGCCCTGCTGTACCAATCTCTGGAATAAACTGGCATAGGATTCCCCAATAGGAGTGAAATTATCTTTTTCCTTCCTCCTCTTTGCGAACTCTGGCCTCGGATAAAATTTGGATTTAGAGGTTCCTTGGTAAATTTGTGGGGGTCGAGGACGATGTTGAGGGACAGGGGCATGCCATTGTGGATAAGAAGATGGATGAGCATACAATTGTGCATTGTTCACAGGATATCGAGGAAGTGGAATGGGATTTCTTGGATTTCGGAGAAAGAAACCTTGTTGCAAGTGGTTATGTGGATCTGATATGTAAGCTCGGTATTGAGGCTGACAGTATTGGTGGGTTGAACCTCTCAAACTCTGCTTTGGCCCTGTCATGACAATAGGTGCATTTTCCTTCTTCTTTCCTTCAGTTTCCCTTGGTTGATTGCATTGTCGTCCTGAATGTTTCACAGAATCCTTCTGTCCATCAGGCTCCCCATATTTTGATGTCTGAAAGCTGGGAGGAAGGTTAACACTTGAAGACATGCCCCAGTTTTTATATGAAACATCTTCATAGCCCATAAGTCCAGGGGAATTTTTCATATCATTTTCTACACTCTTCACTTTCCCAACCATTTTCTCTGGCTCTTTTGGCATGCTAGGCTTTTTAGTAAGAAATTTTGGCGGTTCACTTAACTTAACTGTAGACTCAAGAGTATACCAATGATCATCAACAGTATTGAACGTGGAGTCACTAGTGGACTGGGAAATCACAATCGTTGGATTGATAGACAAAGTGGAAGCCTTAGTAGAAGGTTGAGCAACAAAAGCACAGACGGTATGTGGTGCTGTGAATGTGGTAGACTTATACTGAGGAGATAAAGAAAGAGTGGTGGAAGTATTGAGGTGCATTTGACGTGGAATGGATTCTGAGGCATGCTGTGGTGCATCAACAACAGTAGGAAACTGACTTTGCGATTTTGGTGGAAGACTCAAGGTATTTGCAGGGTCAAAAGTGGGGAACGGAGGTGGAGGCAGCCCACTGGCCCAAGCTCGGTACATTCCTATCATTTGTTGTCTCAGTCTCAAATTCTCTTCTTTTAAACTCTCAATTTCCCGACTCTTTGTTTCATCCATGATGTCACTCTCTATATCCTTGTTGGACACAACTAATCCTTCCTTAGATTTGGTGTGATATAGAGGGTCAGCCAGGAAACCACAAATCAACCACCTTAAACTAACTGAACAAAAGGTAACAAATATGTTAGAGTTCAACATTTTTTTTTTCTTCAAAACCTCTTCTTTTTTTTTTCTTGAAGAAAAATCACCGAACCCTAGAAGGGCGCCTACGTATCTGACCCCCGAAAGAGGAGAATCAGGTGTGCGTAGTTCGTGAAGTTTTGCCAAAATGGCCAATTAAAATGTTTTTATTCTTTTTTTTCTTGAAACTTTAAAAAGAAAAGAAAATAACAAATTATCAAAAGAATTGACGAAAATCTTTTTGCATTTTCACGTTTAAAATTCCTATACAAAATGAAACCTATGATTACCAAAGATTTTTTTTATTTTTTTTTCAAGTATGTATGAAACACCTACTCTAAATAAAGAGTGAAGAAAATCTTTTTAAATTTTTTAAATAAGATCAACCAAAAATGAAACCTACGACTATTGAGAAAAATCATTTTTTTTTTGTATTTTTCTTTTCAAGTATGTATGAAACACCTACTCTAAATAAAAAGTGAAGAAAATCTTTTTTGAATTTTTTAAATAAGATCCCCGAACCTAAAATAGGTTGCCTACGTATCTCACTTCCGAGAGAGGAGAATCAGGGGTGCGTAGTTCGTCCAGATTGGACAATTAACGATTAACTAACAGATTGACCCTAACTTAAGGGCACAACCAAAGACAAACGAATAAAATCTTTTTGAGGTTTTTTTTTCTTTTAATTAGACACTTCAACTAAACTGAGACCAACAATTATGAAGGAAAAAAAAATCTTTTTGGTATTTTCATTACATGAAATGTACAAATTTCTACCATTTTTTGCATTTTCTTTTATAAAAACTGCTAAAAAAAAATCTTTTTTTTTTTAAATTTCGAATTATGAATGCATGCTAAAGGAGACAAATGAAAAATCTTTTTGATATTTTCGTTTTTGAAAAATGAGTGCAAAAGGTAAAAAAAAAAAAAAACTGAATTTTTGGATTGTGAAGAATAAAAGCCATAAAGAACACTAAAAGCTACGACACTCTTTTTTGGTTCACCTTTTCTCTTCTTTTTTTTTTTACACACTTTACTTCTAACACATGTTTTCCTCAAATTGGTCCGTCAAATGACCACGTTACTCTCAAAGATGCGACATTTAGCACGTAGGGATGCTTTAAAGGTGAGTCTCCTACAAAGGACCATGTGGGCCCCGCTAGGTCTCAATATGATGCACATAAGCATGACCTAAAGGCTGACCTACGTTGTGGTTTACTAACAAGGCCATTCGGGGGAGCATATGGTCGATAGTGGCTGTTTTGCTTTCCACCTACTCCATACATCCAACGGCTCCCCCCCTAAAATAAAGGTGACTCAACTAGAGTTCGTGCGCACGACGTGCGCTCCGAGACTTGTTGCGGAAAGAATTGACTCGGGTTATGCAAATGATGCCAGATATAAAGTGGTAACGCATAGGATAAATACTGTAAACAAAGAGCACGAAAATGTACGAAAATGAAAACACAAACAATGCTTATACACTCGTAATGCCAAACAAAGCCTGTACGACTCCAAAAAAGCTCGGATTCTGAAATAGTCCCCAGCAGAGTCGCCATAGCTGTCACACCCCTTTTTCGACTCCAAAAATAATATATGTATTTTAAGTTCGAAAGGGTTTTATTATTAAGGTGACAAAAATGAAAAATTTGTTTCGAAAAAAAAAAGATTATTTACATTATTTTTTCTCATTCAGAGTCGCCACTTGGCATAATCCGGTGTGCCAAGTCACCTTTGGAAAATCCTTTTCGAAACGGTTTGACTCTAAAAACTGATCCGCGAACAGAGATTTCGGCTAAGGAATTCTGTTGACCGAGGGGAAGGTGTTAGGCACCCCTCGATCCCGTGGTTCAACCACGGTCGCTTGGTGGAGCATATCAGCTAATTTGACATTACAAATGTACAAACCACATAAACACACAAAACAAGCAAACAAACAAATCACACAAAATTCAAAACAAACCGAAATAATGTTCAGTCCAAATTATACAATCCAAATTAAAAGAGGTGCTGAAATATAAAACCTATTCTATTCTAAACTAATCCTAAACTAAACTCCACCCGACGTTCCGGGCCTTGATCACTGATAACGCTCAAACTACAGCTCTCGTAAGAGTGTAAGCGGTCGTTGTCAAATATAGAACCCAACTGGGTTGGGTGTCGAATCCCACAGGGAATACTTGGTCACTAAGTATTGCAACTATTATTAGACTGTTGGTCGAAAATTCTACGGAAAGGGGGATGGTTTAGGCGTGAAGTAAAAGTATCAAAATAGCAAAGTAAAAACGGAATGTTTTGTTTATTTTAATCAATGAGAATTTTAAGTTAGGGTTATGTCCACCTTATGAGTTCTACGTATCTATTAACTATGAGTTATGCGGAATTCAGACATGCATGCGCTTATAGAGATTCGTATTCTATGGTAAATCCTAGTGTCTTTCGACCATCAAGGATTATATCACTTTAACTCTTTCGAGCTTAAAGCGTATACTAATGGTACGAATTCTCCAAGAGGTTAATCCAGTTACGGCACTAACTTTTAAACAGGGGTTGGTAGCCCTATTTCCTTGTCATTCTCTCTTTTCCAGACATGTAACTTTTCTTTCGAACAAGTTAATGCTATACTAGCGTATTCTATATGTTTGCAACCACAAGAATTCAATTAAGATGAAGAGAGTAATGATATAAGCAGCATACGTATCAAGAATTCACAAACTCATAGCAATAGATAGTATCTCATAAGGCTTCCATAACCCTAACAGAGAAGTTTAGCTACTCATGAGTGCAACGGAAATCACAACAGATATAATCATCATACCACAACCTAGAATAATCTTGGCGATGGAAGTGATATGGCGTCAAAAGCTCTCAAACGTTTTGCCCTAGCCGTTCTTCTCAAGAGAGCCGAGTTCTCTGTGTTAGACTTACAGAATATTGTAACGTGAGTTAGAAGCAAAAGTCGAATGAAAAGGACTTGAATTAATGAATGAATCGAATTGTTCGAATGGAGAGAGATAATAATAAAAACTTAAGCAACATAGGGTATTTATAACACCCATATCCTATTTCTACTAGGCTACTGCGTACTTATCCTAATCCTACTAGGTTACTGCATCCTTATCCTAATCCTACTAAGTTACTGCTGATCCCCAAAGTCTTTAGAAATGTTGTTTTTGCCCGGGACAAGTTATCCATGCATCACTTTCAGTCCATAGGCGTCCAAACGCTGTTTTCCTTCTTTCGTGAAGCTTCCTTGGGCGTCAAGTTATCCATAAAGTGCTGGAATCTTCATCGTTTATACTTGAAAACTTGCTAATCACGTTTGTTAGCTCACTTACAGGAAAAAGGACTAAAAGTGCATGAATTATATATTTTGTTTTCAAAACTTAGCTAAAATATGGGTAAATTAAGGTGCTTTAGGCGTGTAAATACGCCTATCATCAATCACGAGCCTCCTTTGCGTACATGCTACTTCGGGGCATTCCCCGGATAAATTAATACAAATCCTTCGGGGCATTCCCCGGCTAAATGAGTACAATTTAAACTTTTCGTGCAATAAAGTAGAAAGTACCATTCATGCACATATTCAAACACTCCAAAAACTCGTTATTCCTAAATTTGCCTACCAAGCCTACGTTTGCCTACCAAGTTCAACGTATCACAATTCTATCATGTTTAACATTATCAATACATCAAAATTAATCAATATTCATTTTCCTTCATTTTTAATCCCCACCTTAATTCATTTTTAACCACGTGATTAACCCATTTCAATACACAATCCACCAATCGAGAATAACGAAAATTCATCAATCATGCTTAGCACATCACACACCCAAATGTCACCAACAGTTCACATCAACAAACAAACCACAGTATTGAATCACACGCAATCAAAATCACAATCACATAAGAATTAAATAAAATAGAAGAAAGAATTGGACCTTAAATTTGAAGCTTTCAAACTCAATGTTATTCGAATAAAGAGAGTCCGCACCCGGAAACCTCGAGCCGAACCTTAACACCAACAATCCAACTCGACAAATAATGACCCGTTCACCGTTACTTTTCACGCCGGTTACTGTTCACAGTTACTGTTCACGGTTACTGTTCACCGGTTGCCTTTTTTTTTTTTTTTTGTGAGGAAGATTATTTTGTGATTGTTGTTATTGTGGAGAAGATGATGATCAAAGAATGAGCCTCCTTTTTCTTCTTAGAATTTTTCTTTTATAATGAGCATGGATTTGTTATGATGTGGGAATTTTGGTGGGTCCCCCATATATTCTTTCTTTGTGGACAAGAAAAAGGAGAGGGGGAATCACATGGGTGGTTAGGGTAGATGGAAGCTTTTGATTGGGTAGGTTGTTAGGATAAAATAAATTAGTTAGAGGTATTTTTTTGTTTATTTTTGTATTTTTGTGGGATATAATTACATGGGGTTGGACACATGGTAAGGTGAACTAAAAATGAATAAAATTAGACTTTGGGAGGTACAAAATTAGGTGTCTACACTTACAAGAAAAACCCTTTGGGACAAAACCTCGTAAGAAACAAAGAGTACAACGCGTATTAACTCCCCCTGATGAGAACATCCTTGAACCTTTGAATCCCGATCTTCTTGAAAGTTGTAGTTGAAGAAGACTTGGTGAATAAATCAGCTACCTTGTCACTTGAACGAATATGTTACATGATAATATCACCATTCTTTTGGATATCACGTGTATAGAAAAGCTTTGACGAAATATGCTTCATTCTATCTCCTTTTATGAATCCTCCATTAAGTTGTGCTATGAATGATGCATTTTCTTCATAAAAATTATGGGAACTTTATCATATTTCAAACCATATTTTTCAGGAATGAGATGTATCGTGGACCTCAACCACACACACTGTTGGTTTGCTTTATGAATAGTTATAATCTCGTATGGTTCGATGAGATGACTATGATAGACTGCTTTGTATATCTCCAAGATATGGCAGTATCCATCTATGTGAACATATTGTATGTTTGAGATCGAGATTTATGCAGGTTAGATGAGTACCCAACATCAGCATGACCAGTAAGATCGGGACTGCAATCTATAGAATAAAATAATCTCATGTAGCTTATCCTATTTCGATGTCTCCTAGTAAGAGTAGAAATATATCTTGCTAACATATTAATCGAAAAGGCTATAGGCCTTGTAGTATTTGCAAGGTACATGAGTGCATCAATTGCACTAAGATATGGTACGTCATAACCAATCCAATTCGATATATTTTGAATTTCAACAAATAATCTATTGCTTTGAAAACTCTCCAAGAGTTCCAATGATTTTCAAGCTATAAGCTTATACAATATAAGGATTATAAATAAGTTTCCCAGAAATTTTATATGCTTCAAACATTTTGAATCCTTAAAAGTTTTTCACATAAGTTTTGTCAAGTGACAGTAGTCAACATTTCATGAGTGACATCTTTAAATATCTGGACTGCAAATCAAATAAGTTTTATACCTACCAAGATGCATCCTTTCATATCACTTGATAAATGTTTCTACGTCAGCATGCTTAAATTAACATAGAATTAAGGTCCTTGTAATTTTTCACAATATTGCACCAATATTGTATCAAAGATATATATCATTTTGTATCGGTTCACAATGTGACATAACATTTTGAGATCTCATCACTTTATTATTTTCAGGTACCTAAACCTCTCATAAGGTTTCATGAAGTGTTATGTTGTAGGCATTGTCTTCCTATTATGATTATTTGCTCCTTATTCTTTACAAGAATTATTTCATTTGGAACCGATTGGTCTATCACGCTTCACGCATGCATAGACTTTGTCCTTCATGGACACAAAATAGGAGCACTTGCAGCTTAAATATGAAATGCTTTCGGCATTTGACTTGAATTATCTTTTGAATAAGGATCTGGTGATAATTCTAACATATTTCATAGCTGCTTATAATCTCCCCGTTATGTTAGGAAAACTAAAATACATCCTCTATCTTGCTTAAGGAATTCATCTTTGTGCATCATGGTATATTCATTAATCGTATACCGCACATCAAAACTATTAGATGGAATAGTTGGTTCATGACCTTGAACCAATTGAGGAGGAAGAAATAATCATAATTTATTGATCTAATGCATACAAGTGTTATTGTATGCAACATATCATATTTCAGACCAACACATGAAGCTTTGTTCTTATTAGTGATGGTTTAGCTATTTATCAAAGGCATTCAATGCTAAACCATCATCATCAAGATAACTTTCTTGATTGCACAATCTGAAAATTATGTTCTTAACTCAATTTTATTGAGCAAGTAACTTTATGAATATCAAACTGCAGGTTGACAATGAATGTACATGTGATCATCTTATTGATGCATCTTTTTAACATATCACATGATAGGTGAACGGCCCATATTCACCTTTTATATTTTCCAGATTTAAGGAATTCAATCCCAACATTAGTTGGTCCAACCAACTTATCATGAGAACAAACGACATAAATAATTCTCGAAGAATCTTCTAGTTCTTCAATACATGTCTAATATTCAATATGCACATCTTCGAAATGTCACAATAATTCATATCAATTTATGAACTTTTATTCTAATAAACTCCAAGTTTACCATGACATGTACTTTTTTCTTTAGTAAATTTCAGATTTACTATTACATGAATAAATTTCAGATTTACTACTTTAGAAGTAGATTTCAAAATAACTCTTCTCAGTTATTCTACCTCATCCGGAGGTGAGTTGTGATACCATCACAATCAAGTGCACGTTTGCATTAATAAGCTTCTCATTCCTCAGGAATGGAATATAATTGTGCCTTAAGCAGTGGCGGATGTACATGTATTCCAGGGGTTCATCTGAACCCCCTTCGTCGGAAAATTATACTATTTTTACATGGTAAATTTTTTTTAATGTATAAATAATAGAGGCTGAACCCCCTTCGACTAATCCGTATATGTACTACTGAACCCCCTCACTGAAAATCCTGGATCCGCCCCTGACCTTAAGCCTATCAAATTATGATAGCTTATAACCTCTTTTATGATATTGCTACTTCAGGAGCAAATCGAGGCATAAATATGATAGAGAGAATTTCTCTATATTGCTACCACATTCACTTCAATAATGGAGCAAATTGTTATCTTTCAGACTTATCATATATTGCTACCACATTCACTTCTTGGAATGGAGCATATTAAATGGACAAACAAGTTTCATGACTTTTCATCAAAAACACATTATTTTGTTTTAATCATCATAATATCATCAATATAGTGCATTGAGATTCAAACTCAATGTCTTACCCATATAAAGGCGTTTTAGGGATAAATCAATGAGACTTAAACCCAACATCTTATCAGCAGTTTAAACAATATTATTCTTCAAAACAAATTTGAAAGTATAAATGGTTCCAAACCACTACTTTCCTTCATATCCATCAAATCCAATAAAATTTATATCATTAGTAGCAAAATATAAATAAATTTATACCAATGGCAGAAAGTGGTTTTCTTGTAATAAATAGTTAAGGTCTAAGACCGTAATTCTACAGAAAAGAAAAAGTTTGATTTGTGTCTTCTTATTAACTCAAGTTGGCAGGAAAATTATTTTGTATCAATGTAAAAATCACTTTTTCACTCGGATAAAGTAAAAAAAAAAAATGGCGTCAAACTATCGCCCAGTTGGCAACTTGTTGTCCTTGTTAAATTGATACAAGTGTACATAGAATGGGACTCTTTCATTAATCTAATTTTAACTTAGATGGCTTTAATATACTTTGCTAATGGATGAAAACCAACGTTTTAAAACTGGACAAATATTTAAATTCCAACTCACAAAGCAGATTAGTTCTTAGTGAGATTTGTTATTAAACGAATAATATTGCATACTTGAATCAACAGAAGATTAATTCTAATTCCTTTGCTCGAAAAAATAGAGTTGTGTTATAAAACAAGAAATAATAAAGAAGAAGAGTAGAGAGAATAGAGAGAGCAATTTTTATTTCTCTTGAGAGATTTCTTGAGGTGTGTATTACAATGAAGGAACCCTTCTATTTACAGGGGAAATTTACTCCTAGTCTGAGTAAAAGATAGATGTTTCAAATCCTAATAGATATCAAAGTAGATCTTGATAACATTCAATATAATGTAAATACATTTATAACAATATGGATGTATTTTTCCTAAAAAAATATAAGATTATGACCTAAAACTAGTAAAACCATCTGACTTGATTAAATTACCAAAATATGTCATCCTTTTTATTTTCTTCCTCTATCGACTATCTAAACCGCAATTATTAACTCTAGGCCTCGTTATTTAATGTAATGCAATATAAAAACTACATTCGTTAACTTTAATTCGTATCGTTCCATACTGATCAACTCTCGAAAAAAGTTTTTTTCCTTTGAAGTTGAGAATATTGAGTAAAATAGGCAGTAGAGCATGCAATAACTTGTCGAAGTAGAAAATAAATGAGGTTGAAGGGGCTGATACAAATAGGATCATTTTTATTAAAAGGAGAAGATAAAATTTAATAAAAGGAAAATAAATGTAGGTCCAATATAGAAAGTGAAATACAGATTGTTAGGTGTTTTTTAATTTCAAGTTATATTTGAATTTTCATGGTCAAATATAGATTTTTAAATTTTAAAAAGGGATAAAAAAAGTGGATAATTCTGATAGAAAAACCGCTCCTTAGTTTGTTGGAATTTTTTTTTTTCCAATTTCAGGTGGGAGTAGGAAAGTGTGCTGGGATACTAATTACTATGCATTTTTTTTTTTTTGATTTCCCAAGTATCCCCACAGCCGGCAGTACTAATTACTATGCATTTTTTTTTCTTGATTTCCCATGCCAACTCTGGTGGTTAATTACTATGCATTACTTCTGTGTAACTTTATAATTTGCTCGTGTGTTTATTCCAACATGTTATATTCAAATTACATATCTGCTCTGATGATTATTTTTATTGTTCTAGCACTTAAAATATAAGAGTAATACTTTTAGTTGTGTTGGTTGAATTCGAAATTCAATATTTATATCAAGCATATGCATGGCAGGAGTTTATACATAAGCTTTTAACAATTAATCATGATTATTAAATCACTTAATTGTAGTAAGTTAACATAAACTTCTTTAAAAAGAAAAAAGAGAATTTTTAATTTAGATATTCTTTAATGGTTCTTTTGTTTCAAAATAGTTGACCCTCGTTGATCATTAGAGAAATATAATAAATTCTTTGATTCATAATTAAATAACTAAATTAAAATAATAATTTTTTTTTAGCGAGTGCCAACTAAAAAACAGAGTGAAGTGAGCACGCATTTTCAAAGACAAGACGTGGTAAATTAATACGAGTAACAGAAAAAAGTAAGTAATAGAATACATCATTTTCATCTTCATGCATCTCAACAAGAAAATAAGAAGCCCCACAAACAAAACAAACGATAAATTTAAAAAGATAAAAAGGAAATCACATATATATTTGTTGGATTATTTATCCAATCAGGTTGATCCCTTGGATAATGAGAGAATCAGCTAGGACTTGGTTAGCAGCTTGAGATGGATGTACAGCATCCCAAAACACATATTGTGTTGCATTGCTGCATGTCCCTGGTGACTTTGGGTTGCACAACAACGATGTTGTCTCCACTGTTCCTGTCCCACAACACCCTCTGTTCGCTTCCGCGAATCCTAATAATCACCAAAAATTGTGTTAGTGTCGCATGCAGGATTTTTTTTTTTAATAACAAAGTTGAATAGTAGACTGAAAAATTACCGTGGGATGACGGAGATTTGACGAGGTCATAAAGAGGCTGGAAAATGTCAAATATAGCGATTTTGAGGTCAGGGTATTGCTTTTGCAATTGTGCTGTAGCTGAATTAATCTTCTTGTTGAATTGTTGGGCATCTGTATTGATCCTTGAGACACACCCACTCTCATGGAACCCGAACAACGTTCTGGCAGCTGGTAGACAGCCCAATGGTGGCAATGAGGTCACTCCAATTCTCCTTGCTCCTTGCCCATACAAATCCTGATTTGCATAAGTATTAATAAGGACTGTATATTATTTCGCACAGCGCAGGTTGAATTTGAAATGATCCATCAAAATATTAGGGTAAAACGGTTCAAATAGTGTAATCTGATGAGCTGCAATGCAAGATTAATCCAAATATACAAAATAAAATTTGGAGATCAAGAAATATGCGAATTTGGGAGAATTTAAACTAATGATTTTAGAGAAAAAACATACATTAGCTCAGACTTCTTTTTCCTTTTCCCCTTTCTAAATGCAAATTAATTAATATATAATTAATAATAATAAATAAATAATAAATTTAAATTAATAAATATATATAATATATAAATCATAGTGCATATTTACATACAAAATATTCTAAGCTATGAAGTAAACTTGATTTGTTATCGCAGGTCATTCAATTTTTAAATAAATAATTGGGTAGCGTGCAATAGCAGGTCAAGTTTACATGATAGTGTAAAATATTCTGTAAACTTTATTCTTATATCAGTCATGATCCAACCCATTTTGACACATATAGTATCTTTATCCCAATTTATGTGGCATAGTTATTTTTTTGAAAGTTAACCATGTTCTTCTTTGATCGGAGTACCTCTATATGTTTTAAAATATTTTTAGTTGCTAATTATTGTGAAAATCCCAATTTTTCTTTTATATGTTGGTAAAATAGTTTAAAATACTTTTTACGTAGTTCTCAAATATATAAATTTCAATTTAAAAATAATTTAAAATTTCTATGTCCAAATTCATAGCCAAAAGTTAAAAAATTTGAATCTCCAAATTCTTTCCATGCCACCACACAAATGGGAAGTAACTTTTAGACATGTTCAATCGTAACTCATTTATTGATATGACTGGTTTTCACCTACTTAAGTTGGTTTCAGCCCTACTATTTATTAGTATTACCCTTACTAAAAAACATTAATTAGAAGCAAAACACTAACCTTGACAAAGCTAGTGAATATGCCGACAAGATAAGAACCATACTGATCAGGAGTATAGATTTTGTTAATATAAGGATTAATATAGTAATTCTGTAAGAAATCACTGCTTCCTGCACTTAGTAGGTAGAGTGCATCCTTTAGGATAGATGCTGCTTTTTGACTGCCTGCAACTTTTGCTAGCTTGGATTGGTACTCCTTGTAATACTGCATCTGTGTTGACAACGGAATTGCATGCTGCATCACAAAGATTTATCGAAATAGTTAGCCCCAACTGTCAACAGCAGAAAAGGTCTTTAGCCATAATAAAAAGTGGCAATTCACTATCTTCTGCAGTATCCAAGAACGTGATACACCAATTACTGCTACTAACAAGTCATTACTTTTAACGACGTTTATTTACTGACAATTATTACATAGGAAACGGTGTGGTTGTAAGACTTACGTTGAGGATGGCTGTTTTATCATCGTAGCCAGCAGCGGCAGAGGCAAAATTAGTACCAATAAGGAGATTGTTGCCAGATGCTTGTGGGCTCAAATATGCAGCAGGGTAAGTAGTGAACCCAAGTGTATCAGCTACAGCAGTCAAAAATAAACCACAACAGTTAGGTTGACATATAGCTAAAAATTAAGTAACATGATTCGGTAAATAATCAGCTAGGATTTTCAAAATATGAGTTCCAACTCAATACTTTTTTTAATCTAAGTCGTTCTAGATAGATCTTTTCTCTTAATATGCATATATGGTTTTAGCTGAAGTTACTGGTTCAGTCAAACTAGTGGCGGAGTTAGCAAGCATATTCACCTCAGGGGTTCAAAAACAAACACACAAAGAAGTCGAAGGGAGTTCAACTAATACATATATATAAAATATTCTCAACCATGTATAGATAGAGCAGGGTTCGCATGAACTCCTAGGTCGTACATGGCTCTGCCCCTGTGTCGAGCATAATTACTATTACTATGACTCTGTCCTTGGCTGTAAAAGCTGAGCAGCGTGGTACAATGCTAAAAAAAGAATCATTTCTTAATGCTCAATACTAAACACTTTACGGTACAAATTAATCGAGTCAGTAAATTTCAAACCTCAAAGCAAACAACTTACCAGTGATATCAGTGGCTAATTTTCCATTGCAGAATCTACCAGTAGGTTGATGACTAACAAAATCCCTTCCATAAGGTGGATAATTAGCCTTAAAAAGAGTGTGAATATAGTCATTATTTCCTACATCCACAGCGGAATCGCCAAATGTAATGATTGCAGGAACAAGTGTTGTGGAACTTTGAGCATTACTCTGATGAAAGACAAAGCTCAATAAAGTCACCAAGAAAAATGCCAATCTTTGGTGTCTACTTGTAATTTGGATGCCCATATTTCCAAAACAGTTTAGCTTTACTTAGTGACTTTCCCTCAAACAAAACTTTATAGTGAGGCAAGTGTAAGTCAGAACCGACCAAGGATGAATAATTGTGCATTCAATAGAAGGGAGATGAAGGTTGAGCTATAGCCATTAATGCCGCCTTTCGAGGTAGTTAAGTGCTATTAATTCACAAGTTGATAAAATCAAGGTAAATATAGTCCGTACAAAATTATCTTAATTTTACCTTTTGATAGCACATTGGTAAATTTAGATAATCTTTTCAGAAATGTTTGACTCGTGGAATCCATTCAATTCATTTTGAAACTAGTTAAAATCAAAGTATGATACAAGAAGATTTGTTAAGGAAATAAAAAATGAATGACCTAAAAAAGTATTAACGGAGTGTAAATTTGAAATTGAAATACATAGCTAAATTTTGAGTTTATGGATTTTGAATTATTGAAAAAATATGAACTTACTAAGTTTTGTATAAACCATTCACATACATTGAGTGAAAATTTTAACACGCATATAAGATTTGAGTCAGAACTACTAAGCTCTCGATTGGTCCGTAAGCATATACACATAGCTCCGCCCTTGTGTTTAGGTCATTCATGTCATCCATATTTTTGTCACGCCACCAGCCTCACAAAAGTATAACGACGAAGTAAAATTAAGATATTTTGTACACTAAAACTGTAAATTTAGACATTGTCCCTGAAAAAAAATCTAAGATTTCATTAAACCGAGCTTTCATTGCCAGTACTAGTGCATTATTGACAATGGAGAGCTTTGTTTGTCAACCTCACAAACAAAGCACATTTGGTAAGCTGAAGTTATTATAGTGATAGAGAGTAACTATGTTGTCAATTCTAACAACTACTAACACGAAGCTAATAAATTAAAAAAGAAATGGAGTAGTTGAGGGGCATATTGAATGAAATTGGGTACTGCATTGGGCTGCGTCCATGGGGGTTGGGGGTGGGGGGTGAAGGAGCATGCATGTGATAGAAGTTAATTCCGCCTTTCATCATTTGCCTGCTGATTGCCTCAGAAATGATCAACGAAAAATCCAACCGGACCGAAAATTTTACAGATAAGAATCGTATTGACATCTGGATAGACTTCGAGTCATCAAAGGAGCAGAAAAGGTGGGAGCTCGACAGCTTGTAGGGAGCTAGGAGGAGTAAAAACAAAAAAAATCTTCGTAACGATCGTGTATTTGTTACTTGTTAGTACTTGAAAAGCTAATACTCGCTCACATTACATATCTGGCATTTACTATTTTGGGGACATGCAAATAAGGAAGTGGGGTATTAGTTTGGTTGCCAATTAGGAAGTGAATTATCTCTGTGTTAAATTAGCATAACTAGTAAGTATCATGTTTAGTACTCCAGTATTTTAATTGCTATGTATAAAATTCAACACACCAAATATGGTGTTTATGCCATAACCAAAACTTCCGCATATTGTTTAAATGGAAAAGAAGAAATAGATGGACACCGACACATCGGCCACGTAGGGTACAAAGATGCAACAAGTTCATGTTCGTTCTGTTTTTTATAATAGTACTGTAACCAAAATAATGAACAGGAAGTTAGGTTTGAGAAGAAAAATAATATGGTATAGAAATGGAAGACAAGAAAAGTGGCCCTTCAAAGAGTGAATTGAATAGCAGTAAAGCTCTTAAATGAGAAGGTTTTAATGTAGGAGAAGAACTAGTCGTCTCATATTCATGATCTCCATAACCATATTCCATGATTGTTCTATAATTGAAAAGAAAAAGGCGTCTAGGTGCACGAAAGCTCCCGCTATGCGCAAGATTCGGAGAAAGGCCCGACTACAAGGATCTATCGTACGCAGTCATACCTTGCATTCCAGAAGCTGTTTCCAAGACTTGAACCCATGACTTTCTGGTCACATGACAACAACTTTACCAGTTACTCCGAGGCTCCCCCTTCCATGGTTGTATTCAATAACACACTAAATAGTAGTACAACATTAACTTTGCATTGACAGATGAAATATATCGAAACCGCGTGTACTTGAACCCCTTTAAAGAAAACGCTCGAGCATTCAAATGAAACTTGAATGTATACAAAAAACACACCACCACCAAGAGGTGCGATGGATAACTAGATTTTTTTCACTTTTAATCAGAAACTTCGATAGAAGCCCTTTAGTATTTTGCGAATCAAGTTGCATGTCATGGATCTAAATTAGTCAGGCACTATCATGAAACTTATTACGATTCAAAACTTCCAACTACTTCACATTACACATCGATAATTTGTTACGTCTCAAAATTGTTTTCTTCCCCACGGAAGAATTATGGCAAAAATTGTATTGTCTCTATTTAGAACATTTCTTTTTCTCTTAGGAATATTAGTTATTGCAATAGAGTAGGTTGTTAATTATGTCTTGACATTTTCGGATAAATTAGAAAGTCACCGTTAACGAATTTCGAAGTTCCTAACTTCACTAATTTCTGGTATTGCATGTACTTTGAGATATGAAAATCACTTCTACCACTATATATTCAACTCTTTTATAATTATGAAATACTTAATCATAGATCGAAAGTTAGATAGCTCCATTGAGATGAACTCTTTTATCATCTTAATTAGAAATCCTCGGATCCAAAAAAAGGGATGAAAAAAAATAGGGAAAAAAGGTGGACATGCTATAGCCAGTCGGCTAAAGTAATTCCTCTTTTTAGCCATTTGTCCCAATTGGGCACATGCGGTCTCTATACTCAATTGATACACTTTTATGCTATATTGATACACTTTTAAAAAAAGAGAGAAAGGAAATTCTATGCAAGCACATGCACATTGATACTCTTTTATACCACATTAATACACTTTTATACTACGTTGATACACTTGCAGTGTCCATATACTCAATTGATACTCTCTTATACTAGATTGATACATTTTTAGAATGCATGTAGAAACTATATAGAGTCGTATAAAATATGTATCTAAATAATAATTGTAGTTTAAAATTGTATAGAATCTGTATAGAAATACTATAATTATTATATAGAATATGTATACGTATAGAAATTGTATCGTTATTATATATAAATATATCTAATAACGATACAGTTTAACTTCATATATCACTTGCCAATCTTTTTTTCCCTATAATTATGACTTATCCTGATAGAGATCACTCGCCAATCTTGTTGGCCCTATTGAAGAAAGTAATATATAGTCGAGACACTATTTTTTTTCTGTTTATCTTTTTCTGTAAGTTGCAGTTCAAATATACTTATAGCTTTGTTGCAATGAAATATTGAAGTTTTTATGCCAGTTTCTGATTAACGAATTGTGATTCCCTGTAGTTAATCATACGTGAGTGAGAAATAGGCTATTTACCAGGTTTATTATGCAAGTAGCGAGTGGCTATTTATTGATATTATAAATTTGAGTGCTAATTTTGTAGAATTAGTTTATTTTAGATGTTATTTTTGTCCTTTCCCCAAAAAAATAACAGTAATAAAAGATTGAACTAATGCTACTCAGTAGCACCTTTATTAATAGGCCAAACCCATCGATAGGACCTCAAAGTTGTTCCAAAAATTCACTGAAGTCCCTAAACTAAGGCCTGTACCTATCAGACCCCTAAACCCCCCAAATTTTGTTCCAATTAGGCATTTTTTTCCCAATCAGCAAAAGGCTCAAGTGTGTGCAACACACACGTGCTGATGTGGCAAAAAGGGTCAATTGAAAAAAAACACGTGGCAAAAAAAAATTAAAAGATGGAATTGCTGATTTGGCAATATTTCTATTTAAATATCTATGTAATAATAATTTTTTAATTAAAAAAAAACATCCCCCCCCCCCGCCTCCACAGTCGTCATCTTCGCAACCCCCCTCCACAGTCGTCATCTTCGCACCCCCTCCTCCTCGCACATACACAGTTCACACACACACACAGAGAGTTCACACGCACACACACACAGTCGCAGTAACACCCCTCCACAGTCGTCACCCCCTCTCCCCTTCGCGCACACACACAGTTCACACACACACAGAGAGTTCATACACACACATAGTCGCATCAACAATGCCGACATTTCCATTCTTGTTCAATGGTAATTTCCGTCACGAGTAGACCAAAGAACTCAATTGAAGAGACCTTTTTAAGTTTTTTTTTTCAAGATTTTCAGATTTCCAGACACCCTTTAATGAGATAAATCCATGGATACAATTCAATTAAACTCTTTTGGTCAAAATCAAGAAACCCCTTTTTCAGATTTACCCAAAAATTTCGAATGGGAAAAGAAAATTTTGAATCAAGAAACTGTAGAATGTGCTATATGGTGGATTAGGATGAAGCGTTTCAGTTTTTAGCGGATTCGATGGGTGTGTGAAGACGAGGATAACGGAGGAGGGTGTGAAGACGATGAGAGGTGTGTGTGTGTGAAGAAGACAATGTGGGGGGGGGGGGGTGAAGAAGACGATGAAAGGGGAGGGGGGTTTCCTTTTTTTTATTAAAAAACTATAATAATTAAAAATAATATTAATAAAATGATTTAAATAAGTTTTTAAATTAAAAAAAAAGTAAAATATTGTTTAATCTACTATTCACGCGCCCAAGGAGAGTGTACACACTCTCCTTGCCAAATCAGCATTTTGTGTCTGATAGGTATCAATTTTAGCACTTGAGGAGTCTGATAGGTACAAGCCTTAATTGGGGGATCTAAGTGAATTTTCAGGACAAGTTTAAGATTCTATCGATGGGTTTGACCTTATTAATACTATTCTGTTAAATGGCAATTTGTAGTTGAGTTTGGTTGGCAGAATTCATCTAGACCCACCTCTCTAACTACCCCTTCTCCTACTCTAAAAATTATTAATATTGATCCAAATTATTACGTATATCCTTGTTCGAGTGGGGACAGCATTTTTGTTCCACATGTTTATAGAGTTTTGAAAAATAGAATTTTTTATAAGTTGAATACTCTTAAACTAAGGTGACAGAATCGAGGTCTATCAAAAACAACATCTCTATCTCACATCTGGGTAATATGTTGTTGTTGTTAAAGTGTGACATCTGCCTCTTCCCAAATAGTTGTATTTGCAAATCAATTTCCCGTGTAAGGTAAGATCATTAATTTAATGACTTATTACTACGTTCTTTTTCGTGCTGCGGAGAAAAATAAAATTTTGTTTTTTCAGATTTCTCTATTTTATTCGCTAAACTAAGTAATTTGCTTGAGTCACTCACCATATACATCTATATATGTTCTTTTAGACTAAGTGGAAAACTTATCATGTAAGGTGAAAATATTGAATTATTCATTAGAAAAAAATGCTCAAGAGGAGTAAATAAAGATATGACGAACAGGATAGAATAGAGTACCCATAATTTGGCGAAACATGTTATCATGTATAGCTCTCTTAATTTGCATTAGAAGTCGTAGACTCATAGGTCTGCTCATTAATTCTAGCTAGTGGTCACATTCTGCACTGTTTTTGTATTATTTATTATACCTTGTATTGCAAAGTCCTAAAAGTTGTACATACTAGAATTTAGCTCACGTTTATAAATTTAGGTATATATATGTGTATCAGGATTGTAATTGATATGTTATGAGAAAAAACTTTGACAAACTTATATTTTTCTATCTGTAAAAATAAAAGCAATTATGATAAAAGTAAAAATCAAATATGCTAAAACAAAATCAGGCATTAGGAGTTGAAATCCGAACGGAACTAAGATTTCAAAAACCCAAACAGGATCAGTTTAATTTGATGATTGCACTATTGATTAAGAAGTAATTATTAAACCTCACCAACATGGGTTGTGGTGCAGTGGATGGGGCTGTTCCACCCTTAATCAGAGGTCGAGGGTTCGACCCTGGGTATGGAGAAAACTCTGTTGGGAGCGCTGCCACCTTAATGGGCCCTGCAATGCGGATCCTGATTAGTCGGGGCTCCAATGCGGGCACCGGACACCGAATGAGAAACCACAAAAAAAAAATTATTAAACCTCTTAAACAAATAACCAATAATTATGATTGAAGCCAAATGAGGTCTCCTTGCTTATGTAATTGCTGCATTTACCACAGTTACCATTCTCTTATTGTGTGATATGTGGAAAAGAAGAAGAATTTCATCAAACAACGTCTTATTATTACCAATTTCCACCAGTGTGCCCTCGACATCATTAGAACATAATCGTTACGATTATGTTTTTTAATGAAGGTGGCGGAAGGGGAAAATTAAGCATTAATGGAGAGAACGATTTCGCAATTTGTTTATCGGAGTTTATAAAGGTTGAAAATTATCGACATAAATTTCATGCAGATTGCATTATGATTTGGTCAGTAAGTAACTTTAATAAAACTTGTCTCATGTGCACGACTCATGTAACTACTGTACATGCTCAAAAGTTCGGAAATTGAAGCTCACCAACAAGGTAAAAGTTTAATTAGTCAGTCAAGTAACTTAGCTATTATGATTCCTTCTTCTTTTTTTTCATTAGATTTTATTTCTCAGTACGTAATTAAATTTTGATGACAAACACAAGAGGTGATTATATTATGCGGATTTGTTTGTTATACGACAGTATTTTATAGATAATTTTTTTAATTAAAAGGATTCATCTGATTTTGACTTTATTCTTGTAGAAGTTGTGATTAGCTGACATTGAATTATAGCAAGGAATAGTATTGAACTTTTGACCTTGCTTATACTATAAGCAAAATGGACGACATCTTTGCCTTAAAGTTTAGCCCACGAGGTAACGGGGGTTAAAGTTGAAGACTAGGCATTTTCAAAGTCATAGCAATAAGAGCTTTAATTTGAAGGGCACTAAGAGCTTTACCAGTAGATGAACAAGTAATCCAGCGCTAAGACTAGTCTATAATTGAACATTAAAAATTTATAATGCCTAAAATTCAAGTCTTTTGGATCTTGAGCAAATATATTGAATAGATCGAAGCGAAACCGTTCAAACGTTCTATATGTACCCTCTAGTATGTATATATATATATATATATATATATATATATATATATTAATTAATTATGATTAAATAAAAGAAATTTATATGCAATCATATATCATACATCTTGATTCGGCATAACATTGGGATACAATTTTTTTTTTATGGATCGGTCACTAGTAATAGCAATGTAGTTTATTGATTATGATCAAGAAGACGTAAAATGGACAAATACTAAGACCAGGCCATTGCAAATTTGAGGGGGGGGAAAACATGCGGAAGTAGTAATACATTATGTTTATCTTGGATCAATATTGATGCATCCCATAAATCAAACTTCGTGCAGCAAAAGCATACGTGTGAACTACTAATGACAAGTAAAATGTACATAAGGGAGTAGTAATAATTTGGCAAAAAGATGCTATCAATAGTTCTCTTAATTTTTCAAACCCAATAAGGACAAAAAAAAAAAAAAAAACACTAGGTGATTCTTTCCATATGTGAGTCCTCGTTGGTGGAAAAAGTTATTTGATATTTGTTTGTGAAAGGTGACAAATACTCGAGAATTTAGTCGAGGTGCGTGAAAGCTGACCCAGATAACACGATTATCGAAAATCTCTTAATTAGCCTTAGAAGTCGTAGATTCGTAGGTCTGCTTATTAAGTCTAGCTAGTAATCACACATTGCACTCAGAGGCGAATCTAAAATTTTAAGTTTGTGGATCGTAGGTCTGCTTATTAAGCCTAGCTAGTAATCACACACTGAAGTCTGCACTGTATTAGTATTTTATGCCTTGTATTGCAAGGTCGTCCTCATAGTCGTAGTTGAATTTAATGTAATCTACTACGTACGGAAAATTAGGACCATTTTCCCTACAATTTTTTTTTTAACAAAACCTTATATTAATAGGTAAGATAATCTAAACATTTAATTAAAAGCTATCAGTGTATGATTAGAAGTCAAACTCCGAACGCAACTAAGATTTCAAAAAACCCTAAGAGGATAATCAATTTAATTTGATGATTGCACTATTAATTAACAACTAAGTAACTACTAAACAGAGTATATATCAGAATTAATTAACGAAGAATAATTATGAAGAAAGTACAATGGTGTTACCTTGCTCAAATAATTTCTGTATTTGCCTTTATTATCATTCTCTGTTTGTTCGTGTGCGTTAGAAGAAGAGTAGTTTCATCAAACAATGTTGTATTACCAGTTTCAGCCAATGCGGCGGCGCCATCTGCTACATCCAGATCTAATTTAGGACCACAACAGCCATCAGAAGATATTTGTGAGATTATGGTTTTTAATGAAGGAAGCGAAAGGGGAAAATTAAGTATTAATGGGGAGAACGATTGCGCGATTTGTCTATCGGAGTTTATAAAGGGTGAGAATTACAGTGTTCTTCCGGTTTGTCGACACAAATTTCATGCAGATTGCATTATGATTTGGTTATTAGTAAGTAACAGTAATAAAACTTGTCCCATTTGCAGGACTCAAGTAACTACTGTAACCTCACCAACAAAGTGAAAGTTCAGATAGTCAATTAACCGACTATTATGATTCTTCTTGTTTTTTCATTAGGTTTTATTTCTTGGTATTTTGATCGCACACAAGAGGTGAATTATATGATGCGGAGTTGTTTGTTATACGACATATTGACACATTGGTTATGTCATTACAGAGAAAATTATTGATTAATTAAGAGGAGTTATGTTAATTTCCCTAGTCTTGGATGAATGTTAATGCATCCAATAAATAATAATCCAAAGCATATTCAACGTGTGAACTACTTATTCAAAAATTACAATTTATTCTGCATTATAAATTCTGAATCCGTCTCGTTAAGGCGAACCATTGTGGGACTGAGTATTGATGGGAGAAGCGCAGCAGCTGCAACAAGATCCTGGTGGTGGAGGTTGGCAACACACACAAGCAGGACATATTGATCTCCTTACAAGTACTTCTGCAAATTTTTATATTAAAATCCCCAAAAAGAAGAAGAAGAAAAATAATTTTGACGTGAAATATATATGTATGATTAATTAATTACCTCTATACACGTTAGAACGAGCAACGACACCTTGGTGTATTCCAGGGGAGAGGATTAACCCAATGAAAACAAGGATAATCGCGAAAATAGATGTTGAACTTATGGTCTTCATGATGGTGTAATGAGAAGAAAGCTAGAGAATTAAATTAATTTTTTTGATGAATGAACAAGTATTAACATATGGTATTTTATAGTGCAACACTAGTAAAGGGAAAATGATGAAGCTTTGAACAACTGTGTGTTCTCACTTCTCACTTAATTAGCAAATTGAAGGTTGACTTAATTGGTTTTGGTGAATCTGTTCAACTTATTAAATTTGATTTGCTATAAATTTATTTGCAATTTGGAGAATTTCTGAGCTTTATCTTTAAAAAAAACAACATGAAATGATTGAAAAGTCAGCAATTGCGATTGCTGATTTATGCACATGAAGACTGAAAGTTTGGTAATGCAAATCTGGAATAAGTCTAGTTTGTTTGGGCGGATTTTCAACTCTTTGAATAGTACTCGATCTAATTTATACTTGTAAAATTTCCACGCCAAGAAGTTGACTTTTTTAAAAAAATAAAAAAATAAAATTACAAACGTTGATTAAAAGCAACTTATTTTGGCTAAGTATTTTTTTCAAAAAAAAGTATTTTTAATGAAAAATAATTTGTGCTTGATCAATAATTTTTTATTTTAAAATACTTTCGAGCAGTAATTAATTTTGACCAAACTTTTTAAAGTGTTTTAATGTACTTTTCTCAACAATACTTTTTTTAAAAATGCTTTTGAGGAGAAACAACTTTTTTAACTTATAAAAAATTGCTTCTGATACTCTCCAAAACACTTATTTTCTTGAGAAAATGCATCAAAATCACCCTAAACTTGTCCTTCCAACTCACTTTAGCACTTAAACTTAACTTCTGTTTATTTACCCCCTTAACATCTTTAAAGTGAATTAATTTTCCCTTAATATTTAATACCACTCTCATGAGGGAGACTGCATAAAACTTGCTGTCACATCAGCGCCACGTCAGAGCTACGTAAGAAGTTCAATTTTTCTAAAAAAAAATTAATCCCCCACACTTTATTTTTATATTTTTTAAAAAAAAATAAAAAATATATATTTACTAATTTTATTTAATATATATATATATATATATATATATACCATTAAAATGGTGTTGTTCGCAAACAGGGTAAGTTGCGGAATTATTTGACAATTAGTCAGTATAATAGCCATCATCATATTCATATGACCAATAATCATTATCATCAGAATATGACCAATAGTCATCTTCATCTGAATCTATATATGAATAATTATGGATAGACCATTGTTCTTGAACAAACGGCTCTATAATCTTATTAAGGATTTTCTCCTGTAGATCTTTGTTTAAATTTATCACTTTTAAAATAGTGATTAAAGTTTTTTCATCTAGAAAACAAGTATAATAACTCATTATGCTGTATAGAGAGTCATTTGTTTTAATTTAATTTTATACTTTTGTAGTCTAGATATTTGTTTTAATTTTTTATTATGATTTTCATTTAGAGAGGCATTTATGAGTACTCTAATCCTGTTGGTTTCAGAATTATTTAAATAATTTTTTAATCTATGTAACCTGTTAAGATAGTTTTTTAAACTTTTTACATTATGATTGTAAAACTTGATTTTTATTTTGGTTTCCCAAAACCAATTTCGATATTCCTTTAATACTGGTTGTACAACCTTCATATTAAAAAGTATACACTATTCATGATTTTAGAATTCCCTATAGGTACTAAGTAATATAATATGTATGAATGTATAAAGTAGATATGAAAACTAATTTTTCTTATGCTAATAAGTTCATGAGACTATTGAGTATATTCATGTACCTTTCGTCTTTCCTTTACGTTGGTTGCATCAACACCTCAGTGTTTCTCCTTCCGGCTATGAAGAACCCCTTTAGCCTTTTTTGTCCAACCGTTTTGGCTACTGTTCCGTTCTTCCTCCGTTTAGGCCGATGATCGCAACCATCATTTTTACCAGCATAAAAGATTGACAAGGTATATAAAATAAACTTTTATTCCATGAACTTATTACAACATAAGAAAAATCTTTAATCAGATCTTTCTTTATACTTATACACACTATTATCACTTTTCCCTGACGAGAGAAAGAGCTCACTCACTCATTGAAGATACCTATCATTTTTCTAAGAAAGAGATTATCAAAGAAAATGTAGTCTATCTTCTAAGTTTTTCTATCTCTCCTTTTATAGAAGTAAGGAGGGGTAGATTACAATATTTATTTTTTGTAGGGTCGTCCCTATATAATTTAATATTTCTCTTTTAATCCTTATCGAGATAAGATCAAAAGATAGGATAAGATTCTTTTATCGAGTGATTGATTGATTTCGGATTGTGGAGTCCCACTTGTCCAATCTTCTTTATTTCTTTTGTCGTTTGATGCCGACAATGTTGACTTAAATGTTTTTTGCTTTACATATTTTCTGCTTTTGTAGAATAGGTTTTACATCTGTAGATTACATCTCTTCGGACATTGAAGAGTCACTTTCTTCTTCATTTCTTTTGAGATGTGGGTGTTCTAAGAACTTGCAGGCCATAGCCCATGTGTTTGGAGTGGCTAGAAATTGATGAGTTTCAATTTCAATTATTTTGTCCCTTAAGACAGCTGATTTTGATTTCCCTTTGGTCATGAGAACCCAATTTGTATTCCTGTTCAGGACTTTATAATTTGCTGCGAACTTGTTTTTAAGGATGTGATAAACAACCTTCATCCCTAATGCTAGTCTGGTTTGAATCTATTTCTTGTTGAAATATGGAATTTTCTTATTAACACCTGTGGCGCTAATACTAAAATCTCTTAATTTTTCCACTTCAACATAATTGACCGTGGAAAAATATACTTGATCATCTTGAGATTCCATAGCTATGTTGTAGAATCTGCAATAAATGAGCCTGGAGAATTTTTAGATTTATGGGCAAAAAACTTAGAATTGTTTTTTTATTCTAGGAAAAGGAAGTAATTACACTAGTGAAGAAAAATACTTAATAGCCACGAATATCTTTACAGGAAAGGTAGATGATTGGTTTAGAAGAGTATCTAAAGAAATTGAAGCCGTATTTAGACTAGCAGTTATAGCAGATTTTGAAAAATCAACTAGAGAAGGTATTGACCATCTAGTAAGATATGTAGGAGCTGAATTCTTAGGAAGTCAGTCAGACATTTCTAAAGGAAAAGAAAAACAAGAATTACTGGCAACAGAATGACTAGAAAAACTTCAAATTTGTAAAATGAAGTATATTCAAGAATATACTTGTGAATTTGAAACATACTACTACAAGCTATTCGATAGTAGTAAAAATTTAACTCCATTTATGGATAAATATTTTCAAAAACTGCCAGGATATTGGGCTAGTTATTTTAGAACAGAATATGCTAAAGAAGATCAAACGGATGACTCTTTAGGAAAAAGGATAACTTTTCTTAATCAACGACTTAGTCAACTATGTATGTTGCATAATATGCAGAGAAAAGCCAATAGGATTGGTACTCAAGTCTACTGTGAAGATACAGAAGCAGCATCTCAATGGGGATGTCATGAGAAAAATCCGTTAAAAAAAAAAAAAGAAAGCTCAGGAAAACTAAAGGATTAATTAAAAGAAAAAACATTTCTAAAAAGAATTTCATACCAAGGAAAAAGTATTACAAAAAGCGTAGAAATTTTAAAAGGAATTCTACAGATAAATGTAAATGCTATAATTGTGGAGAAGAAGGCCACAAAAGTTATGAGTGTAATAAGAAGAGAGTAAAAATCTCTAAAATAGATAGAGAAGAAATAGAATCAGACCTAGAGTCAATCTCGTCTATTGAAAGTAAAGACTTTTATACAGAACTTTATGAAGAATTCTCAGAATCAAGTACTGATTCAGAAGAATGAATCAAGAAATTGAGAATTTAGAAGAAACAACTCAGGTTATAGAATCTGAAGAAGATCAACGAGGATGCATTAAAAGCAACATTTGATGGAGAATTATTAAGAAAAATTCAAGGATTAAAATTTAATCTCCGAACAGAAGATAGTATATTTAGTAGACTCCAAAGAACCTTTTTGAGAAATAAAATCTCTTACCACGAATATCAAGAGGTTGAAAAGGTTATAAAAGTCACTCAAACGATTGGGAGACATAAGCTTAACCTTTTAACTAAGTCGATGATAGACCAAATCTTAAGAAAAATTCCAGAAAGAAATAGAAAAAGATGAACTATGTTTATCTTGGAGGAATCCAGATCAAGGTAAAATCTACCTTTAAAGAAGGAATAGATTATCCCATAGTAATAAATCTCTCAGACGAAAGATTCTTAAATACAAGAGAAGGAAATCTAGGAATAGTTGAAGGAAATTTAGCATACACCAAATTGTTATTCACCTATTATCCCAGGTATTGCATATCCTCAAAAGATGCAAATTTTAATGAAGCATTAAGTTTGCATTTTCAAGTAAAAAAAAAATGATCTTTCAAACCAGATAATCATATTATGAGCATCTATTATCAGGCTCTATATACGGTTACTAACTCAAACTATGGATATGTTTATAAAAATAAAAGTCTTGTCGAAATTGATCAAGAATGTGCAGGAATAGCAGGATAGTTGAAGCAGAAATTCAACAACCAAACATTCCTACTGAGTATGAATTCCAGGTAGGAAAAGCAATAGAAATAGGAAGTTCCTCTACTTCGAATCCGAGACTCTCAATAGAATATGGGAAAAACTCAATAAGAAAAGGTAACTCTACAAGATTTACCATTAATAATACTAACAGTATTACTGAAGTTTCAGGAAGATTCTTTAATGGAAGTGACTGGAACAGACAAACAATTCTGATACAATCAGGATCATCAGCAAATCACGTCAAGGAAAGTATCTTAGATGGGTTAATTAGCTATAAAGGTAAACCTTATATGTATAAAACATTTGAAGGAAATAGTTATGAATGTTCAAAAATGGTAGAATTACCCATTCAATTAGGAACAATAAGAACAAGAGTTCCTTGTTATATCAGCGAACATAAAAATGATTATAATATAATCTTGGGAGGATTATTCCTCAATAGTTTAGATCAATATAGTATCCAAAAGGAAGGAATTCAAATAACCTTAGGCGATAAAACTTGCTTTGTACCTAAAATTAATGCCTAAAGAAACCTCATTCAGAGTAGCAGTATTCGTAGAATTTACATCCTACGAAACAAAAATAACTTCATGTTGTCAAATAGATAATGGCTCAGAAACCAGTCTAGCCAAATCTTTTTTAATAAAAGATTGAGATATATCTAATTCAAACACCTATCTTGTAGGTATAACAGGTGATAAAGAAAAATTCACACATGAAAAGAAAAATGTAGAAATAATTTTAGGATCTAAGATAGTTCCTATAAAACATGTTTATTCTTATGACAAACTTGAAACCGACTTATTATTAGGAAATGATTTTATTCAATAGTTTCAAGATTATCATCAACCTATATACATGGTTAGTTTTAAAACACCATGTAATCATTTTATAAAAATCCCAAGAAAACATAATCCCTATGTTTTAATAAAGGAGCAAGGAAATTTTAAACAGAGATTTTTGGAAAATCCAAAAAATTACTCTTGTAAATGCCTTAATTTAGAAAAGATAAAACAAGATTTACAAGTTTCTTACGGAGAAAATCCATTAGAAAAATAGAATAATAGTCATGAAAAGGCAGTTTTAACTTTAAAAGATCCTAGTATCATAATAAGAGTTAAACCAATGTTGTACAATGAAGAAGATAAAACTGAATTTAAAATTCAGATAAGGGAATTACTTAATCTTAAATTAATAAGAGGAAGTAAGAGTCCACACAACAGTCCCGCCTTTATGGTAAGGAATCATGCAGAACTCAAAAGAGGAAAACCTAGAATGGTAATTAACTACAAAGAGTTAAATAAAAATTGTATTTTTGATGGATATTTTATTCCAAATAAAAATAATTTAATTAACCTTGCTAAAGGAAAAAACTACTTTTCGAAATTGGACTGTAAAAGCGATTTTTGGCAAATTAAGCTTTCAGAAGAATCAATTCCCCTAACAGCATTAAGCACTCCTAACGGACATTATGAATGGATAGTAATGTCCTTTGGATTACAGAACGCTCCTCAAATTTTTCAAAGAAAGATGGATAAAAAAAATTCTGATTTTTTTTTTTTAATAGTCTATATAGACGATATTTTGGTATGTTCAGAAAACTACCAGGAACACTTAACACATTTGAAAGAATTTTCAAAACTCTGTGTTAAAAATGGGCTTATTTTAAGCCAAAAAAAGGCTGAAATAAGTAAAAATGAAATAGAATTCTTAGAATGATAATTTCAAAAAATGGAATAGAGTTACAAATTCATATTTCAAAGAAAATAATCGAATCTCCTGATAAGCTTTCAACAAAACAAGAAATACAAAGGTTTCTTGGTTGTCTCAACTATGCCGGAGAATTTATTCCTGACCTTGCAAGAAAGAGAAATCCTCTGCAAAAACTCATTAGAAAATCAAATCGACTAGGATGGACCAACGAACATACTCTTTGTGTCCAAAAATTAAAAGAAAAATGTGCTAAGCTACCAAAGCTCAGGCTACCAGAACCACATGATAATTTGGTTTTACAAACAGATGCTTCAGATTATAATTGGGGAGCATTACTACAAACAGATCTAAATGAAATCTGTAGATATACAAGTGGAACATTTAATGAAACTGAAATTAATTATTCCACCAACGAGAAAGAATTACTAGCGGTAGTAAAAGGAATACGAAAGTTTTCCGCATTTTTATTACCCAAGTTATTTGTTGTAAAAACAGATAATACCCAGATATCAGGATTAATATTCAACAAATTACCTTCAGAACCACAGTACAGAAGGTTACATCGGTGGCAGGTAATATTATCATTTTATACTTTTAAGATCAAAAATATTAAAGGATCTGATAATGTTTTTGCAGATTTTCTTTCAAGAAACGTTCAATATGGACGATAGAACTAAAGCATTGATTAACAGGATTTGGCAAAAGATGAATGACATCGATGAAACCATAAATGAGAAGAGCAACATGCTATTCCAATTAAGAGATGAATTAGTAACAGTGTCTGAAAAGGCAAAAAAGTTACAATTCAAATTAAGTCGGCTTAACACAGAACAAGCGGACAACATGACAGAATTTCAACTTCTATGTGAACATTTAGAAACAAAACTTAAGCGTAACAAAGTGGCAGGAGATGTCTCACTAGCACATAGTGCCAAAAACATCTCGACGGTAAAGCAGGATATGCCGATAGCAGAGTCTTTAGACGAAGCTAAACGCCGTGCAAGGGAAAAAATCCCTAACAAAGTGGAAGGAGATGTCCCACTAGCACCTAGTACCAAAAATATCTCAAAGGTAAACTCGGATATGCCAATGGCTGAATCCTCGGAAGAAGCCAAACGTCGAGAACCAACTCAGAGGACTTTCTCTGAAATTATACAATCAGTAACCACTGAAAAAACTTCTGACAAATCAGAAAAAAGGACTAACTTTTTATCTGGAAAAAATATTTCTACCTTTCAGGTTGGCAAGATTCATCCAAAAGAGGAAGAATATTTAACATTCAGCAGAATGATTTATGACCTCCCTGAATCATGTGGAACAACATTTGGGGTTCTAGAGAACAAAAATATATACCCCAGAATCTCCATATTCCCAGGAGGAGCGGCTGATTTCACAGCTAAATTATTTGAGTTCGGTTATCTTGATAAAGTTTATTCCAAACCTGATCTATCTGAGATAGAAGGACTACCTATGAATCTGACAAATTCAATCAAGAGTTTTGCCGAAAATGAAGCCGTTTATTGCAGATTCTACAGCATAGCTATGGAATCTCAAGATGATCAAGTATATTTTTCCACGGTCAATTATGTTGAAGTGGAAAAATTAAGAGATTTTAGTATTAGCGCCACGGGTGTTAATAAGAAAATTTCATATTTCAACAAGAAATGGATTCAAACCAGACGAGCATTAGGGATGAAGGTTGTTTATCACATCCTTAAAAATAAGTTCGCAACAAATTATAAAGTCCTGAACAGGAATACAAATTGGGTTCTCATGACCAAAGAAAAATCAAAATCAACTGTCTTAAGGGACAAAATAATTGAAATTGAAACTCATCAATTTCTAGCCACTCCAAACATATGGGCTATGGCCTGCAAGTTCTTAGAACACCCACATATCAAAAGAAATGAAGAAGAAGGTGACTCTTCAATGTCCAAAGAGATGTAATCTACAGATGTAAAGCCTATTCTACAAAAGCAGAAAAGATGTAAAGCAAAAAGCATTTAAGTCAACATTGTCAGCATCAAACGACAAAAGAAATAAAGAAGATTGGACAAGTGGGACCCCACAATCCGAAATCAGCCAATCACTCGATAAAAGAATCTTATCCTATCTTTTTATCTTATCTCGATAAGGATTAAAAGAGAAATATTAAATTATATAGGGACGACCCTACAAGAAATAAATATTATAATCTACCCCTCCTTACTTCTATAAAAGGAGAGATAGAAAAACTTAGAAGATAGACTACATTTTCTCTGATAATCTCTTTCTTAGAAAAATGATAGGTATCTTCAATGAGTGAGTGGACACTTTCTCCCGTCAGGAAAAAGTGATAATAGTGTGTATAAGTATAAAGAAAGATCTGATTAAAGATTTTTCTTATGTTGTAATAAGTTCATGGAATAAAAGTTTATTTTATATACCTTGTCAATCTTTTATGCTGGTAAAAATGATGGTTGCAATCATCGGCCTAAACGGAGGAAGAACGGAACAGTAGTCAAAACGGTTGGACAAAAAAGGCTAAAGGGGTTCTTCATAGCCGGAAGGAGAAACACTGCGGTGTTGATGCAACCAACGTAAAGGAAAGACGAAAGGTACATGAATATACTCAATAGTCTCATGAACTTATTAGCATAGGAAAAATTAGTTTTCATATCTACTTTATACATTCATACATATTATATTACTTAGTACCTATAGGGAATTCTAAAATCATGAATAGTGTATACGTTTTAATATAAAGGTTGTACAACCAGTATTAAAGGAATATCAAAATTGGTTTTGAAAAATCAAAATAAAAATCAAGTTTTACAATCATAATGTAAAAAGTTTAAAAAACTATCTTAACAGGTTACATAGATTAAAAAATTATTTAAATAATTCTGAAACCAGCAGGATTAGAGTACTCATAAATGCCTCTCTAAATGAAAATCATAATAAAAAATTAAAACAAATATCTAGACTACAAAAGTATAAAATTAAATTAAAACAAATGACTCTCTATACAACATAATGAGTTATTATACTTGTTTTCTAGATGAAAAAACTTTAATCACTATTTTAAAAGTGATAAATTTAAACAAAGATCTACAGGAGAAAATCCTTGATAAGATTATAGAGCCGTTTGTTCAAGAACAATGGCCTATCCATAGTTATTCATATATAGATTCAGATGAAGATGACTATTGGCCATATTCTGATGATAATGATTATTGGTCATATGAATATGATGATGGCTATTATACTGACTAATTGTCAAATAATTCCGCAACTTACCCTGTTTGCGAACAACACCATTTTAATGGTGTCTCCTAGTCATTTGAGTGACTTCTATAACCTTTTCAACCTTTTGATATAAAGGTTCTTTGGAGTCTACTAAATATACTATCTTCTGTTCGGAGATTAAATTTTAATCCTTGAATTTTTCTTAATAATTCTCCATCAAATGTTGCTTTTAATGCGTATCCTCGTTGATCTTCTTCAGATTCTATAACCTGAGTTGTTTCTTCTAAATTCTCAATTTCTTGATTCATTCTTCTGAATCAGTACTTGATTCTGAGAATTCTTCATAAAGTTCTGTTTTTAAGGATGTGATAAACAACCTTCATCCCTAATGCTCGTCTGGTTTGAATCCATTTCTTGTTGAAATATGAAATTTTCTTATTAACACCTGTGGCGCTAATACTAAAATCTCTTAATTTTTCTACTTCAACATAATTGACCGTGGAAAAATATACCTGATCATCTTGAGATTTCATAGCTATGTTGTAGAATCTGCAATAAACGGCTAATTTTCTGAACATACCAAAATATCGTCTATATAGACTATTAAAAATGAAATTCAGAAAAAAAATTATCCATCTTTCTTTGAAAAATTTGAGGTGCGTTCTTTAATCCAAAGGGCATTACTATCCATTCATAATGTCCGTTAGGAGTGCTAAATTCTGTTAAGGGAATTGATTCTTTTGAAAGCTTAATTTGCCAAAAACCGCTTTTACAGTCAAATTTCGAAAAGTAGCTTTTTTCCTTTAGCAAGGTTAATTAAATTATTTTTATTTGGAATAAAGTATCCATCAAAAATATAATTTTTTTTTAACTCTTTGTAGTTAATTACCATTCTATCTTCTTCAAACTACCCCACCTCTCCCCTTACCTCCATTTTCTATCTTCTTCAAACTTAAATCATATTACCAATTCAAGAAACACCAATTATTCCTTCATCAAACCACCAATTGAAGAAACTCAAATTTCAGGCACAACTTTACAACATCATTAGAAAACTCCAAAAATTAATTTAGACATCAATCATGATTTCAACGAACTCATTTTTTTTTCAAGCTTCAACAATGGCGGATAAAAAATTAAACTAGCAAAATTCATACCAATCAAACTCAAAATTCAAGTACAACTTCACATCATCATCAGAAAACCCCAATAATCAATTTGAACATCAACCACAAATTCGACAAGAAATTAATTCGACAACAAATTCTAACCCATTAAAATTCATAACTTTTCACACACATTTTTCCTTTCTTGAAAAAATTAATGAAGCTAATGGAAGTGGAGATGGAGAGTTAGAAGGAGAAAAGAAATTGGGGTGGATTGTACGAAGAAATACAAGAAAATGGGGAGGGGGGCGAGGAGGGCTGGGGTATGAAGAAGATGAAGATCGGGTGGGGTGAGAGGTAAGGGGTGGGTTTATATATATATATATATATTAAAAAGTGGGACCATATCAGTTTTAAAATTAAAAAATGCATTTTTTTTTAAAATCCACGTCAGCTTGAGGGTGAAAATAATTCACTTTAAAGATGTTAAAGAGATAAATAAATGAAAGTTAAGTTTAAGTGCTAAAGTGAGTTGGGAGGACAAGTTTAGGTGAATTTAATGTATTATCTCTATTTTCTTTTAAAAACTTGATCAAACACCTTAATTTTTTAAAATAAGCACTTTTGGAGAATTTTTTTTTATAGTAATTCTTTGTTCATTTGGCGAAGGGGTTGGGGGTTAGGTGGGTGTAGGGGTGTCAAACGGGCCGGGCCGACCCGGTCCGATTATCTAACCCGGCCCGGTTTGATCCGGCCCAGTAAGCCCTAGGGCTTTAGGGTTCCGGGTCCCGGGCCGGTTATTTTGTTAAAATGGGCCCGGTTAACCCGGCCCGGTCCAGGCCCGCCGATTAATCGGCCCAGAAAATTAAAAAAAAAAAAATTGGATTTTGGGCCAAACTAGCCGTTGGCCCAACGGCTATATATCCGTTTTTGGGTCCAAACGGCTAGTTTGGGCCCATTTAGTAAAAAAAAAAAAAAAACATTAAAAAATATTTTTTAATCCCCAAAAAAATCTATAAATACCCTACAACTTCAAATCATTTTTCACATAATTTTTCACTCTCTCAAATCTCATTCTCTCTCAAATCTCAATTCTCAATTCTCAAATATTCAATATATTTAATTTCTTAAAGTGTTCACTTTAATTTTTTAATTTTTCGTTTACAAAGTACGAGCGGAAGTTTCTAAAGTCGCAATCTTCGTTTGGTATTGTCGTTCCATCTCTTACGTTTAATTTTTATTTATTGTATTAATTGTTTAATATTTAATTTTATTATATTTGTGTATTTTGAATATTTTTAGTTTAACTTAATTTATATTATGGATAAATTTAAAAACCTCGCTACTAAAGGTGTTAAAATTTTTTGTCCCGGAAGCGGTAGTGGTAGTAAAAAGCGAATTACTAGCGGTAGAGGTAGTTCAAGTAGTAGATATACCCGTGTGCCTTCGCCTCCGGTACCGCTTGGTACACCTTTTGAGGAAGAAATAGATGTAGGTGCTCACGATATGAATTATGTAGAAGCTCAGGAAAATTACGGTATAGAAGAAGAAAATGAAGTAGATGCGGTTAATTTAGACGAAGATAATGAAAATATTGCTGAAACACCCACAGTAGGAGATGCTAACGTTAGATCTGAATCAGTTAATCTCCCTTCCCGTCCTCCCAGTGCCCCAAAACCTCGTAAAAGAACTAGTATTGCATGACAATTTTTTGAACGTATATCAGATATTGAGGTGCAGTGCAATATTTGTCAACAAATATATAAGCATAGAAATGGAGGCAAGCAAGGGGGTACGGGTACGTTAATGAGACATATAGCTGAAGATCACAAAAGAGAGTTAAATATTGCAAAAGGTGGTGGGGATGTTGGTGGGTCAACGCAAACGAGAATGGACCCAGCAACCGGTCAAGTAGCGAAAAAGTATAATAAATTGAGGGACAGGGAAGAAATAGCTAAAATGGTACCTGTGGGTTGTTTGCCTTTTAGTTTTCCTTCTTCTGATGCCTTTATTCGTTATATACAAGCAATTTATAATCCTATGTTTAATGGTATTCCTAGAACTACTTGTCGGTCTGATATTTTTAGACTCCATTCACAATATTGTTTTTATTTATCAACATTGTTAAAAAATATTCAATGTAGATTGTCCCTAACTTCTGATCTTGGTCGTGCTGTAAATAAAAATAATTATTTAACCGTTACTTGTCATTGGATGGATAGTAATTTCGTGATGCAAAAACGTATTCTTGCTTTTTTATATGATGAAGATCGTAAACATACTGGACAATTTATTGTTGATTATATTGTTAAAATTGTCGGATATTATGGTATAGAAAATAAAATTTTATGTATTGCTTTTGATAATGCTTCTAACAACAAGACTGCTATAACAAAAATAAAATCTACGCTATCTCCGCCCTTGCCTGAAATTTTTCATATTAAGTGTGCATGTCATATATAATTTAATTGTAAAAGATGGTCTTGAGTTTTTTGAGCTTTATATTGAAAAAATTCGTCTTGCCGTTGGTTTTATTCAAGGAAATAATCGTAGATCGAGAATTAGAGAATTTAAAGTTAAATGTCAAGAAAATGGACTTACACCGATTTTGATGCCTGAGGAAATTGATACTAGATGGAATTCTACGTATGAATTTTTAAAAACTTGTTATAAATATAGAATTCCTATTACACTAGCTTTTAACCAACATTGCGGTTCATTTGCTGATTCTGCCGATTGCATGCTACATAATTCTGATTGGGTTGTAATTAATGATCTTGTTAAGTTTTTAAAAAAAATTTATGTAGCTACGGTTGAATTTTCCGGTGCTTACTATCCTATTGTTTGTAATATTTTGGCATATATAGCCGATATTTCTGGTTTGCTCCAACAATATAAAAATAAAGAAGGTTATAAAGAAGTTGTTGGCGCCATGTTTACGAAATTTAAAAAATATTTTTTCCCGATTCCCCCTATTTACTTGGTTGGTGCTATGTTAAATCTGTGCATGAAATATAATCATATGTGTCACTTTAGTACTCTTATTTATACTAACTTAGAAATAAATACTAACCATGATTCTGAACAAGTACAACCTGATTTGTGGACGGCTACGGCTGATGCAAAGGATTACATAGAAAAATTATATAATCACTATGCTGATTTATTTGATTCAGCCGTACCTACAAATATCACTCCAACTGTCGCTCCTCATCCTCCTGAGGAGCCATCATCTTCTAAAAGGCCGACACATAGTGGTTTTTCTGATTCGTTTTATGATTTAAATTGTTGGAACAGTGTTGATGAGAGAACTTACACATCAACTTATCGGGAAGAGCTGAAATATTATCTTCGGACGGCACCAGAGGATCGCAGACGACGGATCAACACGTTGGATTGGTGGAGGAATAATGAATCACAATATCCTGTGCTTTCAAGATTAGCTAGAGATATCTTGAATGTTCCAATGTCAACCGTTGCATCAGAGAGCGCCTTCAGTCAGGGACGACAACAGCTTGGAGACAACCGACACTCATTGGGAAGCAATGCAATGAATGTTCTAGTTTGCCTCAGAGATTGGATTAGAGCGGAAAGAAGAAACCAAGGAATGGAACCGGAGCCGAGCGATGAGCTGAAACTTGAAGAAATTATGACTTCACGGGAGAACTCAGCAGAATCAAGTCCAATGCATGGTTTTGCCCCAGTTGACTTCGACTATCCTATGCAAGTTCCCATTAATATTAACATGAATGAATTGGAAAAAATGATGCATAATTTATAGATTTTTCATTCATGTAAATTATAAATTTTGGATCATTTTGCAATCAATAAAATTCCCCAAATTCATTCAGTCCTTAGTCGTTGTTTTTTATTTATTTTTATTTAACGATTTAAAATTTTAAATTGAATTTCTAGTTTTCTACTTTAAATTAAAAACTTACTTCTAATATATTATTAATTTACTACCAAATATTATTAATTTATTATATTAAGTAGCATATGTTTTGTATATTTGTGCATATATCTTCTATAGAAGTGTATATTTAACGTATACATGTGTATATGTTTTATAAATTAGTATATAAGTATATCTATACATATTGTAATGTATATATAATGTAGTATATTTTATAAGTAGTAGTATATATACATTGAATGGTGCGTATACACGTGTATATATCTTCTATAGAAGTGTATATTTAATGTATACATGTGTATATGTTTTATAAATTAGTATATAACTATACAAATATATATTGTAATGTATATACATTATAGTATATTTCATTTAAAGTATTACATATACATAGAATAGAGTGAATGGATCTTCTATAGACGTGTATATTTAACGTATACATGTGTATATATTTTATAAATTAGTATATAACTATACAAATATATATTGTATATATCTCATTTAAAGTATTACATATACATAGAATAGAGTGTATATATGTGAATAGATCTTCTATAGACGTGTATATTTAACGTATACATTACTTTATGTTTTATAAATTAGTATATATATTGTAGTATATACTTTTTTTAAAGTAGTACATATATATTGAATGGTGCGTATATATGTGTATATATCTTCTATAGACGTATATCTTTAAAGTATACAAGTGTATATGTTTTATAAATTAGTATGTAACTATATATATATACATATTGTTGTATATATATATATATGTATATCACTATATTGTAGTATATATTTTATTTAAAGTAGTACATATATATTGAATGGTGCATATATGTGTGTATATATCTTCTAAAGTAGTATATATTTAACGTATACATGTGTATATGTTTTATAAATTAGTATATATATATATATTGTAGTGTATATATATATATATATTATACTATTATAGCATATGTTTTATTTAAAGTAGTACGTATAGTCATATATAATTATATATTGAATGGTACGTATATATGTGTAATTGTTTATACTTTATATATTTTTTTAAAAATATATATTGTATATTGGAGTGTATATAGTGTATATTGGAGTGTATATAGTGTATATTGGATTTTTTATTTATTTTTTAAACGGGTTTGACCGGTTTTTAACCGGGTTTTGGTGGGTTTGACCGGATTGGGTTAAGTGGGCCGGGTTCGGGTGGATTTTAATTTTTTTACTGTTTGACCCGGCCCGGTTAACGCCAAACCCGACCCGGAACCCGGGTAAAATGGGAGGGCCGGTTCCGGCCCGGCCCGGCCCGTTTGACACTCTTAGGTGGGTGTGCGGGGTGTAAGTAGTTTATCTCAAACAATGTGAATCAAATAAATTGTGATAGAATCTCAAATTCGAACCAATAAAAAGCAAATTCACCCTCTAAGAATAATAATGTTCTAGTAAACCCACCCCAACTTCAGCCCAGAGGTTTGGCGAAGTTTAAAGTTTTTTTTTTAAAAAATAAAATAAAATTATGTGAGAGTTAATTAGATATTCAATTTATTTTGCAAATTAAGTTATAAACATGTCATCTTTTATTACACGAATTTTAATGCACCGTTAAAATTTGCAACTATTCTAAAGTTTTTTTTCTTCTTTTGACGTGATAAATGTCAGTATTGAGTTTTCATCATTTCTGTGGCTCTTTCTGCTGGTATCATGCTGTTTTTTGTTTTTTTCTTGTTCTAACATTACTTTTTTATTTTTTTCCATTGATATCTGAGGGTAATTTTAAATTTTAATTAAAAGTTGATATCACAAAATTTGAACGTTTTCTTCTGAATTGGTAGTGAAATTAACACAAATTTCAATTAGTACATCGTGAATGAAGCCCTTTTTTCTTAATAGAAAGTGAAAACAAATTCCAAAACAGAAGAGGAGCAATATATTCACACAAATAAAATCCAAATCACCGTCCCAAAGTACAATTGCCAAATTAAAAACATAAATTGCAGAAGCAAATTATTTTCTTATTTCATTAATCTTATTATGTTGAAATCACCACGTACGTACATCGATCGATCTCTTGTCATCACTTTGCTTAATTCCACGGTCACGGTCACGGCAGCTCCACGGCGGCCGTAAACGGGACAGCACAAGCACACATGCAACAGGGTGGCGTATTTGGTTGGCAACAATGGCAATTCTCACATTTTGGTTCCTTAAACCCAAGTTCTGCACCAATCACCATCATGAATTCGTTAGTTCTTTGAGGTTGTTAGTTGCAACTAGTTAAATTTGAGGATAAATTCTAATAAGAGGATTCAAAAAACAAAACGTTGCACTAAATTTTTTTTTTCTTCATATATCAAAAAATTCAACAAGTTATTTTGTATACATAATTTTTTTTACAACATACGTAAACTCGGACACTTATTGTTTTAAATTAACTTTGTTCGATAGTAAATGTACTGTTAAATTACCTCGACGAGTCAGTCCGTTGGCGTTGCTGGGCACAATCGGAGATAAAACAAACATAAAGATGATGATTGTAGCCAGAAGAGTCTTCTGAGAATTCATCGTCATTGCCTTAGACTGTAGGATAATTTGATATAAAGCGTTGATAATGTTGTTAATATTAAGCATACACTACTTCAATGTAGTAGACTTTTATATATAGAGAGAGCTTGATGATGCAATATGTTTTATTATTTATAGTATGTTGCTTGATAGAACAAGGCAAATATACCACCTTTTAATGTACACAATGGAGGTTCTAATTCAACCAGTTGGAATTATTCTAATAAGTAAATTAAAATTCTTGAATTAGTCTACCCTTAAAAAGTCGTTGAAGCTTAGATTAAAAGATGAGAAATAGTTTGGATTAGACTTTGCTACTTATTAGACTAGCCTTGCAGTTTCTATTGGACTTGTGGGCTTGCTTTGCCACGTTGGGATCGGCCACAATTTAAATTTAATATCACTATTTAAAAAGTGTGTAAATATAATTTATAAAAAATTATCGATTTAGGTCTAATATTTACGCATACATTGTTTGACCTACAGATAAATACTATCAAACAATCATCTGAGTTTGCAATAACCATATAAATTTTAGATTGTGGTATAATCATTTCTTAAAAGATTTTTGGTTACCTCAAAAAAAATCTTTATTTTTTAGCTTGTGATGGCGTGGTCTAAAGGTCCATAAATTGCAAATTTTAAAAAACATAATTTATTACTGTTATTCTAAAATGGAATAACCGGTAGATATTCATCGAATTTGCATTGAAACATAAAATTCACAGATAGCCACTTTTTTAGTCTTGTAATTAAAAAATAGTCAACGTTTATATATATATATCCAGTGTATTGCCACATAGTGGAGATCTAAAACATCAATAATATATAATAAAAAAAAAGCAACAAGACAGAGAAATACATTAATGATAAATTATCAACTCCATATATAATAAGCTTTGCATGTTCTAACCACTAGAGTTGACATGGTGGTTCAGCGTATGTCTCTTAAGTAAGAGGTCGGGGGTTCGATCCCCGCCTCTGGCGAATGGAGCAAACTCTGTGGCCAGTTTCCCCACCGCTTAGTGCGCTGACAGAGGAACGGAGGATTAGTCTCACGACTGCCGACTGTGGGGATACTTGGGAAACCAAAAAAAAAAAAAAGCTTTGCATGTTCTTGACATATTGTCAATTTTTTCCCCACATAAATATACTGACCTACATTCCAATATATTCAATTGGAAATTTATTGTCCAATCAGAATAAGAGCTATGGATTATTATTATGAGATTGAGTAACGTAACAGGCACAATAGCAACATGGTGGCGGAGGTGCTGTTGATTGGCAACATAGGCATGGTGGACACTTTGGCTTTTGATACAGCTCTGCCAAAACCCAAAAAACAATCAAAAGTTAGATATAATAATTACATATGAATATTTTTGAAATTTAAGTTATATGTACAAAAATGATTTAAAAAATATATGTAACAAAAATAAAGTGACTAATTAAAAGACTGTTGCAATTTGCAAGTAACTCTCTAGTTCAAACCTTAATGACCTGAAAAAATTGCTAAGCAACTTGCTATGATAGGTTAAAGTGCATTCGTAGCATAAATAATTTTTATATCTTCCGTGCATATAACTTAAACTCGAATGGTTACAATAAACATTAATAAATTGGAATAAAGTTATACCTCTATGATTGATTAATCCTGCTGTTGTGCATGGATTTGAAATAAACATCGCAATTATAACTACTGCAATGAAACCAGACCTTGATATAAAAAAACTACTTGCCATTCTCTTTTTTCTTTTCAATAATGTTTTTCAAGTGTTAATTAATTGTCTGCCTGCACATAAAATCAACAATTGTATCCTTTCTTTTATAGGTGCTCTATACCATCAAATTCATCATCACCTGTCTTTGTTATAATGCCGCGTTAAATTTGATTATATTAACTTACTTTTCTTCTTACCACTATTATTTCACTTTCTAGGCAGTTTCAAACACTAATAAGTCTGCTTGGAATAAAATTGTGGAATTATTTTTTTTCCAAGTCTTGCTTTTGGTTGTTGTCAGACAAGACAGGTCAGTTATTGGGTAATTACAAATTTCTTGATAATTATTGATTAGTACTCCAACTGTTGGAGTACTATTTTTTATTCACTTTTACTTGTCACATTTTCTTTCTGAGAGTTAGATTATTTCAAATTTAATCAATATTTTAAGATTTTTTTTTTTTTTGGTCATATTAATAGGAGAAGAATTGCAACTTCTATTATTTTTTATATAATTTTTTGGGTATTCTAAAATTAAAGTTTGAATATTAAATTAATCTATTTCAATTTAATTTTAAAAATTAATCAAATTAACACGTACTAAATTAAATAGAACTGAGGGAGTAGTAGTAGCTAACATACGACTATAACAGGGCAGGATAACTAAAATCCTTTTTCTTAGACAAATTGAAGTCTTTCTTTTAATCCGTTTACCAAGTCAAGTATGAAGACTTAAGACTCTGTGTGACATACTGACATTCCCAAGTTATATCTTTTTGGAAAAATCGAGCCACTAGCAACATGACTACTAACTCTGGTGTGACGCTTGATTCGTAATAGATTAGATTATTGCTCTTGTGAAAACAAAATGAGTATTTTGATTTGATGAATATCTTATCTAGAAGATGTGAGCAAAATATCCATGGATTATCAATATGGGTTGTCGGTCATGAAATGCATTAGTCGCGCTTCAATATGAATACTAGAGATAAGATGAGGTGAACCAAAAAAATAAAGAGAAATATTCACGGATTTAGTCGAACATAAGGAACCGAGGGACCTTCTCGAACACAAGATAGACAATTGGGCGATAAAGCTAGCACTTGATTTCTCTGTCGAGTTTTCTACCGTCGAGCCAAAGACGTCCCCAAGACAACATACTCTTCCGCTTGGCACTTAAATTGTTTTGTTTTTTTTGGTTTTTCAAGGTATTCCTCAGCCCGACAGGCCAAGGACTAATCCTCCGCGGATCTGAGCTCCATTTAAGGGTTTACCGCTGGCCAATTGGTTGTTGCATGCACAAGGCGGAAATCGAACCCCCGACACTTGCTTAAGCGACCTAGTGAGCTAACGCTTGGTTGACACTTAAATTGTTTATCTGCTTACACATGTATATCTACTATTTCTTGATAAGTTAATTTCTCTCTCTCCATTTTTACTTGTACACTTTTCTATTGGCACGGGGATTAAAAAACAAATAATGATAGAATTATTTTAACCATATGCATTAGATAATGAATCGTATTTAATGCTTAAGGTAAAATTGATAAACTATCCATTAATTTTATAAATTGAACAAGTAAAAATGAACGGAGAAAGTATCATTTAACCCTAGATATATACTCCCTCCGTCCCATTTTACTCGTCCCAAATTTTCTAATTTGTTGTCCCATTTTACTTATCAAGACAAGACAATTTTTTTTTCCATTATATCCTTAGTGTAATTAATTACTCCTTATTATTAGTATTCTTGAAAAATGTTGCAAAGATGAGTACCATTAGGAGTATAAATGGTGTTTTAGTATTAGTCATCCATCAATATTGGAACTAACAACAAGACACAATTAAGAGGGGCAAAATGGTAAAGTTACATTACCAATCATTGTTTTCTTAATAGTTGTGTCATTCCAATTTGGGACGGAGGGAGTAACACGTAATACAAATAGCTTAGTTTCAATTGATTTAAAGTTCATCCTAAACATTTATGCTAGATATAAACAAAGGTATGATGCTATTATCTCTTTTATTTTTTCAACTCTATCGAGCACTTTGGAGTTCAACAAGTTGAGTTTATGTCGAGTGTATGTTTGAAATCCTGCTCAAATTAGTTTTTCAATTTTATAATTTACAACATTCGACCTATGAGCAGTAAAAAAAACTAAAGAAAACGATGGGACTTCTACAATTGTTGAGAAAGGCTAAAATAAAATGAGTCAAGTCAAGAAGTCAGCTGGTCATTTGCAGCACTATAGACTTTGAATTGTTCTTCTGTTTATATTTTTGAACTACTTTATTCTTCCTTTTTCTCTTTGGACTGTAGAATGCATTTATAAGTCCAATGTAAAAGATACGTAAGACTGAACAAAACGTTACACTTGGTAAAGTGGTTAAAATGCCCAAGATACAAGTAGTCAAGATGCATGTGATGTTTCTCACAGATTTCTCAATACTCCAAGCCCTCTTTCTTTATATTGTTGTTTAAAAGCAAGAGGGGACTTGAACATTTTGAGTTCGTAACTATGCAATCGGTCTGAATTAGGATTTCTTCAGTAAATTACTGTGTGCTGCTTGTTGTACAAACTCAAACTTGGCAATGGAACCAAGAAATGATAGAAATAATGAATTTACCAATAACTTCAGACTAATCATTTTACTTCTTCCCTAAATGTCAGTAATCATTTAGCTTCAGACAACCTTATCTAATAGGTTCTTGCTCCTATGCATTGGTTGACAACAAACCACTCCCTTCTCATACTTTCATTCTCTTTGAGGGGCCTTGATCAATAATAGGATCAATTGGTGGCGGTTGAGCTTCTGGTTGCTGGTTTTCAGAGGGTTCTGAAGTGGAAGGGGGTGCATAGCCTTCTGGGAAAGGTGGAGGCGCAGGTACAGGTGGTAGCTGCACAGATAGAAATAAGTATTTAAGTTTCAAAACTTGACGTATTGAATTTTAACACAAATATCCTCGTTAATGATGCCTGGGACTGCATATAAAATTTCAGATACTTTCCAGATAACTACTTCACAACTCAAATGAAGCTCCTTAGCTTACAAGTGACAACCTCATAAAATGAATTGGGACAAGATTAACGAGCTTGTCTAGTTAAGAAAGCTCTATGCAGACTGTAATGTCAAGGAATTGAGAAGCAATTTACCTTCCGTTGTAGAGAAGCAAGGATGTGATCAACTCGCTTAAGTTCCTTGAAATCAATGGCCTCTTTGGCGGGCTTAGCTTCAGAAGCTGGACTATCATTTTCAGAATCCACTGCAAAAGGAATTTATCGAGTAGAATCAAAATACTGAAATAGTAGTAAAAATGATAGAACTGACATTGCAAATTGAATGTAAGATTGTTGATTTCAACAATACGAGTAAGATAGTGTCATGAGAGAGATGCAAGATGAATGTTGAAGAATTCTTGTAAGAACATATTCATGAACAACAATATATGCGAGCAGAGGTCCAACTTATCAAAAGGACATATCCACATCCAGTCTTAACTCCCAACTTTCAACCTGACAACTAAATGGCAATGTGTCCTAATCGGAAATGCAGTGCTACAGTATCCTTCAGAAATCTTTTGCTTCCATTCAAGCTCTTGAAAGGAACCAAAGATAAAATAAACTTGTTGTCTACTACTTTATCTGCCCCTTTTTGGATGGTAATCTCATGCATAGAAATTTATTATGCTAAACATGATATGAATACCTCATAACATATTTTTCAAGTGAAATATTATACGTTTATGACAGCCTGTCGGACAAAGACAGATATGAGAAGTGAACTAGTTGGCTAAATGCTCCATCGGCCACTGCATGTAGATTGAATAGCTTAAACTGTTACACATGTAAAAAGGACTGCAGAACAACCATAAAAAACATATACTATTCGTCTCATTAAAGATCCTTATGCTTCCGTGCCCAAAACACCACTTGCACAAAGAAAAGGTAAAAGGGATGGGAAAAGCAAGAGGAAAGACAAGTCAAGATACCATATCCAATCTTTTCCAACTTTGAGGAAGCAGTACCGAAAGCTTTTGATATATGATATAGAGCACGCCCCTGTGAAATAAGTAGATGAAGACAACGAATGTCAATGGCCTTTGATTCCATTAATGTATCCTTCGACCCACACAAAATTAAATAGTGATATCCATAGCACAGAAAAAAGAGGACCAGCTTTCCCCATAAAAACAAAATACTTCAAGTATATCAAAAGATCACACATATTAACTGCTTTCGACAGTACTAAAGACACGAATACAGAAGAACATATAAAAATTAATGCTGATTCTCATAGCATTATCCCTCTAAAAGTTTCCTCCTATGAAATTTTCCAGATGGAATTCCTGCAGTCTCTCCTCCAATTTCAACTTCCTTTTTCTCTCTTATTCCTTTGGAATCCTATGAAATTGTACCGAATTTCTTCCGACAAGGGACCTAACATGTCATGCCTACTTCAAAAGTTCCTTTTATGAGTCAAAATACAACCCGATTAACAATCAACAAACACGAACCAGACCTTGTCGTGCATTATCTTTAACAACGTCTGGTGCCACAAGTAACTCATATTACTTTAACAACGTCTGGTGCCACAAGTAACTCATATTAAAAGCATACACACATCAAAAGCAAAAACAGAGGATCAACAGCAACATTTCCTAAAGTACTACTTCAGACAACAAAGCCTCATTTCTTCACTGCCCACAGATGTTCAAGTGACTGAACAAAACCGTTGTTCCCATCTGCTCTCATCCATCTAGTTTCTCATCATGCTGTACCCATATATCCTTAGAAAACAATGCTTTTGTTATTTATTGAGTTTTAACTAAGCAAAAAGGAGATCCTAAATTATTAAAATGGTACCATCTGTAAACTGTCTAATGTTCACGAAGAACAATTTATCTACTCTGCTTTAGCACTATGTTCACCGCCCTCAGAAGGCCTCAATACTCCTAGTTCTTTGCAACGCATACAACAGTTCCAAAAGTAAATTCCTTTCAAGGGGCAAGGAAGTTCTTGCACACCTGTATGGATCATTCGGAGGAAACACCGACAGAAAGATCAAATATTCAGAACGTTAAGCACGTATCCTTCTCTGAACAAAAAGACAGAAGAAGGGAAAGTGCAATATATTTCCTAACCAAGAAAGAGTCTAACTTCTTTCCTATTCGAACTGCCAGACCCTAAAGGTGAAAGATAAGGACTGTACTCTTGGTTTATCAAGATGATCACATGTAATATGATGGTGGGGAAAGTGCCACAAACAATTAGCAAAAGACAATTTAACACACAAGAATCAACAAGACTAGAATACTAACAAGTCGAGATGCAAACACGTTGCAGAGCTGTGGAGCTTGGTATATTGAACCATCCAAGATGTAATAAGTCAGCATCGGTGTGACCTTCTCAGGACTATCCCTCTTTTGCTTGCGGATGACAAAGAGATGAGGCTCCATTACTTCACTCAGCGTGTATTCCACACCCGTCATTTTCCTGCAGAACAAGTCGCATATTCAACTTCAAATTAAATGTGCATGTGATCATTACCAAAGACCATAAATTGACATGCGGTCTTGAGAAAATCGGGAAATACACAGAAATAAAGTCTGTGTACTTGTTAATGAACTTGTGCAGGATAATAAAATCGTTAATTTTCCCTAAAATTCAGCTGCCTTCAACTTGTGCTTGTGGTCTATCAATTTTACCTCTTCCAACATACTCTCCTCTTCAACTTGTACTTGATTAAATTTTGCACCTCCAATCTACCTTCTGTCGGCAATAACATACCCACTGTAATCCCACTGATGTTGGGCGTATTTATACACCCAAGTGCCGCATTTTACCCATATTTAAGCTTAAGTTCCGAGAATAAAGTCACATATATCTATGTGTTTTGTGCATACTTGATGTTGGTGAGATAATAGACATGATTAGACAATTTTCAGGATAAAATGCAGCTGGAATGAGCAAAAATTAGTGAAGAACGCAAAAGGCGGAATCAATGGATGTTAGACGTGTGCAAAACAGTATAAGAAGATGGATACATGCTGTAGAGACATTCCAATGCATTCCATAGGGCGCCACGGAGCAAGGGTCCAAGTGATAGCATTGAGGAGGCCCAAGACAGTGAGGGTGCGCGTCGAAGGCGTGCCATGCCTGGCAGCAAGCGCGTCCAAGGGCGTGCCATGATGCTGGGTTGGCGCGTCCAGGAGCATGTCACAGGGCAGAATTGGCGCGTTGAGCAGCGTGACATGGTGCTGGATTGGCACGTTGGCCAGCGTGACACAGCGGGAGGGGGGGGGGGGTCTTCCGACTGCAATTCAAGCCAAGTCCAAGTAGGATAGGGGACTTTTTTCCACTCTATAAATAGAACACTTGGACAAATATTTACAGAACTTTTGACATAGGGAGAGATAGGAGCTGCCGTGGAGGCCGGAAAAAATTGGTTTAATCTTTTCCTCTCCATATTTATTTTTACATTTTTCTTTAGATAGTTTGTTATTATTACTTTATGTCTATGTGGAGTTAAACTTCTCGCTCTAGGACTAAGGTAGCTAATTACATGGTTATTTGGTAACTATTGATTCGACAAGTATTTGTTTATCATATTAGTTGTTCTTATATTCTTGAGCTTACTATTTTTAATGCTTCGCGACCACTAAAATAAATCTATATTCTCATTGTGAACTCGAAAGACGGATCATGAGATAGCATCCGTGATTATTTACTAGAACCCTATTTATCCAGATTAGGACCCCGTTCTAGTAAATATTTAAATATTGTCTTTTAATATAATATAGCATCTATTACTTTAGGGCGTGAAACTAAATTGCAAAATCTTGAATTTATCCCTTTTTAATTAAGATTGGCGGATGATTATTTAGACGTTGATATTGTTATGGTATGGTATGGATTTTAATATTACCGTTGGGTATGGTTACTATGAGTTCCGGTTCGAGTCCGACATTTGATTATTATTGTTACTATGAGTTCCGGTTCGAGTCCGGCATTTGATTATTATTGTTACTATGAGTTTCGGTTCGAGTCCGGCATTTGATTATTATTGTTACTATGAGTTCCGGTTCGAGTCCGGCATCTGATTATGGTTGTGGTTCCTCTGAGTTCCGGTTCGATTCCGGTATCTGATTATGAGTTCTATATATGTGGCCTATCGTTATTACCCACTATGTCCGGTTCGAATCTGGCGCGTGTCTTCTTGTTATTATCCATCACTACCGGTTCGAATTCGGTGTCTGGCCTCTCGTTACTATCCATTGGTGCCGGTTCAAGTCCGGTGCACATCTGGATGACTATCATGATTTATTGGGGTCAGCGCAGTTATAGATTATTTATGTTTATTTTCATTACTTATGTGTCCCACCGGCTTATGGAGGTACTGTTGGGTTAATTGTCTTCTTCAATGTGCCTAGCGGGCTTATGGGGGCCCAGCTAAGTTATGTTTGATATGTCTGTCATTACTGCATTATTCATTTTCTGTATCGCTTACATTTATTCCTTTATCTCATTGGCGTAGCTTGGCAGTTTCTTACCCTTTCTGTCCCTGTTTACTGTTGACTTGGATTACATACTCGCATTGTAGTTATACCTTTTCTGTATTGAGCTCAGTCGGCCGATGATGCCTACTGGGTACCTGTTGCTTTGGTAATCATACTACACTTCTGCATCTTTTTCCTGATGCAAATCCGGGTACTAGCAGTCGACGTTGACGTGATTCCTACCTTCCAGTACTGATTCAGAGCAGGGTGAGCTTGCTGTCGTCCGAGGCTGATCCTCCACTATCTACTCTAGTTAGTCTTTTGCACTCGAGATTGCTTGTGTATATTGTGTACATTTTAGATTTTTGTCTAGTACTCTGGGTACCTGTTAGTAGTGGCTCTAGTACTGACCTTATCAGGTCTTAGGAGGGATTCATTTGTATAGTTGGTCCTTTTTCCTCCTCTCGTTTTGATATAATATATATGCTCCCTCCTTAGTTTTCACTTATTATTGTGGTTGTTATCATTATACGTGTTCTTTTATTTGGTCTCTGCCTGTTAGCCCGTTACCTATCATTCCGAATTATGGCTTGGCTTGCCTACTGGTGGGTTAAAGTAGGCGCCATCACGACTTGAGAAATCGGGTCGTGACAGCTTGGTATCAGAACATAGGTCTTACTGGTATTGTTAGTACTGGAGTCCCACATCGGCAAAATACAGGAGGGATACTGGGTATATAAATAAGCAAGCCTTACTCCCTAGTGACGCGTTTTAAAGTCGTGCGGACCTGAGCCCAGAGCGGACAATATCACTAGTGGATTGGGGAGTTACAGGGGTCTCTCGAGCCTTGATGGTTCGGGATGCCTGTCGCGGCCAGGGCCCCGGCTCGGGTCGTGACATGGAGGTAGAGAGATTATTTCCAAAAGACCCTCAGCTCAGTTGCAACAAATCAAAGTAGTTACAGCAAACGAAATATGACAGTAAAGAAAATGTGTCAATCTACCATCTGCCAGCAGAGAATTAACAGGCAAATTGTGAATTTAAACCCCAATAATTCAATTTCACAATGTCAGCAAAATCATTGTACAATTTTACAAAGATTGGAACTTCTTCCTATTGTTTTCTATCATTTGTTCGCAACCCAATCATGATTTAAGCAAAAAAAAGATATTCACACAAATAGCTGGACAAATTTACTGTTTACTTTTTCTGGCCTGTCTACATAGATTATATAGACTATACACTGATTATACAAATACAATCTGCCAGCTATTTTTAGTTTAATAAGTTGGGCGGACGGATATTTAGGTTACTGATGACAGTGTTGTTCAACCTAGGAAACGTTATTCACACAATTGGTATCGCGCCAGTGGCCAAAGCTACTGTGTGCTGTATTATACAGCTCTAAGTAATAGAATAAAAATGAGGGAGAGAAAATCATACGAGATATGAGAAAAATCGAGCGGGTGGATGGCGCGGGCACGGAGTTGTTCGTTGTTGCAAGTCCAATCGTAGAAAGGGGAAAGTGCAAAATAGTCGAACACTAGGTTTCTGTCAAGTGGATATGTATTCAGCCACAGCTGGTCTCTGAAGCATATGCTCGTCATGTCCGTTCCAGGTAGGGGTGGCGCCGCCGGTGCACTTCCGTCGGCGTTCGGCGGCATCATCGGCGTCGTCGCCATCTGGCTCTTTGATTACTTTTACCAGTAATAGGACTAGAGTAATTAAACAAGATTGAAAGATCAGACTAGTAATTTGGGGGGAAAGAAATTCATACTTGTGAAATTGCTTTTTCTGACTTCTTGTCAAGTAGATAATCATTGAATAAATTCACAGAAAAAAAGGAAAAGAGTTTACTAATTTGTTTTCAGAGACTCCTAAAAAGTAAGCAATTTTTTTATCTTTTTTTTAAGTAGGATAACCATTTATTAGCATCACATAATATTACATAATTTTGTGGCTGATTATTAATTTTCTTTAGCTAATTAGTTATCATATTTTTTTTTACTATTTTTCTCGTATTTGAATTTGTTATACTTGAGTCGAGTGTCTTCTGAAAACAATCACACATTTCTCTCTCTAGACCAGAACTCACTTGTGAAATTTTACTGAATATATTGTTGTTGTTTTACATAATATAAAAAAAAATATGTGTTATTTATTTACTATACATAGCAATAATTTAAAAACAAAAAATAGAAAAAATAGTCTATTACCCCTAACCTTTAATCGAAATTTCAACTACACACTCAACCTTTAAAGGTGACCTATTACCCCCTAAGCTTATTTTTACTGAATTTATTACCCTCAGTTGCTAACCTGTCACTGGACGTGAATACACTCGCCCATAGGCGCGTCAGTTGATTCCATTCACTTTAAATTCTTTATTTTCTGATTGTCATGTCATTGTTTTTAATAATATAATAAATATTTTAATTATTACTTTTTCTTAATGAATTCTAATTGCCACATCATGTCGTCTTCTTCTCTTTTTCAAAACAAAAATTCAAGAACTCATTAATGGAGTTCCTCATCTTCCTCATTAATGGATTTCTCCGAAACCAAGAAATTCTTTTTGCTCCGAAACCGAAATCAAGAAACACTTGAACTAAGGAAACAATAAGATTTCTCCGATTAATGAATTCTTGAATGAGGAAGATCGGGAACTCCGATTCAAAAAACTTGAAAAAATTCAAGAACTTCGATTTCCTCTCTTTTTGCTAAAGATCGTCATTAATGGCGAGCTCAAAGCTTTGAATTTCCACAATGCCATATATAATTTTCAACATAACCCACGTATAATTTTCAACTCATTTCTCCGATTTTCTCTATTTAGATCCGCCATTAATGGCGAGCTCAAAGCTTTGAATTTCCACAATGGGGAAGAATTCGCCATTAATGGCGATCTTGAGCAAAAAGAGATGAAATTGGGTTGAAGAACTTCATTAATCTGTCATTCAAGAACTTCATTAATCCGTCATTCAAGAACCTCATTAACCCGTCATTCAAGAACTTCATTAATCCGTCATTTTTTTCCCCAAGAATTCTATTTTTTTAATTTTTTTAGAGTAAAAAAAAAAAAAAATGACATGGCAGTGCGTGCATCACACCACATTCCAAATGACTGGTTGTCAGTTTTCGGGGGGGGGGAATAGTTCCACTTTAAAATAGTTTAGGGGGGTCATAGGACCCCCGCAAAATATAAATGTGTAGTTGGAATTTGGGGTAAAGGTTGGGGGAACTTTTGACCATTTTCTCAAAAAATTATCAAACGAGGCTATAGTTAAAATTATATAGCAAATTTCTCTATCTTTTCTCCTTCTCTCGCTCGCTTCTCTCCTCTTTCTCTCCCTTTCCTCTCTTGTTGCTTTGTTTATATCAATTGTATCATGCCAAAATACAAAGAACAAGATACTTGTATCACTCTAATGATTGTATCAACATACAATCTTGTATCAACCTATATATATCATATACAAGCAAACATGTATCACTTGTATCAATTATATTCCTTTTCAAATAATAGTTCTAACTGTATTCGTTTTTCAATCCTCAATTCAATTAAATCAAGTGTATTCGATGATACAACGAACACAACATCAATCACATTTATGATACAACCTAGCATTTCTAATCTTTCTCCCGGATCTCGCTCACCACTTTACTCCTTTTAATTGTAGCTATGAATCGTAATTTAGCAAACTACTGGTCTAGATCTCTAATTAAGCTCAAACTTTAGTTATTTTTGGAAGTTCTTCTTAATAGGAAAAATATTCATATCTTAAAATATGCTCGATGGGTCAAAAAATTACAAAAGGAAAAAAAAAAGTAGAAGTTACATAAATCCCTAACTCTTTTGGAGCTAATTATTTCCTATTCCAACTTTTCCAGAATTACTAAAAAAAAATTATTTAGTCCAGACGAATACGTTATAACCTTCCTGGTATATCACTTAATTTTACATGAGTACATCATATTCATTTGAATACATCACTTAATTTTAAATAGAACATCACATTCTTTCAAATATATCACTTAACTTTACATGGATACATCACATTCTTCGGTTATGTATCCGAGTTTTTAAGTAAATTTAGGAATTTATGTAATTATTTTTAAAAAACAAGATTTTAAATATTTATAATAAGCTAAGTTATAGTATAATAATGTAATTTTTCCAAGAAAGAATCACTATCACAAAGTTTTGTGTGTGATTCAAAATCTTATAATAGTGGCTATTTTGATAAGGCACGACCAAAATGTCATCAATGAGTTTTAAAAAAAAAAAGAAAAAAAAATTAATTATAGTATTATTTTCTTTTTTTAGAAAAAAGAAAAAAGCAAAGGAGGGAAAAGGCTATGATCAATGGGCATTAATTTCTTTTCCCTTCATATATGTAGGAATAGATTTTTTAGTCATGTCATCGAAAAATAGCTATGATCATTAAATTTCAAATTCTAACATATTAATTATTTTTAATTACATAGCTACCAATTGGCTATTTATTAATTTTCCCCTCATATCTTCAAACATGTTCCTAATATATTGGTAATGAAATACTTTTTGATTATCAAAATTTTCTAACCTAGGGGTAGGATCCTTCCTTACCCCAGAACCTTTTTTCCCCTAGCTTGTAGCAAGAGAATTTTTATTTTATTTTCTCCAGAATAAACAAATTTTACTATCTGAATTCGACAAAATATTACAAAGGATTTTCTGGAAAATAATCTCTTACATTGTTCATACCTAAATCCCATTCCTCCATTTCGATATTGTTTTAAGGCAATTGATGTGTCCTGATGACAAATGACACATGATCAAGGTAAATATAATTTGTCCGTCGCTTTTGTTGAGATTTTATCATTAACAAAGGGTGTTATGTTATTCAAAGAATGTACATGTAGCCTATTGCCAGGATCAATTCTATGTACTTATTAAGAATCTGAGAAATGCCTCATCGTGGGGCAAAATCATTTTCATCGCAACCGTCAATTGCTCAAAAATTAAAAGATGATCCTGTAGATCCTAAAAATGCTCAGGGTAGCGTTACGTGTGTTTATCAGTCTCATATAGGGGGATATTGGCGTAACGTTACGGTTATATGGAGAAAGAATGTGATGAATCATTGCCTTACCATATTGGTTGATAGCGTAGAAAATGACGATCATCGAACTTGCAAGATTGATCTAAAACCTTGGCATTTTTGGGCCAAAAAAGGTTACAAAACGTTTGAGGTCGATGGAAATCAATTGGAGGCTTATTGGGATTTAAGATCAGCAAAATTTTCTGGTAGTCCTGAACCATTTAAAGATTTTTACGTCGCGTTGGTTGCAGAGGAAGAAGTTGTTTTATTGTTAGGTGATTACAAGAAAAAGGCTTATAAGAGAACAAAATCAAGGCCAGCTCTTGTAGATGCATTGTTGTTTTACAAAAAGGAGCATGTTTTTGGTAAGAAAAGTTTCTCAACAAGGGCGAAATTCGAAAACAACAAAAAAGAAAGTGATATTGTTGTAGAAAGCTCAACTTCAGGGCCAAGAGATCCTGAAATGTGGATAAGTATAGATGGGATTATTTTGATTCACATAAAGAATTTGCAGTGGAAATTCAGGGGAAATCAGACGGTACTAGTGAACGAGCAGCACGTACAAGTATTTTGGGATGTCCATTCTTGGTTGTTTTGTGAACCTGGTTCTAGTCATGGGTTGTTCATTTTCAAGCCAGGGGTGTCTGAATTGGAAAGCGACAGAGAGGGAAGTAGTGTCGGGGGTGACAGTGATTGCAGCGATCATACAAAGTATTATTCAACGTTGAGTCACTCAAAAGCCTCACCCTTTTGCCTTTTCTTGTGCGCGTGGAAGATTGAGTGACGATGAGAGAGAGAAGGAGAACTCGCGTAGGCGGTATTGAAGTCCTAAGCGGAGGCATGAGCTGAGGCGGACCCAAAATTATGTTTACTTGATGAGCTCAACCTTTAAGGTTCTCAGAATTTAAATTTGTTGTTGTTTTAGTGAATTTCACATGTATATTTATGTATTGTATCGAAAAATGATTAGTTTGATTGAACTCATCAAATCCAAGGTCTCCGTTCGCTTCTGGAGCTGATGCTTGGCTAAAAAAGTACCCACACAAGTTTTAGACTGAGCTTTTTTGTTCCAAGGTGATTGCCCTCTGCATCAAAGAATTTCTTGTGGGGATTGGTTTGAGCAACTTTATGGTCTACTTTTTTCTTTATACTATCCTCCCTCCAAGTCTATGTGACTTTTGTAAGTTGTGATCTGTATGTTATTCCAGTATTAGAGCATCAAATGGTTGACATTTTTTTCTAAATATTTCATTTAAATTCGGAGCTTGTAATCTCATGTTCCTCAGCCAACATGATCGATAAGCTATTATTTTAATTTCGTGCTATGCATGTATCTATTGTATAGATGTTAGATTTTAATCTCATAAACCATCTGCAGTACTTCATGATTAAGTTGATATCATCGCTTTTCATTGTCACTGTCACAATGTTTCCCTCTTGAAATACTTTAGACCAAGCAGTGGTTGATGTATTCAAATTTAAAGATATTTATTTGAATTCTATCCTATAGTTCTAATATTGAGAATTTTCTATTTGTGTAATTCAACATCTCAAGGAGAAACTGCAAATGGTGTTTTCTTCTATTTTTTGGTGCATATGAAAGGAGAGAAATCACAGATATTTTAATGGGATTTCAACTCCAATTCATGTTCTCAAAGTAGTATGTTTACTTAGTCTCTTTTAGTTGACTAGACCTGGTCCCTGCAACTAGTTGTGATTATTTTTTGGAATGTGCATGCTCCTTGGTGTTGAAGGGAGAGCATTGGAGCAACGGTAACGGTCACGGTTCGAGCCGTGAAAGCCGTCATTCACGCTTGTATTAGAGTAGATTGTCCACATCACACCTCTTGGAATATGACCCTTCCCCAGACCCTGCTAAACGCAAGATGCTTTGTGCACCGAGCTGTCCTTTCTATTCTCCCTGGTGTTGGTTTAGAGAACATTCGCTCCCTGATGCACTGCTTGATGCCATCTAATAGAGTTTTCTTACATCATTTAAAACAAAAAATCTAAAGGAACTTAATTATCAAGATTGTCATCATTAGAAAAGTCAATCTCTCTCAGAATTTAGCTTAACTATTTTAATTCTCACTTCACTTTCTGGATAATTTTAAAGTCGTATTTCTTGTAAAATTAATAAAATGAAAAAAAATAAAAATGGTGACGCTTCTGAATTATGCATATAATTAAGATGGTAATTAAGCTAGTTAATTACTTCCTGTTCTAGTAATCAAGAATCTAGAGTTTTGCTTAGCTTCAACACTGAAATAGTGAAATGACGAAAGACTTGATTTTTGCCTTTCTAATTTGTATTTCTGTCTTCGCACTTGATGCCAGCGCCCAAATTGATCAATCAGGTATAATTTTACCATTCAACTCATTTATGATTTTTTTTCATTTCTTTTAGGATTTTTGATTGTATGAAGCTTCTAATATTCTTCAGTATAATTGTTAAGGATTCATAAGCATAGATTGTGGAACTCCTCAAGGTCCCAACTACATGGATGCAGCTACCGGACTACACTATGTACCGGATTCAGGGTTCATGGATACAGGTGTTAGTGGTACTATCTCGACCGAGTTTCAGGCCAATGGCCTGGAACAACAGTTGTTCACCCTCACAAGTTTTCCTCAAGGAATAAGAAATTGCTACACTGTTAGAGTTTCTCAAGGAAAAGGAAAGAAATACCTGATCAGGACAAGATTTTTGTACGGAAATTATGACGGGAAAAGTGAACCACCAAATTTCGATCTTCATCTTGGAGTTGACTTTTGGGACACGATTAAAATCGACAATGCTTCAAGTCCGCTACTCAGAGAGATCATACACATTCTCTCATCGGATTTTGTACATGTGTGTCTAGTAAATACTGGGCGAGGAACACCATTTATATCCACACTTGAACTGAGACTCTTGAACTCAAGCATGTACGAGACCAAATCCGGGTCACTACAGAATGTCATGCGCCTTGATCTTGGATCAACATCCACTCAATTAGTTAGGTAATCAAATAGTACTCCTTAATCATCTGAAAACTGTATTTGTTTCAGAATATTTGATGTTTTACAAAGACATGAAAGGTTTATTATATATCTTCTATAACAGAATATAGAGGTTTGACTGAACTCTCTCTGTGGTGATTCAGGTACCAAGATGACATATACGACCGCTTATGGTTTCCATATAATAACGTGGAAAACACGGTACCATTGAGTACATCTTTACCCATAGATAACACCTTGGAGCATGGCAACGCTTATCGGCCACCACCAAAGGTGCTGAGCACAGCAATAGCGGGCGAAAATGGAATATCATTTTCGTGGGAACCTGCAAATGCAACAGACGAGCAATATATCTACCTTCACTTTGCGGAGATTGAAGCCGACCATCTGAATAGGCAATTCAACATATATGTTAATGGAAAATTATTTGATGAACCATTAGCTCCGGACTATTTGTCCTCAACCACAGTTTTTTCAACATCTCCTCTAACGCCAAGAGCCAAGTACCAAATCACCCTCAATAAAACGGGAAATTCAATTCGTCCACCCACCATCAATGCCCTTGAGATTTATAAAGTGGTCAGGCAATTCATAACCTCTCAAACGTATGACCTGGATGGTAGGTTCCAGGAGAATTTGTCTTTTTAGGCTACTAGAATTTGGATCACTAACATTTATTTTGCTATTAGGTGAGGCTATTATGAATGTCAAATCGACGTATGGAGTTAAAAAGAACTGGCAAGGAGATCCGTGCGGCTCTGAAGATGATACTTGGAATGGCGTCACATGCAAATATGATGTGAATCCTCCCAGAGTTATATCCTTGTATTCTCCTTATACCGACCGCATCACCTTTCAAATTTCTTTAGTTGTAATTTTGTTTTGGTCCTCTCAGTGATGATGAAACTAACTTAAAGTTTGTTGAGTGTGTAGAAACTTATCTTCAAGTGAATTACATGGGACTATATCGCCTTATATTACAAATCTCACAAAGCTAGAGTCGCTGTAAGTATATATACTTCAAGTCTCGAGGCACGAAGTAATTTTTCGATCATTAATACTTACGGCATTATTCTTGTGTTTCTGTTGAAGGGACTTGTCAAACAATAAACTGACAGGGGAGGTGCCTGCCTTTCTGTCTCACCTAGCCTTCTTACGAGTCCTGTAATTTACTCATGGCCTCCTCCTTTTCAATTGTATTTACTTGATTTGAAGATACACATAGTAATTCGGTTCTGTTTGTGACAGAGACTTGAAAGGAAACAGTTTCTCCGGTAAAATGCCTGAAGAGTTGCTGGCAAAATCAAGAAATCGATCTCTCTCGTTGAGGTTTCGTTCGACTCTCAGAAACCCTGAATTAATTTATTTGTATACAAAAGCATCTATGAAAATTCTCTCCCCGGTGATATAGTTTCCCAAATAATTGGTCACAGGTTGAATTATGGGACCAATTAGTTATTCATTTCCCTCAAGTCAGTAGAAATGGTATACTTTTATTTACTTAGTTATATCTTCAGTGAGATTTTTATTTGTTTTGACATACAGCTACGATGAAGGCGGTGACAAATTTGGGAAGAAAAAAAAGAAGCTTAGTGCTGGAGCACTGGCATCAATTGTTGCATCCGTGGTGGTCTTGGGCCTTTTGGCTTTAATAGTACTTTTTTGGATGATCCGAAAGAAAAACCGGCAAGGTCAGCAAATACACACGACAAACTATAAGATTTAGGACTTGCAAGATGATATCTTACTTAAAGAAATTAACTTAATTTGTCTAACAGCTGGGACGATCACTGAAACGGAGAGAAAACCGAGTCCAAATATTGCATTGGAGTTGAAAAGCCGGCAGTTCACATACTCAGAGGTCTTACACATGACAAATAACTTGCAGAAAATCCTTGGAAAAGGAGGTTTTGGGACAGTTTATCTTGGCTATGTCGATAACCGTAACGTGGCTGTTAAGATGCTATCCCCATCTTCTGCTCAAGGGTTTAAGGAGTTCCGTGCTGAGGTAAACTGAAGTAATTTTTAGTACAGAAGACTGACTGAATAATTATTATATGTATTTAAAACCAATTTGACAGGCAAGTCTCCTGATGAGCATTCATCATAAGAACTTGATATCTATAGTTGGGTATTGCGTTGAGGGAACTCATATTGGTATCATTTACGAATACATGCCCAATCGAAGCTTAGATATGCAACTATCAGGTAAGTGATTTATGGTCAACCAAATATCTAAAACTTGTTTGCAATCATGTATGCTTTAGAAGTCTTTCATTCATTTTTTTTTCTTGAGTTTCGTGTTGCGTCAAACAATTCCACTTAAATTGGGACGGGGGAGTAATTTAATTGGTGTGCAGATAAAAATCCAAAACCTTTAACGTGGGAGGAAAGACTTCAAATAGCGCTGGATGCAGCACAAGGTACACCACTAGATGAATTTTCAATCTCTACTTCAGGTTTAGAATGATAAATTATATATTTGACGTTTTTAATTTTAACCGAAATAATACAGGATTGGAGTATCTACATCACGGTTGCCAGCCACCAGTAATACACAGAGATATCAAGTGTAGCAATATTCTGTTAGATGATAAATTCCAAGCAAAGCTTGCTGATTTTGGTTTGTCAAGGATTTTGCCAACTGGAGAGGGAGGTCATGTTACCACCATAATCGCGGGTAGTCCAGGCTACCTTGACCCCGAGTACGTGCTCCCTATTAGTCTGTCCCAAAAAGAATGATGAGTCTAGCTATCTGATTTTCAATGTTAATCCAGACATTAACACTCGAATTAACCTGCAGGTACTATAGATCAAATAAGCTTACGGAAAAGAGTGATGTGTACAGTTTCGGTGTTGTTCTGTTGGAAATAGTAACAGGCCGGCATTTACTTGGTAAGCAAGACAAGATTTATGTAGTAACGTGGGTCAATGACATGCTTGAGAAAGGAGATGTTTCAAAAGTCATCGATACAAGATTACGAGGAGAAGTTGATGTCAAATCATCGAGGAAAGTTGTGGAATTGGCAATGGCTTGTGTTTCTCTAGATTCGAGAAGAAGACCAGATATGTCTGTCATAGTCTCTATACTAAAGCGATGTTTAAGAGAGATAATTGACTATGACTCGAACTGAAGAACACGGTGGCTTTGAATTTGGACTAGGGCAGCCATCCTAAGTTGAGATGACCGTGTGTTTATATAAAGACAAACAGCAATACGTAGTTTCATTTCACGATATTTATGTACAAACACAATACTCACTAGTACTTTAAATCAGTGAGTGCAGAGTGCTGTCACATTCATCATTTCATTGTGTCTTTTGCGATAATGGAAGTGGACTTGGTATTACTATGTATTTAGGAGAAAAATCAACTCGATATATAAAGATCGGGTCAATGACGGTGAATGCATATGCCTTTGTTGTTGAAACTAGAAAATGAATACATCTGCAACTTCGTACAAGCCCTCCATTTTTTAGGTGTTTTGGTATTGAAATAGGAGTATTAAGTTGGTGCTACAGATACTCCACTTAATCTTGATATGCTGTGCTTTCTGTTTTTAAGGAGCAGGACAAAATCACATTTTCTTAATTGCCATATAATGTTCCTACTGATAAAGATTCTCTAGTGCGTCTTGTGGGTACTCCAAGAAATCTTGACCCTGACTATATGTTCCCCGGAGTTGGGGTGTTTTGACCCTGACTATGTGTTCCCCGGAGTTGGGGTGTTGCACCCCTTCTTATGGACTCAGCATCCTCAATGAGATTTGTCCCATCGAGTGGCTCTGATCCAGCCCACTAGTGATATTGTCCGTTCTGGACCTAGACCTAAAAGGCTTGCTTACTTATATATCCAACATCTCTCCTATGTTCCGATGTGGGACTCCTTATCCTAAGTTGGGGTGTTACATGAATGAGAATGTCGAGTCCTAACTTGACCACCGCGATCGATCCGATAAACGAAAGCATCCCTGGCCAACCTAAGAAAAGTCTATCTCCCTCACATTATAATCTATAAATTAAAATATGTCGCATTCTGTCTGCTATGCAAATTCCTTTGTTAAATCTGCTACTTGCTGGATAGTCCACCTTTGCCTCAAGTCTTTTTAAAAAAAAAATAAAAAAAAATCAAGAATTCAGCTCTTAGCTAATTTAAGGTTAATTAATTATAGGTATTCTCTATCTCTATTCCATTGTGTAAGCAATTAGTTTATCAATCTTAGTTGCCGATGCGACATCAGTTGGTAAGCCGTAAACTATTGGACGAGGATTGTTTTCATAAACACAAATTGGTCTCTATGGTTATTAGGGGTGTGCATCGGTCGGTTCGGTTCGATTTTGTGTATTATTGGTTCGGTTTATCGATTTTCGATTTTTAAATATGTAAAACCAATAACCAACCAATAAGATATTTTCTTATCGGTTTCGGTTTATCGGTTTTTGGTCCTTAACGGTTTGGTTTTCGGTTTAACCAATAAGAAAATACTTATAAAATAGAAATAGTAACAACTAACATAAAAAAAAAAAAATCTTAGTTACCGCCAAAATCCTACGCAATGCATTTTAGTTTACAAGAATATTCAAACTTGAACTGTATGTTAGTTAGAAAAAAAATTAAATCTGTTATAAATGTATTTACATTATAGTGAATGCTATCAAGATCTACTTTGATATCTATTAGGATTTGAAGCATCCGTCTTTTACTCAGACTAGGAGTAAATTTCCCCTATAAATAGAGGGGTTTTGTTCATTATATTTACAATCTTATGATCTCTCATCCCTGAAAGAGAAGAAATAAGAATCACTATCTCTCTATTCTCTCTACTCTTCTTCTTTGTTCTTTATTATTTTATAACACGTTATCAGCACGAGACTCTGCCAAACAAGGTGAGATTATAAATCTGAAGGATTTCAAGGTTAGTAATTCTTTATATTATCTTTCTTTTGCTACTACTAATATAATTAGGGAAAAGACATCGTTTCCACCTCAAACTATACCCAAAAAGTCGAAGTCATACCTAAACTATACTAGTGACCTATTACACACCTAAACTATAAAAAAGTGAAACTATTTACACCCTGTCAGGCTACCACCACTTGCATGTGGTGTAGTGTTTTACACGCGCTGCCACGTCAGCACTAAATCAGTAAAAAGTATCACTTTTTTATAGTTAAGGTGTGTAATAAGTCGCTTATATAGTTTAGGTGTGGATTCGACTTTTCGACTATAGTTTGGGATGGAAACGATGCCTTTTTCCTTAATATTTTTAGCCGTTTACTTTTGTTATTTAATAGGCTGGACGCACCTAAAATAAGTGTAACACACGCGCCTTAGAATGGGGATCGCGGGGAGGTAATAATATCACTTTTTTATAGTTAAGGTGTGTAATAAGTCACTAGTATAGTTTAGGTGTGGCTTAGACTTTTCGGGTATAGTTTAGGGTGGAAACGATGTCTTTTCCCATATAATTATTATTGGATTTGAGGAAAAATAATTGGTTTGGAACCATTTATATTTTAGATTTATTCCTCAAGAACAATATTATCAAAAGGGATGATAATATGTTGGGTTCAAGTCCCATCAATTTATGCCTAAGACGCCTTTATATGGATAATACGTTGAGATTGGATCTCAATGCATGTATTGATGATATTGTGATGGCTAAGACAAAATAATGGGTGTTTGATGAAAAGTCATGAAATTCGACCCATTGAATATGCTCAATTCCATGAAGTGAATGTGGTAGCAATATATTATAAGTCTGAAATATGACAACCTACTTCATCCTTGAGGTGTATGTGGTAGCAGTGCATAATATGTCTGAAAGAAGACAAGTGATTGAATGCACGAATATACGCGTGGACGGACAATATGATAATGATCATAAAAAATGATGATATTTTTGCACGCGTATTATGATCATAAGATATGTTAGAGAAAAATTCTCTAGATCATATGTATGCCTCAAGTTGCTCCTGAAGTAGCAATATTTTGAAAGAGGTTCTAAGCTATCATAATTTGATACGCTTAAAGCATGATTATATTTCATTCCTGGGGAATGAGAAGCTTATTAATGCAAACTGCACTTGATTGCGATGGTATCACAACTCACCTCCGAAAGAGGTTGAATAATTGAGAAAAGTTATTTTGAAATCTACTTCTGAAGTAGTAAACCTGAAATTTATTCCTATAATAGTCAATTTGAAATTTACTAAAGCAAAAACACATATCATGGTAAACTTGGAGTTTACTAGCATAAAAGTTCACAAGTTGACATGAACGATTGCGGCATCTTAAATATGTGCATATTAAGTATTAAACATATATTGAAGAATTCGAAAATTCTTCATGAACTTTAATGTTGCTTGTTCTCATGATACGTTGGTTGGACCAACTAATTTTGGGATTGGATCCCTCAAAATCTGAAAAGAATAAAAGGTGAATAGGGGTCCGTTCACCTATCATGTGATATGTTGAAAATATGCATCAATAAGATGATCACATGTACATTCATTGTCAACCTGCAATTTGACATTCATAAAGTTGCTTGCTCAACAAAATTGAGTTAAGAACATAATTTTCAGATTGTGCAATCAAGAAAGTTATCTTGATGATGATGGTTTGGCATTGAATGCCTTCGATAAATAGCTAAACCATCGCTAATGAGAACAAAGCTTCATGTGTTGATCTGAAATATGATATGTTGCATACAATAACACTTGTATGCATTAGACCAATAAATTATGATTATTTCTTCCCCTCAATTGGTTCAAGGTCATGAACCAACTATTCCATCTAATAGTTTTGATGTGCGGTATACGATTAATGAATGTACCATGATGCACAAAGATGGATCCATCAAAAAAAATGGAGGATGTATGTTAGCTTTCCTAACATAAGGGGGAGATTATAAGCAGCTATGAAGTATGTTAGAAATTATCATCAGATCCTCATTCAAAAGATAATTCAAGTCAAATACGGAACGCATCTCATATTTAAGCTGCAAGTGCTCCTATTTTATGTCTCTAAAGGACAAAGTCTATGCATGCGTGAAGCGTGATAGACCAATCGGTTCCAAATGAAATAGTACTTGTATAGAATAAGTCGCAAATAATCATAATAAGAAGGTAATATGCGCTTGAAGAGCCTATGACATAACACTTCATGAAACCTTATGAGAGGTTTATGTACCTAAAAATAATGTAGTGATGAGATCTCAAAATGTTATGTCGCATTGTGAACCGATACGAAATGATATATCATCAATAGCTTTAACACAATATTGACGCAATATTGTGAAAGATTACGAGGATCTGAATTCTACGTTTATTTAAGCATGCTGACGTAGAAACATTTATCAAGTGATATGAAAGGGTGCATCTTGGTAAGTGAAAACTTATTTGATTTGCAGTCCAGACACTTGAAGATATTACACATAAAATGTTGAATATTGTCACTTGACAAAATTTGTATGAAAACTTCTTTAAGGATTCAAAATATAAAAGTTTCTAGGAAACTTATTGATAATCCTTATATTGTATAAGCTTATAGCTTGAAAATTATTGAAACTCTTGGAGAGTTTTCAAAAGAAATAAGATTATTTGCTGAAATGAGAAATATACCAATTTGAATTGGTTATGAAGTACCATATCTTAGTACAATTGGTGCACTCATGTATCTTGTAAAAAACTACAAGACCCAATATAGTCTTTCGCTTAATTTGTTAGCAAGGTATATTTCTACTCCTACTAGGAGACATCGAAATGGGATAAGATACATGAATTTATTTTATTCTAAAGATTCTAGTCCCGATCTTACTAGTCATGCTGATGTTGGGTACTCATCTAACCCGCATAAATCTCGGTCTCAAACATACAATGTGTTCACATGTGGGGATACTGCCATATCTTGGAGATATACAAAGCAGTCTATTGTAGCCACTTCATCGAATCATGCTGAGATAATAGCTATTCATGAAGCAAGCCGAGAATGTGCATGGTTGAGATCCATGATACATCTCATTCGAGAAAAATGTGGTGTGAAATATGACAATCTACCCACAATTTTATACAGAGATAATTCAGCATACATAGTACATCTTAAGGGAAGATTCATAAATGGAGATAGAACGAAGCACATTTTGCCAAAGCTTTTCTACATACATGAGCTACAAAAGAATGATGATATTAACGTGCAACAGATTCGTTCAACTGACAATGTGATTGATTTATTCACCAAATCTTCTCCAATTGCAACTTTCAGGAAGATGCTGCACAAGATCGAGATGCAAAGGTCAAGGATATTCTCATTAGGGGGAGTTAATACGCGTTGTACTCTTTTTCCTTACGAGGTTTTGTCCCACTGGGTTTCCCTTGTAAGGTTTTTAATGAGGCAACCGAAATGCGTATTATTAGAGATGTGTACTCTTTTTCCTTCACTAGATTTTTTTTCCTACTGGGTTTTTTCTAGTAAGATTTTAACGAGGCACATTATCTACCAATTAGACATTCAAGGGGGGGTGTTATAAATGTATTTACATTATAGTGAATGTCTATCAAGATCTATCAAGATCTACTTTGATATCTATTAGGATTTGAAGCATCCGTCTTTTACTCAGACTAGGAGTAAATTTTTCTTATAAATAGAGGGGTTTTATTCATTGTATTTACAATCTTATGATCTCTCATCCTCAAGAGAAGAAATAAGAATAACTCTCTCTACTCTTCTTCTTTATTCTTTATTAGTTTATAACAAAATTCTAATTGTTGAAAATTATAAATGCTTTAAGCTTTTCAATACGATAATAGCTGAGCTTTATATTGTGCCTTTGTTACCCTAAATAAGTTAATACGTTGTGAATCACTAAATTGTAAACAAGTAGGGCATATAATATATATACATATCTATCTATCTATCTATCTATCTATCTATCTATCTATCTATCTATCTATCTATATAGATAGATAGACAGATAGATATAGAGAGATATTTTTATATATATATAACATAAATAGGGATAAAACAATAATATAGTGTATTCTTATTGGGTTATCAGTTTAACCGATAACCCAATAAGCTAAAATCGAACCGTTTACCCAATAAATTTTTTTATAAAACCAATAAAAAACCGTTAACCCAATAACATTTTTATCGATTCGATTTATTGGTCGGTTCGATTTTTGCACACCCCTAATGGTTTTATTAATTAGAACAAAATCGTATCTTCTAGTAAATTTATGAATAAAAATTAATTAATGACGCTTCGTGAATTATGCATAATATAATTATTAAGATGGCAATTAATGGTTAATTACTAGTGATCACTGATCAAGAATCTGGGAATTTGAATTGAACACTAAAATGACCAAAGAATTGATTTTCATTTTTCTAATTTGTATTTCTCTCTTTGCACTTGAAGCTAACCCCCAAGCTGATCAATCAGGTATTAATAATTTCATCATTCAACATTTCAACTCATTTATATTTCTGTTCATTTTTCCTTTTGTGATTCTAATTGATTGAATGAAGCTTTTAATATTCTTCAACTTTCATCAGGATTCATTAGCATAGATTGTGGAATTCCTCAAGGTTCCAACTATACCGATGCAGTGACTGGACTACACTATGTATCCGGTTCAGGGTTCATCGATACAGGTATTAATAATATGGTACTATCTCGACTTTGTTTCAGGCCACTGGCCTGGAACAACAGTTGTTCACCCTCACAAGCTTTCCCGAAGGAAAAAAGAAATTGCCACACCATTAGAGTTTCTCAAGGAAAAGGAAAGAAATACTTGATCAGGGCAAGATTTTTGTATGGAAATTATTATGACGGGAAAAGTGAACCACCAAATTTCGATCTTCATCTTGGAGTTGACTTTTGGGACACGATTGAAATAGTCAGCGCTTCAATTCCGTTACTTAGAGAGATCATATACATTCTCTCCTCGGATTTTGTACATGTTTGTCTAAGTAGATACTACTGGTCGAGAAACACCATTTTTATCCACACTTGAACTCAGGCTCTTTAACGACGACACACGCATGTTGACAACCGTATCAGGTCACTACAAACCGTCATGCGCCTTCATCTTGGCTCAACCTCCACTCACTTTGTAAGGTAAATACTCCTTGTCTAATTCTGAATGTTAAGTCATTTTGATGCAACAATTTAATTAATTATCTGGTGATTCCAGGTACCAGGATGACGTATATGATCGTTTATGGTTTCCATATAATGATGTGGAAAACACCATATCATTGAGTACCTCTTCAACCATTGATAACTTGGAGTATGACAACTATTTTCAACCGCCATCAAAGGTGCCGAGCACGGCCATAGCTGGCGAAAATGGAATAACGCTTTCATGGGAACCTGGAAATTCGACAGACAGGCAATATATGTACCTGCACTTTGGGGAAATTGAAAGCAAGCTGGGACAAGGGAATAGGCAATTCAACATATATGTTAATGGATATTTCTTTGATGGACCAATAACTCCGGTCTATTTGTACTCGTACACAGTTTTTTCAACAACACCTCTAGTGTCAAGGGCCAAGTATCAAATTGCTCTTAATAGAACGGGGCATTCAACTCGTCCACCTATCATCAATGCCATTGAGATTTATAAGCTGGTCAAGCAAATCATAACCTATCAAAACGTATGACCTAGATGGTAAGTTTCTCCATATACTTCCTCTCACTTTTGTAATTACATTTAGGGGTGTCAAATGTGGGTTAACTTACATAAACTTTACGCAGAAATGCTATAGCCTTTAAAGATTCATTTTGACTCAGGTCTAACGTTTGCTTATATATTGCTCAATTTTAATGACAAAACACTTGCAGCACTAACATTCATTTTGCTATTAGTTGAGGCTATTATGAATGTCAAATCGACGTATGGGGTTAAAAGGAACTGGCAAGGAGATCCGTGCCTCCCTGAAGCTGACACTTGGAATGGTCTCATATGCAATTATGATGTGGAAACCCCCAGGATTATATCCTTGTTTGCTCCATATACTGTATCACCTTCCAAATTTCTTCAGTTTCTTGTACTTTGTTTTGGAGAATGAAACTAACTTAAAAGTTTGTTGATTACATAAAAACTTATCTTCAAGTGAATTACATGGAACAATATCGCCTTATATTGCAAATCTCTCAAAGCTAGAATCGCTGTAAGTGTATAATAGTAGCCTTAAAGCAGTATTCCTTTCCTTTCAATTTAAGTATCTTAGTTCGATCAGTGATGAAAAATACGGGAATCTTTTCAATTCATTGATCTAAACCAGTGTGTTATGTAACATTCTTGTGCTTCTGTTGAAGGGACTTGTCAAACAATAAACTAACAGGAGAGGTGCCTGCCTGCCTTTCTCAACTAGCCTTCTTACGAGAGCTGTAATTTACTCAGGACCTCCTCCTTTTCAATTATTTATTTCATTAGAAGATGCATAATCATATGGTTCTCTTTGTGACAGATACTTGAAAGGAAACAGTTTCTCCGGTCAAATGCCCGCAGAGTTGCTGGCAAAATCAAGAAAAGGATCTCTTGTGTTGAGGTTTCTTTCGACTCTCATAAACCATGAATTAGTTTACTAATTACTAAAGCATCTAAGAAGATCCTGTCCCCTATGACATTAGTTTCGCAAAAATGTTTAATTGTTTTGGCATACAGATACGATGAAACTGGTGACGTAATTGAGACGAAAAACAAGAAGCTAAGTGTTCCTGCGCTAGCATCAATTGTTGCATCCGTGGTGGTCTTGGGCCTCTCGGCTTTACTACTACTTCTTTGGATGATTCGAAAGAAGAAAAACCAACAAGGTGAACAAATACATACATACAAGCAAACTATAAGATCTAGGACTTGCACGATGATATATGGAAACTAATTTAATTTGTCTAATAGACAGAAAGATCTTGGCTATATAAAAGATGTTGACCGTGACGTGGCTGTTAAGATGCTATCCCCATCTTCTGCACAGGGTTCAAGGAATTCCAATCTGAGGTAATTATATTGAACTGAATACTATCTATTCTATATACTCCTTATTAACACTAACTTAAGCATAATATATAAAAATGTGACAGGCTAGTCTCCTGATGAGCATTCATCATAGAAACTTGATTTCTGTAGTTGGGTGTTGTGTTGAGGGCACTAACATTGGTATCATTTACGAATACATGCCCAATCGAAACTTAGACATCCATTTATCAGGTAAGTGATTTATAATCAAACCAATGTCTAAAGCTTGTTTCAGATCACACTTTTCAGAAGTCTTTCGTTCAAACAACTCCACTTAAATTTGGACGGGGGAGTAATTTATTTTCTCTTGGCGTGCAGATAGAAATACAACTCCTTTAACATGGGAGGAAAGACTTCAAATAGCAACCTAGCTCAGGTTTAGAATAGTTACATATTGGAAGTGTTTAGTTTTAAGTGAAATAATGAAGGATTGGAGTATCTACATCATGGTTGTCAACCACCAATAATACACAGAGATATCAAGCCTACAAATATTCTATTAGATAACAAATTCCACGCAAAGCTTGCTGATTTTGGTTTGTCAAGATTTTTGCCAAGTGAAGGGGGAGGTCACGTTACCACTGTAATCGCGGGCACACCAGGCTACCTTGATCCTGAGTATGTGCACCCTTGTTTCATTAGTCTATCTCAAAAAGAGCGACGAGATATCTAATTTTTTTATGTTAATTCAGACATTTAACATGACTCGAATTAACCTGCAGGTACTATAGGTCAAATACGTTAACGGAAAAGAATGATGTATACAGTTTCGGTGTTGTTCTTTTGGAAATAATAAACAGGGCGTAATTCAATAGGAAAACATGACAAGATTTATGTGATTACGTGGGTGAATGGCATGCTTGAGAAAAGAGATACTGCAAAGTTAGTCGATCCAAGAATACGAGGAGAAGTCGATGCAAGTTGTGGAATTGGCAATGGCTTGTGTTTCTCTCGATCCAACAAGTAGACCAGCTATGTCTGTCGTAGTCTTGCTATTAAAGCAATGTTTAAGAGAGATGATTGGCTATGCCTCGAAGTGAAGTACACGATGTTTCTAAATTTGAATAATTGCCTCCATACTAAGATGACATGACCGTGTGTTTATTTGGTTGTGAGTGTGTAAGACAAACTACAACAGTACATAGTTTCATTTCACAAAATTTATGTACATTCATTGTTTCTTTTGTGATAATCGGGGCAAACTTGGTATAACTATGTACTGTTTTTAGGAGAAAAGTCAACTAGGTAGGTAGACAAGGATTAAGTCTAGGACAATGAATACATATGCAATCGCTGTTGAAACTTGAAGATGAATACATCTGCAACTGCGTACGAGCCCTCCATTTTTTGTGTATTTTGTCTGTCACACCCCTTTTTTCGCTCGAGGGATCGAGTCGAAGGGTTTTTTTTTTTTCCAATTAAAGTGACGATGTTGAATAGGGATTATTTTATTTACAGAGTCGCCACTTGGAATTGAGTTATGGTGTTCCAAGTCACCTTATTGTATCCCTAATCAAAAGGAAATGACTCTTTGTTGGTTTGCGAGACAGAAGACTGGGTAAGGAATTCTGTTGACCGAAGGGAAGGTGTGAGGCACCCCTCGAGTCCCGTGGTTCTAGCACGGTCGCTTTTATTGACTTATCCTGACTTAAGTTATTTTAATAAGTTATGTTAAGGCCTTGAATCGCTCATTTTTATTATACCAAAACTTGTGTATGATCTTTATATTAAATAAATCGGTGAAAGTTAATTTTAGAAAAATATTTTTCAAGGTGCATTATTGCATCCTTGACTTTAAAAATGTCTCGAAAAGATGTGTATGCCGCATTCTTAATCGAGACGAAAATATATTAGACGTATTAAAATTTATCTAGTGTTAAAAGGCATTCGTTTTTTTTCTTAAAAATTCGAGATCATTTTCCTATTCATATTATTACTCTTTTCGCTCTTTTTTTTTTTAAAAAAAAAATAATAATAATACTAATAAAATAAATAAATAAAATCTACTAAGCCTTAATTTTGGCTGAGGCTTTGATTCATATCTAATAGAGACTTGTAAGGATTAAATAAGGAGATTCAATTCTTAAATCACCATCTAATCCGAAAGAAATTTATACACAACAAGATTAGCAAACGATCAATTTTATTTAATACACAAAGTATCTTGAACATCCCAAAATCATGATAAATGATAAAAGAAAAAAAAAAAGAAAAAAAATTTTGATAAAATGATTGTTACTAACAAGTATAAATAAAATATGTTGAACTCTTTTTGAAACTCCAACTCAGTTATTTCTTTTTAGTACAAACAAAAGAAAAATTCATTAACCAAACCCAACATTTCTAATCTTTTCAACAATTCTTTTTAGTTCCTTCAGTTTTTCTGTTTGTGTATGCAAATACATATAGAAATGTTGTGCATGCATATTGCATGTTATTTTTTAACCTTTCTTTTTAATCTTTTGCATTCATGCATGATTCACAAGTTCTGTTTTCAACATAACTACATTACTCGCATAACAACCAAATGAAATGTTACATCTTTTAATACTAATAATTTTTTTTTAAAAAAAAAAAAATCTTATTTAAAATTCAAAACTAATCTAATTAACTTTATCTCATAAACAACAAATGAATTCCATATAAAGACATAAAGCATGAACTATATAAAAATAGTAAATTAAACATACTAAATAATATAAAACAACCCTTGAAATAACTTCATTCATATTTCGATTCAAAACAAAACTTATAAAAATAAGTAGTACAGATTTGACAAGAACCTGTTTGATAAATTATATCGAATAAAGAAGTACCGCCACCAAAACTCAAACGAAAACCCGATTTCAACTCAACACTCTTTTCTCCGCATATCTTTTCCTTTAGTTTTTCTTCTTTGATTTTCTCTCTTTACTTTTCTCACTGTTTTCTTTTGTTTTGTTTTTTTTTTTTTCTTTTTCCTTCTTTTTCTAAGTGTTTTTGTTGTTGGTCTTTTTTTTTTTTTTTTTTTTTCCAGTTGTTGCCTTGTGTTCTTCCCTTTTTTTTTCTTTTGCATGCATGCATGCATAATTTCTATATTCTAGCTTTAGTTTTAGTGTGCAATACAATTACACTAATCACACGTTAATTAAATGTACCGCTACATCTTTTAACATTAACAACTTTAACAATCGTCTCATTCAAACTTCAAAACTCTAATCTAAATGACTTGGTTTCAAAATGACAAACAAGTTATAAATGAAGACATAGAGCAAATTACATAGAAATAATAAACTACACACACTAAATAATATAACAAGCCATTAGAATAATTTCATTCATGATTTGGCTTACAATAAAAATTATAAAATAAATAGTGATATCGAACAAGAACCTGTATGATGAACTAATTAAAAGAAAGCACAAACGACGTCACTGAAAACTCAAACGAGACCCCAAAACTCAAACTCTAACTCTTCTTTTTCTCCTTTCCCTTTCCGTTTCACCTTTAAATTTTCTTTTGATTTCTTCTCCCAAGCGTCCGTTTCTTTTTTTTTTTGGTTTCCTCCCTCTATGTGTTTATGTGTATCCTCCTTTTATCCCATGTGTGTGTGTTGTCTTCATATAGAAGTTTTCTGTCGTGTGCCTCCGTAGTGTTGTGTTGTGGGTGAATAGTTGTGGGGACATGGGAGGATTTTTAGGAAAATGGGGAATGTGGGGTAGTTTTTAAAGATTCCCTTTTTTTTTTTTTTTTTTTTTTTTTTTTTAAATTATATATTTTTTTAAATTATAAAAATAACGAAAAATAATAAATAAATAAATAAATAAACAAGATAATAATAACACATAAAATAATAATAATAATTAATTAATTTTATATTTTAAAAATACAATAAAAGTCTAAAAATAGTCAAAAAATAAATTATATAATTAAGATAGTACAAAAACTACTAACTTATTTATTTAAAAAGAAAAATATTTTATTTTATTATTATTTTTTTCCTAATTTTTGTATTATATTTAATTAATTTAAACATAAAATAATAGTCAAAATAATATATGATTAAATATAAATATAAATATTTAATATCAATAAACAAGTTAAAATTTAGGGAGAATCAAAAATCATGTGTCTACATTTTTGCCCCTCTTTGTGTGAAATCTCGAAGAGTTTTCATACAAAGAAGTAGACAAGATATGATTTTTGACTCTCCAATTATTTGAAAGGTAAAGAAAAAGAAAAAAAAAAAAAAAAAAAAAATTAAAATTAAAATTAAAATACAAATATGACCGAGTCCTGTTTTTGGACATCCTACCTATCCCGGGTTATAAGGGAATCAGGTCATGAGTAGTTCAAAAGGTAATTTGGTGAGAGAGAAAGTTAAAGTCGAGTGAAATTCCGTCGAGTTTTCGGTTGACGACTTCTGCTTTTACATTCAACTGACTAATAAAAATCAAAAATGAAAAAAAAAAAAAAATATAAGTAAAAATTGCAATCTCCAAAATCTTGATTCAAATCTTCATGACTTGAACTTGAAAATTTACCCTATTCTTCAGGCGGGCTCCTGAACTTTCTTTTCTTCACCCTGTTCTTCAGGCGGGCTCCTGGATTTATAATTCTTTACCCTATTCTTCAGGCGGGTTCCTGACTTGCAACTTCTTCACCCTGTTCTTCAGGCGGGCTCCTGGACTTATAATTTTTTTTTTTCTTTTTTTACCCTGTTCTTCAGGCGGGCTCCTGGACTCTCTTTTCTTCACCCTGTTCTTCAGGCGGGCTCCTGAACTTTCTTTTCTTCACCCTGTTCTTCAGGCGGGCTCCTGAGCTTTCTTTTTCTTCACCCTATTCTTCAGGCGGGCTCCTGACTTTCAACTTTTCACCCTATTCTTCAGGCGGGCTCCTGAACTCAAAGCAAATAGTGAAACAGAAAAATAACATCCTATTCTTCAAGAGGGTTCCGTATATAAAATAAATTACCATTCTTTAGGGGGGGTCTTGAGCATAAAAAATAAATTCCCATTCTTCAGGAGGGTCCTTAGCATAAAATGAATTCCCATTCTTCAGGAGGGTCCTGAGCATAAAATAGATTCCCATTATTCAGGAGGGTCCTGAGCATAAAATAAATTCTCATTCTTCAGGAGGGTCCTGAGCATTCCATATAACACACATAGAATTTTGCCCCAGTTTGTACTAAAAAAAAAAAAAAATTTATGTGTTACTGGATCTTAATATATCTCGCAAAGAATAAAGTTTATCATGACCGAAATCCAGTACCGGACGTTGTAATCATGCTTCTTGCATTGAATGAAGTGTCAAAATTGCATCCTTTAGCTGAAAATATTATTTCATCTCTGTTCCAAACAAGGAAAAATTGTGAGTTTTAAAACATGTGGTGGTTGGTTTGTGGCATTTGGCTTTTGAAGTGACCGCTCTCGCACTTGCCATGCTCGACTCCTTTCCAATCCCTGATAATCTTCTTTGAATTGTCATATTTCTGAATCAGAATTCTGACTACTGAGATCCTCGACTCAAATCATATTTCTTACTTTTACTTTGAAATGTTGTCTCTGTAGATCGACCCTTTGTCTTGCTTTGTACCCTTAAAGGAGTTGGTAGTGAGTTTGAAATCTTTTCTGACTCGACCTGATGTGAATTTGACTCAAAAGACAACAAAGATTTTTGTTTGATGACAAAGACACAACAATCAAAAATAAAAATAAAACAAAATAAAAGACAATAGATATCTCCTTTCCAAAACAAAGAGAAAACTTATCTGAATGTGGAAGTCGATTCGGGTGATTATGACATGCATTTTGGAATAAAACAACCAGATCTACCCACACCAATCATTACAACTTTTGTCCACATATTGAGCTTTAAATTAAGCCAATCTTGAATTTGTTCCTTCTTGATAACAATCTTTCTTAAACTAGTGGCACCTCAATGGGTTTTGCCAACGAGTCTATCTCCTTTTGTTCCTGCCTTAGCTCACAGTCGTCTTACGGTGCCCGAAAGGGTTTTCACCAATAAGACTCTCTCTTCTTTTTTTTTTTTTTTTTTTTTTTTAATTTTATTTTATAAACATCCAAAATATGAAATATCATGCACTCATAATATGTTTAGCCTTGACATTCTCAAAGATTAATCCGAAGGTCTTTCTTTGGTTGTAACTTGGCTTTTGGATAGGGTTAGAAAGAAAGGTAGGCATGAGTCTCAAAAAATTTATAACATTGGGTGAAACATACAACTTTTGGAATCTATCCTTTTAAGAAAATAAATTTTGCCCCAGTTTCATTTCATTCTGGGTAATTTAAATTTTCTTCTGGTTAGACCGAACCCCGGAGTAGGGCTGCCTACGTATCTTGTCATAGCAAGAATCAGGTCAAACGTAGTTCATGGCACCACCATTCTTTTTTTTTTTTTTTTTTTTCCAAAAGAGGGGTTCGAAGAAAAATAGAGGCCCAAAGGGGTAAGCAAAGATTTATATATTATTCAGATAGCAGAACAAAATGCCTTCGTCATTTCAATCTTTAAAAATATAAGTACAAAACATACATAACATAATTGTACATGAATATCATACATAATATCTTTTAACTGCATCAGCATTGACTGGCATTCCTTCCATTTTTCCTTCTACATCAGTCAGATATAACGCGCCATTAGGTAACACTTTCTTTACTATGAATGGCCCATGCCAATTAGGAGAAAATTTTCCTTTGGCCTCAATCTGATGAGGAAGGATGCGTCTTAGTACTAACTGACCAACTTCAAAATGTCTGTGGCGCACCTTTTTATTATATGCTCGTGCCATTCTTTTCTGATATAGTTGTCCGTGACATACTGACGCCAATCTTTTTTCATCAATCAAGCTTAATTGCTCCAAACGAGTCTTGACCCATTGGTCTTCATCAATTTCAGCTTCCACAACTACTCGAAGAGATGGAATCTCAATTTCTGCAGGTATAACTGCTTCAGTTCCATACACTAACAAATAAGGAGTTGCACCAATTGAAGTCCGAACTGTAGTACGATAACCCAACAAAGCAAACGGCAACTTTTCATGCCATTGTCGGGAACCTTGTACCATCTTACGGAGTATTTTCTTTAAGTTCTTGTTGGCAGCTTCTACAGCTCCATTCGCCTTTGGACGATAAGGAGTTGAATTTCGATGCATAATCTTAAATTGCTGGCACACTTCTTGCATCAGATAGCTATTGAGATTCGCGGCATTATCCGTGACAATTATCTTTGGAATGCCGAAACGACAAATGATGTTGGAGTGAATAAAATCAACCACAACTTTCTTGGTCACTGACTTGAAAGTCACTGCTTCTACCCATTTCGTGAAATAATCAATGGCTACCAAGATGAACCTATGTCCATTCGAGGCCTTTGGTTCAATTGGTCCAATTACGTCCATTCCCCAAACCATAAAAGGCCATGGAGCTGTCATTGTATGCAACTCAGATGGAGGGGAATGTATCAAGTCTCCATGTACCTGGCATTCATGACATTTACGAACGAAATTGATGGAATCTCGCTCCATGGTGAGCCAATAATAACCTGCTCGAAGTATTTTCTTTGCCAAAACATACCCACTCATGTGTGGTCCACAGATCCCAGAATGTACTTCAGTCATGACTTTTGACGCTTCTTTAGCATTTACACACCTGAGAAGTCCCAAATCAGGAGTCCTCTTATACAAGATTCCTCCACTTAAGAAAAATCCACTAGACAAACGTCGAATGGTTCTCTTTTGATTACCATCAGCATGTACAGGATACTTCCCAGTCTGAATATATTCTTTGATATCATAGAACCAAGGCTCCCCATCAAATTCTTCTTCAACCACATTACAATATGCATGTTGATCATGAATCTGTATATGCAAAGGGTCAATATAAGTTTTATCGGGATGTTGAAGCATCGAAGATAAAGTCGCCAAAGCATCAGCAATCTCATTATGAGCTCTGGGAATGTGTTTGAACTTTACTAATACAAATCGTTGACAAAGATCTTGCAAACAACTTCTATATGGTAGGAGTTTCGAATCACGAGTCTCCCAATCTCCTTGGATTTGGTGGACTAATAAATCTGAATCTCCTAATACCAACAATTCTTGGACCCCCATGTCAATGGCTAATCTCAAACCTAGAATGCAAGCTTCGTATTCTGCCATATTATTGGTACAGTAGAATCGAAGTTGGGCTGTTATGGGATAATATTGTCCTGATTCAGAAATAAGAACCGCTCCTATCCCCACTCCTTTTCTATTAGCAGCTCCATCAAAGAACAATTTCCAGCCTGAATGGCAATCTTCTGAAACAAACTCATCAACATACAATACCTCTTCATCTGGAAAATAAGTCTTCAATGGCTCATACTCTTCATCAATAGGATTTTCAGCCAAATGATCCGCCAAGGCTTGAGCTTTCATTGCAGTTCGTGTCACATAAACAATATCAAACTCTGTAAGCAACATCTGCCATTTCGCGAGTCTGCCTGTGGGCATAGGCTTCTGAAAGATGTACTTTAAAGGATCCATACGAGAAATGAGGTAAGTAGTATAAGATGACAAGTAATGTTTCAGTTTTTGGGCTACCCAAGTTAAGGCGCAGCACGTTTTCTCAAGAAGAGTGTACTTAGCCTCATAAGTGGTAAACTTTTTGCTGAGGTAGTAGATGGCTTGTTCTTTTCTTCCTGTGACATCATGTTGACCCAATACACAGCCAAAAGAATTATCTAAAACAGACATGTACAATATCAAGGGTCGGCCTGGCTCTGGAGGAACCAAAATAGGCGGATTCGACAAGTGTCTCTTAATTCTGTCAAATGCCTCTTGACATTCTTCAGTCCATTCAACTTTAACATTCTTTTTCAACAACTTGAATATTGGCTCGCAAGTTGTCGTAAGCTGAGCAATGAATCTACTGATATAATTCAACCTTCCAAGTAAACTCATCACCTCCGTTTTATTTTTCGGTGGAGGTAAATCTTGGATAGCTTTTATTTTTGAAGGATCTAACTCAATGCCACGTCGACTGACTATAAAACCCAAAAGTTTCCCTGACGGAACTCCAAATACACATTTTGCTGGATTAAGTTTGAGATCATACCTCCGAAGCCTTTCAAAGAATTTTATCAAATCTTTGATATGATCAGATTGCTCTCTCGACTTAATGATCACATCATCCACATAAACTTCAATTTCTTTGTGCATCATGTCATGAAACATTGTGGTCATTGCCCTCATGTAAGTTGCCCCAGCATTCTTTAATCCAAAAGGCATAACTCTATAACAATATGTTCCCCATGGAGTAATAAATGATGTCTTTTCCGCATCTTCTGGATCCATAATGATCTGGTGATACCCCGCATAACAATCCACAAAAGAAGCAAGATCATGTTTGGCACAATTATCCAATAAAATATGAATATTGGGAAGTGGAAAATTATCTTTCGGACTTGCTTTGTTTAAATCGCGATAATCGACACACATCCGAACTTTGCCATCCTTCTTTGGAACAGGGACAATATTTGCCAGCCAAGTAGGATACTGGGCCACTTGAATGACTTTAGCCTCAAGTTGGTTCGTGATTTCCTCTTTAATTCTTACACTCATGTCAGTTTTGAATTTTCTTAACTTTTGCTTGACAGGAGGAAAAGCAGGATCAATTGGCAACTTGTGAACTACCAAATCAGTGCTTAAACCGGGCATATCATCATAAGACCACGCAAAGATGTCTTTATACTCATGCAAAGCTTCAATTATAGCTTTCTTTTGTTGCGGTTGGACATGTACACTTATCTTAGTCTCCCTAATATTTTCAAGATCTCCTAAATTGATCGTTTCAGTTTCTTCCAAATTGGGATTTGTCTTATTCTCAAAATGTTTGAAATCTTTGCTTATATCCTCAAATGCTTCCTTTTCATTGCATTCCACCTCCTTATTCATTATTTCAAAATTAGATTGGTTTTTTAACTCTGGTGAACAATTCTTCATGCATGTCATATCATTAGAATCGGCATAGAAAGAACTGTATGATAGAAAATAAATAAAAATCAGACTTAAAATAAAACAAAGGGAAACTGCGCTTAATTAGAAACATAGATAGAAAGGTTTTAACCTGACACAAAAGTTCTGAATTATAATCCTAGAATAATTTAAATTACAGAAGTAAAAACAAGCAAACTACTAAGACTGTAAGAAAACAAACAAACTACTAGGACTGTAAGAAAACAAACAAACTACCAGGACTCTTTTATAATAGGGAGAGGAGTGGCCTCCCAATTGTTAAGCTGGACATCAGGGCCGACAAACTGCACATCTGCATTACTGGTACCTTCCCCAATTTCAACCATATTTGCTTCAATGAACATATTCTGAAAAAGGTCAATCAACTCTGTATCATCATCATTCATTGATTTTGCATCAGGTAACTTGGAGGATCCAACAACACTGAATTTGATGAAAGACTCATAAAGTGGCGGTATAGGCTTGGCAAGTGACCACGACTCTTTCTTATGCTTTTTGGCCTTCTTTATATCTTCAGCAGTAGGCTCGTATCCCAGACCAAAAGTACCAAAGTTCTCATAGAGGTTTACCGGATGAACTATGCCTTGCAAAAACATCCCTAGACCTTTTCCTGGTTCAAAACCATGCTTCAACATTTCATTCACTACCATAACAGATGCAGAGGACTATTGTGGTCTTGCGATGAGATTCCCCTCGAGGATATGCTCAACAGCCACTATCTCAGAAGCTTGATGAATTAACACATTGGCAGTATTTGCTTCGACGGAAGAAACAGAGTAGTCTTTATACATTGATAAGTCTCCTTCACTATGAACCACTATCTCTTGCCTGTCACATTCAAATTTGACCACTTGATGCAACGTCGATGCGACTGCTTTAGCCCTATGAATCCACGGCCTTCCCAATAACATATTGTATGAAGCATCAATGTTCAGCACTTGAAAATCCATAGCAAAATCCACAGGCCCGATTGTCAATATGAGTTCTATTTCACCAATGGCATCAGTTTTTGATCCGTCAAAACCTTTGACGCACACATTGTTAGGTCGGATTCTTTCCCCATTAACATTCAACTTTTGTAAAGTTGACATAGGACAAATGTTAGCGCCTGATCCCCCATCAATTAACACTCGAGTGATGACGGAATGTTCGCATTTCACAGAAATGTACAGACCTTTGTTATGCTCTGTACCTTCTATAGGCAATTCGTCGTCTGAAAAAGTAATCTTATTTGCTTCAAGGATCCTTCCAACAACTTTTTCCAGCTGATTTACTCTAATCTCACTAGGAACACATGCTTCATTAAGAATCTTCATTACAGCCTTGCGGTGTTCCTCTGAATGTATCAATAAAGACAACAAAGAAATCTGTGCTGGTGTCTTCTTCAACTGTTCTGTAACAGAATATTCTGGCAATTTCATTTTCTTTAAGAATTCTTCAGCTTCTTCATCAGTGACAGGCTTCTTGACTGTCATTCGTTCTTCACCGCCTTGTTTATTCTTTCTTAACTCTACGGGAACATAACATCTTCCAGATCGAGTTAATCCTCCTATTTCATCTACATCTTCAATCACTTCTTTCCCCTTGTGCATCACCACAACGCGATCATAATTCCAAGGGACTGCCTTGGTATCAACCATAGGCAGCTGTGACACTGGTTTAATAACAATAGGAACTACAGGAGCTCCTTTTATGATTAAAAGAGGCTTATTGGATCTTCCGGGAATAATGAGTTTCGGCTTTATTTGACTTGACCCAATATTTTCAGAAATCTCTTTCCCCATCACCAAGGGATCATTCAATGATTCGGGTTTTGCTATCACCACCTCCGCTTCTGCAGGCTTTTCTTTCGTTAAATCTACAGCATTTGCTGATTTTTCCGAATCAGTTTTAATTTTAATGATTGGCTTAAAGGGAATCGTAGCATCTTCACCACTGAGTAACACATCGAGCATGTTTGTTTCATTATGATCTGGCAGCGGATTTTGATTGACATTTGGAGTGCCTGGACTTTCTACCATAATCTGTTGGGTGTCAATCAACTCTTGAATGGCTCTTTTCAGATACCAACATTTCTCTGTGTCGTGCCCTGGGGCATCAGAACAGTATTCACATCTTCTAGAATAGTCCAAATTCTTCGGAGGAGGATTCGGGATCCTTCTCTCAATTGGGTTTAGAACATTCATTTTTCTCAGTCTATGAAATAAACTGGTGTAAGATATTCCAATAGGAGTGAAATTATCTTTTACCATGTTATCCCTTTTGAATTCTGCTCTAGGCCGAAAATTAGACCTCGGAGGACCTCTTTGAACTTGCGGGGCCATTGGATGATTTTGGATTGCTGGGGTACGCCACTGCGGGTAAGAAGTACCTCGAGCATATGATTGTGTATTGTAAATAGGATATTGGGGAGATGGAACAAAATATAATGGATTCTGCTCGTATGGTTGACGCGCACCTCCCCAATTTTGTCGTGGACCTGCCATGACAGTTGCTACATCCTCTTTTCTTTTCTTTCCCCCAAAACTTCCTGTACCACTTTGAATTGCCTGTGTTGTTGCTTTCAAAGCGGCCTGGCTGATGATCTTTCCTGATTTGATTCCGTTTTCTACCATCTCTCCAACTTTGATAACTTCTGCAAATGTGCTTCCAATAGTAGAAAGCAAATGATGAAAATAATCAGGTTCTTGTGCTTGCAGAAAAATATCAATCATTTCAGATTCTTTTATCGATGGTCTAACTCTTGAAGCCTGCTCTCTCCATCTGACGGCATATTCTCGAAAACTTTCAGTCATCTTTTTTCGCATGTTGGCAAGCGTAGTGCGATCTGGAACTATCTCAATGTTATACTGAAATTGTTGAACAAAATCTCGAGCCATGTCGTCCCACACATGCCAACGGGAAATGTCTTGGTCAATGAACCATTCAGAAGCTATCCCTGTAAGGCTTTCTCCAAAGTACGCCATCAATAATTCTTCTTTTCCTCCTGCTCCCCTTAATTGATTGCAAAACTTTTTCAAATGAGCTACAGGATCGCCATGTCCTTCATATTTGTCAAATTTTGGCATTTTGAACCCTATCGGCAAATGGACATCAGGAAACATACATAAATCCTTGTACGAAACACTTTTTGGTCCACCTACTCCTTGCATATTTCTCATACTTTGTTCCAGGCTTCTCACTTTTCTAGCCATCTCCTCCTGTTCCTCATTCTTAGCAATCTTCTCAATCACAATAGGAGTATCACGTTGATGAACATGATAATGTGGATTTTGTGATTTGAAAGTTATTTCAGGAGGATATAACATATCATGATTTGGTTTTCCCATATTCTTTGGTATTGTCGGTTGAATTCCCGCAGTAGCTGGCGCTACAGAAGTAAAAAGTGGGTTATTTGCGACAGATGGATTTGGTGGGCGCACGGTAGAAGTACCAGCGACTCCAGACATAGTAGCGAATGGGCCAAACCCTGGTGGGTAAAAAGGATCACTAGTTTGAGCTGGGTCAGAATTTGGATCATTTGAAGTTGAAAGTCCAGGGATTGAAGAAGGCGGGGCTTGTCCATTCAACCAAGCTTTGTACATTTCCGCCATCTGTTGTTTTAATGACTTTATTTCTTCCATTGATGCTACTTCCTGTAAAGTCAACTGATTCTGCTCTTCTTCACTATCAGACTCTATATCTTCTCTGCGAGTCATTCTTCTTTTACCCTTGTATCTGGTATTATACGGATGTGATGCCAGTTTAAACCACAAACCAACCACCAATTATTTTATCTTTCTGTAATCAAGCAACAAACAGGTGAGTGTTATATATTTAACACATTATAATGCCACATTATATGTCATGTTACTATATGCATTTCCCAACCTATCATGGAAGCTTTGTGTTTCATCCCGGCTTTTCTAGGCATATTTTCAAAAGTTATGATCGAACCCTTTGGAGGGTTGCCTACGTATCATGTTAGGACATGAATCAGATCTTGCGTAGTTCGGGTGTAATTTAACAATTTTTTTTTTTTTTTTTTTTTTTTTTAATATTATTATTGAAGAAAATAAATAAAGTGAAGTAAAACATATGTAATATATATAGAAATAAACGTTCAACTTCATTACATTCTACGATAAAATAACTGACCCAACTCCTAAATAAAACCTACTAACCGACATCTGAAAACTAAAGACATAATATCTAAACAAAAACAAAAAAAAATAAAAAAAATAAAAAAATAAAAAAATTTAAAACTGAAAATGAAAAAAAAAACTATGACAAAGAAAACAACGATCCTTTCAAGGAGATTTCGATTTAATATGTCCTCCCAAACTCAGATATATGTCCTCCAATGAAGTAGTGAGTCGCTGTGCGAAAGCTGGTACTTGTGCCAAAAAGTCCTCACAATCCAACTGCTGATAATCTAAACCCGTTCTGGCAGTATCCTGTGCTACACGATGGACTTTCTCTCGAAGAGAACTGAAAGCCTGATCCCATTCCTGGGCCTGTCGATCTCGGAAATCAACCATCTCTCTTGCACGTTGTTCACGAGCGGAAACAACCTCCAACTGTTCTCGCAATATTCCTCTTTCACGAATCCACTGAGATCTCTCTCGATCGAATTCTTCCTGCATATTCTTTTCAACTTCTTGAAGTTGTTGTCGGCGAGATGCGGCAAGTTCTGCAACGTGTGACCCCCTAGTGGTAGCAAACTTGATTTGTCCCCGAAGTGCAACCTCAATAGCTGCTGACTTAGCTTTCTCTTCAGAGAATTCCCTTTGTTGTTCGTCTATTTTTGCCCTGGCATGCTCTAATTCATCTCTCAAAATTTGGTTGGCTTCATGATGTTCTCGCATGGCTCTTTCAATTCCTATCCTGATTGCAGCTTCCTGATCTATAGGTCCTTTAACCGATTTTTCTGGTCTGACTGGAGGACTCGACTGTTCTTCAAACCATTCCCGATAATCTGGGTGCACTTCTCCTTTCTCACGCTCTATGACCATCGTTTCGACTCCCATAATACGGCGACCCTCCCAAATCTGCTGGGCCAAATCTTCTGGAAGTGAAATCTCTGGTCTGACCTCAAATACGAACTCAGCCATGTCTTCGGTTACGGGAATTATTTGACGCCTGCCTAGCTGACGTAGAACTCTCAATGGAACATACGGTTGAACACCTCTAATGCCCATTAATAACAAGAACGGACGAATGACAGAACTATACATGACTTGCTTCCAAGGGAACCAATGGAGATTCCAAGTGATTTTGTCTGTTGTCAAAGAACGAAAAAGTTTAACCCAATCTCCAATTTCTTTTGGACATTTATATTTCTCCATCCTTTCCTCGTAATCGTTGATTCGATTGAATCGCTCGGGATTGAACCTTGTCAATGTAGGACGTTGATAAAGATGCTCTACAATCCACATCTGTAACAAGATATTACATCCCTCGAAAAAACTTTTTCCTTTCTGACAAACAGTCAGAGCACGGTAAATATCAGCTAGGATCATTGGTATCATGGTGTAATCTTTCTTAATCAGTATCTGTACCACTCCCGCTAAACGAATATTAATTTTTTCTTCTCTTCTTGGGAAGACCATAGTGCCCAAAAAGGCTACCATGAATGCAAATCGTCTGTGAACTTTCCAAGTCTCAAAACTTCCCTTATTACAAAGTTCTTTACCGTACTTCTGAAACCCCTCTTGCCTTCCGTATCTGTCATACAAAAACTGCAAGGAAACCCAACCTTTTTTCATTGATTCTTCTTTTGTGTTCTTTATGTTCATGAGCTTGCAAAATTTGTTTATCGAAATAAGTCTTGGGGCTATAAGTTTCTTCCGATGCATATCACCATATCCAACATAGCCTGCTATCTCTTCTAAAGTAGGTGTCAACTCAAAATCTGAAAAGCGGAATACATTATTCTTCGGGTCCCAGAAATTCAGTAATGCATCAATCACCTCCCTATTAGGGTTGATTCTCATGATACTCGTCAAAAAGCCCAAATACTTATGTATCTCGTCATAATCGAAAGTATCCATTGCATTCCACCATAACCAAAGTTGCAGAGGGGTACAATCCACAACCTGAAGGGGTACACTCCCATCTCTCTTTCTCTTTGAACGCTTTCCACGAACAGGGGGAGACATTTTATACCTATTGAAAGGGACATAAAATTAATAAGTATCTAGACTTAGACAAAACTTAATTTATTAATTTTGAAAAGAATTTATAACTTAACTTGTAAAACCTAGTGCGACCATTATTTAAACTTAGTTGCAAAGAACAATTTTATCAAAAATTGAAACGAGAGAAACAAGATTGGTAATTTTTTTTTTTATTATTATTTTTTTTTTATTTAAATTGACCCTATCAAAAATTTTGCTATAACAGACTTCTAGACAATTTTATCTATATGTTTGAAGACAATATTCCCTAAGTAAAAATAAAATAAAAGGACTCAGAAATAAAGAAGAATAGAATGACCGTTTTATGTATGAAGTTGTATAAAATTTTTAGTCTCATGACCCTAAAGGTTTAGGACTTGTTAAAATTAATATATATATATATATATATATATATATATATATATATATATATATATATATATATTTGTAAAAACTTAGCCTCATGATCCCTAAAGATTCTGGGCTGTTTAAAAATATATATAAAAATTGGACTTGAGAATCGCAAAAAATAATTATGAAAGTAATCATATTTTCAAAATATTCCCCAATAAATGTATGAATAATTTTTCAAAAGATAGGGTCGTATCCTGGGAGGGACTTCCTACGTATCCCACTAAAGTGTGAGAATCAGACCCTCGTAGTTCATAAAAACCGTAAAACTATGTTACTAAAAATTTTCTATTTATTTATTATTATTATTATTATTATTATTATTTTTTTTTTTATTATTTTTTTTTTTTAATAAAAATAAAAATTTTCTTTCAAAAATGATTCACTAAATGTGACGATAATTTAATCTCTTGCATTTCAATGTTGCCTAAAAGCCGGTCAACACACAAATAGCCTTCCAAACAAATATCAAAGAGCACATAAGATGCACATGTTGGTCTTTATTAAGTAGGTGACCTGTCCTAGACAGACCCGGCCCCTGTGCCGAGTCTCGCTAAGTCGAATGCATATGATGCAAATAAAGCGGTACCTAATAGGGATAACCAGATTCTGAGTTTTCAGTTCCTCTAAGTTAAATCCTAATAGGGATAAGTGTCTAGACTGGCTTACTCGAGCGGACACTCGAGCCGGGGAGGGACAACTTGGTCGGTAGCAGGGCAACACCGCCTTCGTTGTCGATCCGAACCCCGCCTAACATGTGTGACTATATCCTTCACCAGGTGCCTTGACACTCCGGTTATCTCAAAAAGAAGGTGGGATGCATATGCTGCATTCCCTCTATCCTATTTCAGAGACTCAGAGGGGGTAAGCGAGAGAAGACAATTTATAATACAATTCAAATAATATCAAAGCAATAAATGAGCGACAAGTAGCACATAAGACCAATAAACGCATTATAAAATAATTAAAGCAAGTAAAGTCAATATCAAAGCTCGAATTCTTATTTAGGTCCCCAGCAGAGTCGCCAGAGATGTCACACCCCTTTTTTCGCTCGAGGGATCGAGTCGAAGGTTTTTTTTTTTTTCCAATTAAAGTGACGATGTTGAATAGGGATTATTTTATTTACAGAGTCGCCACTTGGAATTGAGTTATGGTGTTCCAAGTCACCTTATTGTATCCCTAATCAAAAGGAAATGACTCTTTGTTGGTTTGCGAGACAGAAGACTGGGTAAGGAATTCTGTTGACCGAAGGGAAGGTGTGAGGCACCCCTCGAGTCCCGTGGTTCTAGCACGGTCGCTTTTATTGACTTATCCTGACTTAAGTTATTTTAATAAGTTATGTTAAGGCCTTGAATCGCTCATTTTTATTATACCAAAACTTGTGTATGATCTTTATATTAAATAAATCGGTGAAAGTTAATTTTAGAAAAATATTTTTCAAGGTGCATTATTGCATCCTTGACTTTAAAAATGTCTCGAAAAGATGTGTATGCCGCATTCTTAATCGAGACGAAAATATATTAGACGTATTAAAATTTATCTAGTGTTAAAAGGCATTCGTTTTTTTTCTTAAAAATTCGAGATCATTTTCCTATTCATATTATTACTCTTTTCGCTCTTTTTTTTTTTTTTTTAAAAATAATAATAATACTAATAAAATAAATAAATAAAATCTACTAAGCCTTAATTTTGGCTGAGGCTTTGATTCATATCTAATAGAGACTTGTAAGGATTAAATAAGGAGATTCAATTCTTAAATCACCATCTAATCCGAAAGAAATTTATACACAACAAGATTAGCAAACGATCAATTTTATTTAATACACAAAGTATCTTGAACATCCCAAAATCATGATAAATGATAAAAGAAAAAAAAAAAAAAAAAAAAAAAAAAATTGATAAAATGATTGTTACTAACAAGTATAAATAAAATATGTTGAACTCTTTTTGAAACTCCAACTCAGTTATTTCTTTTTAGTACAAACAAAAGAAAAATTCATTAACCAAACCCAACATTTCTAATCTTTTCAACAATTCTTTTTAGTTCCTTCAGTTTTTCTGTTTGTGTATGCAAATACATATAGAAATGTTGTGCATGCATATTGCATGTTATTTTTTAACCTTTCTTTTTAATCTTTTGCATTCATGCATGATTCACAAGTTCTGTTTTCAACATAACTACATTACTCGCATAACAACCAAATGAAATGTTACATCTTTTAATACTAATAATTTTTTTTTAAAAAAAAAAAAATCTTATTTAAAATTCAAAACTAATCTAATTAACTTTATCTCATAAACAACAAATGAATTCCATATAAAGACATAAAGCATGAACTATATAAAAATAGTAAATTAAACATACTAAATAATATAAAACAACCCTTGAAATAACTTCATTCATATTTCGATTCAAAACAAAACTTATAAAAATAAGTAGTACAGATTTGACAAGAACCTGTTTGATAAATTATATCGAATAAAGAAGTACCGCCACCAAAACTCAAACGAAAACCCGATTTCAACTCAACACTCTTTTCTCCGCATATCTTTTCCTTTAGTTTTTCTTCTTTGATTTTCTCTCTTTACTTTTCTCACTGTTTTCTTTTGTTTTTTTTTTTTTTTTTTCTTTTTCCTTCTTTTTCTAAGTGTTTTTGTTGTTGGTCTTTTTTTTTTTTTTTTTTTTTTCCAGTTGTTGCCTTGTGTTCTTCCCTTTTTTTTTCTTTTGCATGCATGCATGCATAATTTCTATATTCTAGCTTTAGTTTTAGTGTGCAATACAATTACACTAATCACACGTTAATTAAATGTACCGCTACATCTTTTAACATTAACAACTTTAACAATCGTCTCATTCAAACTTCAAAACTCTAATCGAAATGACTTGGTTTCAAAATGACAAACAAGTTATAAATGAAGACATAGAGCAAATTACATAGAAATAATAAACTACACACACTAAATAATATAACAAGCCATTAGAATAATTTCATTCATGATTTGGCTTACAATAAAAATTATAAAATAAATAGTGATATCGAACAAGAACCTGTATGATGAACTAATTAAAAGAAAGCACAAACGACGTCACTGAAAACTCAAACGAGACCCCAAAACTCAAACTCTAACTCTTCTTTTTCTCCTTTCCCTTTCCGTTTCACCTTTAAATTTTCTTTTGATTTCTTCTCCCAAGCGTCCGTTTCTTTTTTTTTTTGGTTTCCTCCCTCTATGTGTTTATGTGTATCCTCCTTTTATCCCATGTGTGTGTGTTGTCTTCATATAGAAGTTTTCTGTCGTGTGCCTCCGTAGTGTTGTGTTGTGGGTGAATAGTTGTGGGGACATGGGAGGATTTTTAGGAAAATGGGGAATGTGGGGTAGTTTTTAAAGATTCCCTTTTTTTTTTTTTTTTTTTTTTTTTTTAAATTATATATTTTTTTAAATTATAAAAATAACGAAAAATAATAAATAAATAAATAAATAAACAAGATAATAATAACACATAAAATAATAATAATAATTAATTAATTTTATATTTTAAAAATACAATAAAAGTCTAAAAATAGTCAAAAAATAAATTATATAATTAAGATAGTACAAAAACTACTAACTTATTTATTTAAAAAGAAAAATATTTTATTTTATTATTATTTTTTTCCTAATTTTTGTATTATATTTAATTAATTTAAACATAAAATAATAGTCAAAATAATATATGATTAAATATAAATATAAATATTTAATATCAATAAACAAGTTAAAATTTAGGGAGAATCAAAAATCATGTGTCTACATTGTCATTGAAACATTAGTATTAATCTTGATATGATGTCATTACTATTTGACTGTTTCATTGTGTTTTTTGTACTAAGCCTCCGGAAAACTGAACAAGATGCAAAAGAAATTTTAAGGAACATAAAATCAGTTCCTAACAGTAATTGGAAGATTATAGTACGCCTATTTACTTAACCAAAGCATGCATTTTTCGTTGAACAAACACTGAAACAGATCATATAAATTCTGTAGCTCTAGATGACAATCATGACATCACAGTATTATCAATCTTGTTCATTTGGAATTTCTTTTTTTCTATAGAAAAAAATAAACTGAGAGAAACATTCAATGTTGAAAACAGACAAGTGGACTTTGTTTTTTAAGGAGCAGGACAAAGTCCCCTTCTCTTAATTGCATTTGCCATATAATGTTCCTATTGATTAAGATGCTGGTGTTAGTCATCAACATATTTCAAATGACGAAAATTTTGCTTCTTGTCTTTCTAGTTGGGATTTCTCTCTTTGCCGCACTTGAAGTTAACGCCCAATTTGATCAATCAGGTTTCATAAGCATAGATTGTGGAATTCCTCAAGGTTCCAACTACATTGATGCAGCTACCGGACTACACTATGTATCCGATTCAGGGTTCATCGATACAGGTAACAATGCTACTATCTCGACTGAATTTCAGACCACTGGCCTGGAACAACAATTGTTGACTCTCAGAAGCTTTCCTCATGGAGCTAAAAATTGCTACACCATAAGACCTTCCAAAGGAAAAGGAAAAGGAAACAAATACTTGATCAGGGCAAGATTTCTGTACGGAAATTATGATGGGAAAAGTCAACCACCTAATTTCGATCTCCATCTTGGAGTTGACTTTTGGGACACGATTGAAATCATCAACGCTTCCACGCCATTTCTTATAGAGATCATACACATTCTCTCATCTGATTTTGTACATATTTGTCTAGTAAATACCGGTCGAGGAACACCATTTATATCCACAGTTGAACTCAGGCTCTTTAACGACACACGCATGTATGTTACCGGATCTGGATCACTACAAACAATCATGCGCCTCGATCTTGGCTCAACATCCACTAAATCTATAAGGTAAGCATACTACAAAGTAAAACTGAAATTAGCTAACAGATTTTGTTGTTTGGCTATAGCATTTGTCTGTTAATTTTTTTTTTTGATTTTATTGTTTGATCAGGTACCAAGATGATATATATGATCGTATATGGGTGCCCTATAATAATGTGGAAAATACAATATCATTAAGTACTTCTTCAAACATAGATAGTATAACTGCAACACATTACGACTACTTTCGACCACCATCAAGAATCATGAGCACGGCAATAGTAGCAGATAATGCTAGCGATGCATTAACATTATCATTCGAATCGAAGCTACAAACTCGACAAATAATGAGCACTATTTGTATCTGCATTTTTCGGAAATTGAAAACAACCAAAGCAGTAGAATATTCAATATATCTGTTAATGGACATATTTTTGTTGCGCCATTCGATCTATCTTGGTTCTATTTGCTAGCGTGCTCGGTTTGGAGCCAACATGCAGAAGGACCAACGGCCAACTACCGAATTTCGCTTGAGAGAAAGGGAAATTCAACTCTTCCTCCTATCATCAATGCCCTCGAGATATATAAAGTCATGAAGCAATTCAATACCACTCAAACGCAGGATCTAGATGGTAAGTACCCGCGTACTCGGAAGAGAATTTTCTAAGGAAGGGGATTCAATTGAACAATTGTGCTTGTGTTAAACACTTCCGTACGTACGTATTTACATACTCATTAGTTTAACATGGATATTGCAAATTTGCAATTAGCTGAGGCTATTGTGAATATCAAGTCAACGTATGGAATCAAAAGGAACTGACTGGCAAGGAGATCCATGCGGTCCTGAAGCTGAAATTTGGAATGGTCTCAGATGCAATTCGGATGTGAATTCCATCAGGATTGTATTCTTGTACTGTCCTTTTACTATATGCTCCATCTATTTTGTTATTGCGAATGAAACTAATTAACTAAAACGAGTTTAATTTGTTGAGTAGAAACTTGTCATCAAGTGGATTATCTGGGATATGGGTGTCAAGCGGGCCGGCCGACCCGACCCGACCCGATCGGGCCCGATCGGGCCTGACCCGGCCCTAGTAACTAACCCAGCCCGATAAGCCCTAGGGCTTTAGGGTTCCGGGCCAGTTACTTTTTTAAAATGGGACCGGCTAACCCAGCCAGGACCAAGCCCGGTCTAGGCCCGCCGATTAACCGGCCCGGCCCGGATACCATTATTTAATAAAAGAAAAAAAAAGGATTTTGGGCCAATCTAGCCGTTGGCCCAACGGCTATATAGTCGCTTTTGGGTCCAAACGGCTAGTTTGGGCCCATTTATTAAAAAAAAACAATTAAATTTAATAAATATTTTTTAATCCCAAAGAAAATTCTATAAATACCCTACAACTTCAAATCATTTTTCACACAATTTTTCACTCTCTCAAATCTCATTCTCTCTCAAATCTCAATTCTGAATTCTCAAATATTCAATATATTTAATTTCTTAAAGTGTTCACTTTAATTTTTTAATTTTTCGTTTACAAAGTACGAGCGGAAGTTTCTAAAGTCGCAATCTTCGGATACTTCCAAAATTTGGTATTGTCATTCCATCTCTTACGTTTAATTTTTATTTATTGTATTAATTGTTTAATATTTAATTTTATTATATTTGTGTATTTTGAATATTTTTAGTTTAATTTAATTTATATTATGGATAAATTAAGAAACCTCGCTACTAACGGTGTTAAAAAATTTTGTCCCGAAAGCGGTAGTGGTAGTAAAAAGCGAATTACTAGCGGTAGAGGTAGTTCAAGTAGTAGATATACCCGTGTGTCTTCGCCTCCGGTACCACTTGGTACACCTTTTGAGGAAGAAATAGGTGTAGGTGCTCACGATATAGATTATGTAGAAGCTCTGGAAAATTACGGTATAGAAGAAGAAAATGAAGTAGATGCGGTTAATTTAGACGAAGATAATGAAAATATTGCTGAGACACCCGCAGTAGGAGATGCTAACGTTAGATCTGAATCGGTTAATCTCCCTCCCCGTTCTCCCAGTGCCCCAAGATCTCGTAAAAGAACTAGTATTGCATGACAATTTTTTGAACGTATATCAGATATTGAGGTGCAATGCAATATTTGTCAACAAATATATAAGCATAGAAGTGGAGGCAAGCAAGGGGGTACGGGGACGTTAATGAGACATGTAGCTGAAGATCACAAAAGAGAGTTAAATATTGCAAAAGGTGGTGGGGATGTTGGTGGGCCAACGCAAACTAGAATGGACCCAGCAACCGGTCACGTAGCGAAGAAGTATAATAAATTGAGGGACCGGAAAGAAATAGCTAAAATGGTAGTTGTGGGTTGTTTGGCCTTTAATTTTCCTTCTTCTGATGCCTTTATTCGTTATATACAAGCAATTTATAATCCTATGTTTAACGGTATTCCTAGAACTACTTGTCGGTCTGATATTTTTAGACTTCATTCACAATATTGTTTTTATTTATCAACATTGTTAAAAAAATATTCAATGTAGATTGTCCCTAACTTCTGATCTTGGTCGTGCTGTAAATAAAAATGATTATTTAACCGTTACTTGTCATTGGATGGATAGTAATTTCGTGATGCAAAAACGTATTCTTGCTTTTTCATATGATGAAGATCGTAAACATACTGAACAATTTATTGCTGATTCTATTGTTAAAATTGCCGGATACTATGGTATCGAAAATAAAATTTTATGTATTGCTTTTGATAATGCTTCTAACAACAACACTGCTATAAAAAAATGAAAATCTACGTTATCTCCGCCCTTGCCTGAAATTTTTCATATTAAGTGTGCATGTCATATATATAATTTAATTGTAAAAGATGGTCTTGAGTTTTTTGAGTTTTATATTGAAAAAATTCGTCTTGCTGTTGGTTTTATTCAAGGAAATAATCGTAGATCGAGAATTAGAGAATTTAAAGTTAAATGTCAAGAAAATGGACTTACACCGATTTTGATGCCTGAGGAAATTGATACTAGATGAAATTCTACGTATGAATTTTTAAAAACTTGTTATAAATATAGAATTCCTATTACACTAGCTTTTAACCAAAATTGCGGTTCATTTGCTGATTCTGCTGATTGCATGCTACATAATTCTGATTGGGTTGTAATTAATGATCTTGTTAAGTTTTTAGAAAAAATTTATGTAGCTACGGTTGAATTTTTCAGTGCTTATTATCCTACTGTTTGTAATATTTTGGCATATATAGCCGATATTTCTGGTTTGCTCAAAGAATATAAAAATAAAGAAGGTTATAAAGAAGTTGTTGGCGCCATGTTTACGAAATTTAAAAAATATTTTTTTCCGATTCCCCCTATTTACTTTGTTGGTTCTATGCTAAATCCATGCATGAAATATAATAATATGTGTCACTTTAGCACTCTTATTTATACTAACTTAGAAATAAATACTAACCATGATTCTGAACAAGTACAACCTGATTTGTGGACGGCTACGGCTGATGCAAAGGATTACATAGAAAAATTATATAATCACTATGCTGATTTATTTGATTTAGCCGTACCTACAAATATCACTCCAACTGTCGCTCCTCATCCTCTCGAGGAGCCATCATCTTCTAAAAGTCCAGCACATAGTGGTTTTTCTGATTCGTTTTATGATTTAAATTGTTGGAACAGTGTTGATGAGAGAACTTACACATCAACTTATCGGGAAGAGCTGAAATATTATCTTCGGACGGCACCAGAGGATCGCAGACGACGGATCAACACGTTGGATTGGTGGAGGAGTAATGAAACACAATATCCTTTGCTTTCAAGATTAGATAGAGATATCTTGAATGTTCCAATGTCAACCGTTGCATCAGAGAGCGCCTTTAGTCAGGGACGACAGCAGCTTGGAGACAACCGACACTCATTGGGAAGCAATGCAATGAATGTTCTAGTTTACCTCAGAGATTGGATTAGAGCGGAAAGAAGAAACCAAGGAATGGAACCGAAGCCTAGCGACGAGCTGAAACTTGAAGAAATTATGACTTCACGGGAGAACTCAGCAGAATCAAGTCCAATGCATGATTTTGCCCCCGTTGACTTCGACTATCCTATGCAAGTTCCCATTAATATTAACATGAATAAGTTGGAAAAAATGATGCATAATTTATAGATTTTTCAATCATGTAAATTATAAATTTTGGATCATTTTGCAATCAATAAAATTACCCAAATTCATTCACTCCTTAGTCCTTGCTTTTTATATTTTTTCATTTAACGATTTAAAATTTTAAATTGAATTTCTAGTTTTCTACTTTAAATTAAAAACTTTCTTTTAATATGTTATTAATTTACTACCAAATATTATTAATTTATTATATTAAGTAGCATATGTTTTGTATATTTGTGTATATATCTTCTATAGAAGTGTATATTTAACGTATACATGTGTATATGTTTTATAAATTAGTATATAAGTATATCTATATATATTGTAATGTATATATAATGTAGTATATTTTATAAGTAGTAGTATATATACATTGAATGGTGCGTATACACGTGTATATATCTTCTATAGAAGTGTATATTTAACGTATACATCTGTATATGTTTTATAAATTAGTATATAAGTATATCTATATATATTGTAATGTATATATAATGTAGTATATTTTATAAGTAGTAGTATATATACATTGAATGGTGCGTATACACGTGTATATATCTTCTATAGAAGTGAATATTTAACGTATACATGTGTATATGTTTTATAAATTGGATATCTTCTATAGAAGTGTATATATGTGTATATATCTTCTACAGATGAATATATTTAATGTATACAAGTGTATATGTTTTACAAATTAGTATATAACTATATATATATATACATATTGTAGTATATATATATGTATATTGTAGTATATATTTTATTTAAAATAGTACATATATATTGAATGGTGTGTATATATGTGTATATATCTTCTACAGATGTATATATTTAACATATACAAGTGTATATGTTTTACAAATTAGTATATAACTATATATATATACATATTGTAGTATATATATATGTATATTGTAGTATATATTTTATTTAAAATAGTACATATATATTGAATGGTGTGTATATATGTGTATATATCTTCTACAGATGTATATATTTAATGTATACAAGTGTATATGTTTTACAAATTAGTATATAACTATATATATATATATATATACATATTGTAGTATATATATATGTGTGTGTATTGTAGTATATATTTTATTTAAAGTAGTACATATATATTGAATGGTGTGTATATATGTGTATATATCTTCTCTAGACGTATATATTTAACGTATACAAGTGTATATGTTTTACAAATTAGTATATAACTATATATATATACATATTGTAGTATATATATATATGTATATTGTAGTATATATTTTATTTGAAGTAGTACATATATTTTGAAAGGTGTGTATATATGTGTATATATCTTCTAAAGATGTATATATTTTGAAAGGTGTGTATATATGTGTATATATCTTCTAAAGATGTATATATTTAATGTATCCAAGTGTATATGTTCTATAAATTAGTATGTAACTATATATATATATATATATATATATATATATATATTGTTGTATATATATATGTATATTGTAGCATATATTTTATTTAAAGCAGTACATATATATTGAATGGTGCGTATATATGTGTATATATCTTCTAAAGTAGTATACATTTAACGTATACAAGTGTATATGTTTTATAAATTAGTATGTAAGTATATATATATATATATTGTAGTATATACTTTATTTAAAGTAGTACATATATATTTAATGGTGCGTATATATGTGTATATATCTTCTATAGACGTATATCTTTAATGTATATAAGTGTATATGTCTTATAAATTAGTATGTAACTATATATATATACATATTGTTGTATATATATGTATATTGTAGTATATATTTTATTTAAAGTAGTACATATATATTGAATGGTGCATATATATGTGTGTATATATCTTCTAAAGTAGTATATATTTAACGTATACATGTGTATATGTTTTATAAATTAGTATATAAATATATATATATTGTAGTGTATATATATATATTATACTATTATAGCATATGTTTTATTTAAAGTAGTACGTATAGTCATATATAATTATATATTGAATAGTACGTATATATGTGTAATTGTTTATATATTTTTTTAAAAATATATATTGTATATTGGAGTGTATATAGTGTATATTGGAGTGTATATAGTGTATATTGGATTTTTTATTTATTTTTTAAACGGATTTGACCGGTTTTTAGCCGGGTTTGACTGGGTTTTGGTGGGTTTGACCGGGTTGTGTTAAGTGGGCCGGGTTAGGGTGGGTTTTAATTTTTTTACCGTTTGGCCCGGCCCGGATAGCGTCCAAACCGGCCCTCAACCCAGTTAAAAAGGAAGGGCCGGTTCCGAGTTGGCCTAGCCCGGCCCGTTTGACACCCATAATCTGGGACGATATCACCTTATATTCCAAATCTCACAAAGCTAGAATATCTGTAAGTATTCACTGCAAGCTTTTATAATCAGTTTGTATGTGTATTTCGATAGTTAAATGGGGGGTCTTCTACTAATATTGCTATTGTTATTAGTATAACCTTCTTAACTAATTGTTACTATTATTGAAGGGATTTGTCAAACAATAAGTTGACGGGGGAGGTGCCTGCCGTTCTCTCTCAAGTCTCAACTAAGCTTCTTAAGAGTCCTGTAATTTACTCAGCCAATTCCTTAATTTTTTTCATTCATATGTATTTAGTTAGAAGATAAAGAGTAATTTGTTTCAATTTATGACAGCAACTTGAAAGGAAACAATTTTTCCCGTCCACTCCCCGCAGATTTGCTGGCAAAATCAAAAGATGGATCTCTCTTGTTGAGGTTTCATTTTCACTATTCAATTACGTTTCTACAATAAGAGGTCACATCTCGTAATTTATTATAATACATGTAAAAATAGCCGTCAGAAGATTATACAGTGATTCTATTTAGATTAATTATATCCTTCAAAATTTTATTGTTGTGGCATATATATACAGCTTCGATGAAAGTGATGAAGGAAGTAACAGCCACTCTAAGAATCACGACGAGTTCAATGTTCCTCGACTCGCATCAACCTTGGGTTTTGGTCTCTTGGCTTTCCTTCTTTGGATGATCACAAGAAAAAACCAAGGTGAGGAAATATGCACCATCTCCGGTACAAATATTAATCGTCGTGTTTTTTGTTTTAAAATGTTTAACGTACATAGTAGTAGTAGTAGTAGAAAAACAACATGTCATTTATACACATTACTTTAAATGTCTCAAGGGACGTTAGTCAAAATTAGTTACTATTTTTTTGAAAGTGTGACCTAATTAGTGAAAGAAATGTCTAAAGGTAAATTTTAATTTCTCGAACAGGGAAGGTTGAAACAGAAAGAAAAAAGAGAATCAACAATATTGAATTGGAGTCGAAAATTCGGCATTTTACATACTCAGAGGTGTTGCGCATGACAAATAACTTTCAAAAAATCCTCGGGAAAGGTGGTTTTGGGACAGTTTATCTTGGCTATATCGATGACCGTGAAGTCGCTGTTAAGATGCTATCCCCATCTTCGGCTCAAGGGTTCAAGGAATTCCAAGCTGAGGTATACATTGAATTTAATTTCAATACTTTGGATTTCAAATGAGAACTAAAATACATTTATTTTGGCTATATCAATGACCTTGTTACGTTCCATATGCAATACGCACGAATTTTTCTTTTCGGCAGGCTAATCTCCTGATGAGCATTCATCATAGAAACTTGATTTCTGTGGTTGGGTATTTTGTTGAAGCTACCAACATTGGTATCATTTACGAATACATGCCCAAAGGAAGCTTAGACAAGCATATATCAGGTACATAGCATATTTATACTTGCGTCTTTGACATAAATATATACCCCATGAAAATTATTGGAGTCCCAGGATTATCATGGAATTTATTTATTTGCTCGTGGTGTACGTGCAGATAGGAATCCACACCCCTTAACATGGGAGCAAAGGCTTCAAATAGCGTTGGATGCCGCACAAGGTACAGTAGCTTTGTTTCTAATTTTCTTCTATTACATGGGAGTATTTACTAGTTGAGTTGAGTGCTTATTTTTAAAGTCTTTTAAACTGAATTGTAGGATTGGAGTATCTACATCATGGTTGCCAACCACCAATAATACACAGAGATATTAAGCCTACAAATATTCTATTAGATGACAAATTCCACGCAAAGCTTGCTGACTTTGGTCTATCTAGGATTTTGCCAACTGAAGGGGCAACTCATGTTACCACTGTAGTTGCTGGTACTCCAGGATATCTTGACCCCTGAGTATGCACTGCTTCCCTGATTTAATAATATACGTACGTAGGATGACGAATATATCTAATTTTCGATGTTAATTCAGATATCGACTTTCAAATTGACCTATCTATGTGCAGGTACTATAGATCAAATCAGCTAACGGAAAAGAGCGATGTTTGCAGTTTCGGCGTTGTTCTTTTGGAAATAATAACAGGGCGAAATTCGATAGGAAGACAAGACAAGATTTATGTAGTAACGTGGGTTAATGACATGCTTGAGTTTGAGAATGGAGATGTAACAAAAGTAATTGACCCAGGATTACGAGGAGAAGTTGATGTTAAATCAGCCAGGAAAGTTGTGGAATTGGCAATGGCTTGTGTTTCTCTAGATTCAAGAAGAAGACCAGATATGTCTGTCGTCGTCTCTATACTAAAGCAATGTTTAAGAGAAATGATTAACTAGATGCTACATGAATTGAAGTTTATGTATGTGCAGATACAATATTTCAAATCAGTGAACTGATTGTTCCTTTGGTGATAATGGGAGCGCACTTGGATCAGTATTTTTACTAGAAGAGTTCATCATCTTATACATGTACATAAAAAAATAATTTGGCTTGTATATAGTATGTTTTACCAATCAACGAGATTCATCGGTTCCGATGAACCCCTCTTGCTCCTTTAATTCCGCTCCTCCTTGGTATAACAATATATAATTTTCGAAATCGAAAGGTCCTACTCCTTGTTAGAATCATGAGTACCGCAACCTTAAAATAAGTGGAGAAAAATCACTGATGAACATCGTGAATGCAATCAATTAGGACTATGATATATGTAAACTAGCAATTATTACTAAACTTATAAGATATATATTATTCTAACTGGTACGACTTGGTAGAAAGAAATTTTTCAATTGAATTTTATCTTGCGACTTAAAACAATTTTAGAATAGATCCTTATAAATAATAAGCTAATTAAACAAACAGGGGGCATCTGTATTTTAATTCAATTTGCAATTAATTACTACTTAAATTCCTTACCATTATTCAGCATTGATTTGGTTATCAAATTGAGAGCTGCATGATCAATATTTTTTGATAACTCAGTACAATATTCCTTGAGTGCATCATCAATGTGTATATAATAATTCCGGTTTCCGTATTGCTTGTTTGATCGATGTATTTAATTTGTTTATCCAAAGGTCAACACCATTTTTTCTATTCGACTTGCCATCTTTCACTCAGAAATTACAAGTCAAAATTCTTGCACATAGCTAGCAATGTATTTGATCTAATGATTTAGAAATTGGTGATTCATTAAGGTAAAATAATCTATCGGTGAACCTTCCCATGTGATAAATGGAAGGACAAATAACATAAAATCTAATTAAAGAAAATTTTGATATTTTGCATAATTACTGAAAATTCGTATTTTGGGTCTGTCGAGATGCATAATTAGTTTCCGATACATCCAATGAAGTTTCAGTTTTTCCTTTGTAAAGATACATAATTAGCTTCCAATACATTTTTTATTATGGGTCTATCAAGATACATGATAATCCAATGAATATACATTGTTTCCTTTGTAAAAAAATATGTAATTAGCTCCTGATGCATTTTTTTTTTCAATTTTGGGTCTGTTGAGATACATAATTAGCTCCCGATACATCCAACGAAGATATATAATTAGTTTAGATTTTTGTAATTACTTTGAAAGAATGGATATTTGTATAAATATGATAAGTTAGAGTGTGTGTTTATGTTATTTTTCCTAAATGAAATAAGACCATCTCAAGTTTATTCGGAGAAATTGGACCAGAAGCCTAATTGTGCACTTGGGCTTGGAGGCATGAGACATCAACTGCTTAAGGGCCTACTCTAGCCCATTATGCGCCACAGATGGGTGAATCTAAAAAATAGATTCAAATTAGGGTGACTTTCAAAATTTAGCCTCAAATAAAAAAGTTTCCTTAAAATAGCTTTAACTATTAACTAGTATTTTTTTTGAACAAAATCACCCCTGATCAATGGAGTAAATTACATGAATATCCTCATAATAGATAACAACTTCATATTTATATTTTTCAACTTTTATTTTTTTCTCTTTTTAATTTTACTTTGATTTTTATTTTCTTTTCTATTTTTAATTTTTTCAACCCTTACTTTTTTCCTCTCAGCTTCTTTTTTATTCTTTTTTCTTTTATATTATTTTTATTTTTTATTTTTTCTTTCCTCTTTTTTTTTGTTCTTTTTAGTTTTTATCAACCCTTACTTTTTTCTTTGAACCTTTCAACGTCTACTTTTATAAAAAAAATAATTTAAAAAAAAAATCTTTTTTCTTTTTAAATTTTTCTCGACCTTTATTTTTATTTAATCTTTATTTTTTTTCTATTCTCTCTCAACTTCTACATTTTCTTTGATTTTTTTTTTTGATATTTTTCTTCTTTTTTCGCAATTTTTATTATTTTTGTTTTTTCTTCGATTTCTTCCATTCAAGTTACATCTCCTGAGTAAGAGTTGACACTATCACACTATAAAGGTAAGATTTACGACTTTCGAACAATAAGCTACGTTTCATGGGCAAGAGTTGACACTACTACATTGTAGAAGCAAGACTTATGACTTTCAAATAACAAGTTATGTTTCATGGGAAAGAGTTGACACTACCACATTGTATTTTGATTTATGAGATGTTCTACAACTATTGCCTTAGAGATAAGACTTAGCGTAAGGACTTTCAAGCAACAAATTATGTCCCACGGGCAAGAGTTGACTCTACCACGTTATGTTTTCATTTATAAGATGTTCTACAACTATTGCCTTAGAGGCAAGACTTAGCTCAAGGACTTTCAAACTACAAATTATGCCCCACGGGCAAAAGTTGACTCTACCACGTTATTTTTTCATTTATGAGATGTTCTACAACTATTGTCTTAGAGGCAAGACTTAGCTTAAGGACTTTCAAACAACAAATTATGCCCCATGGATAAGAGTTGACTCTACCACGTTATATTTTCATTTATGAGATGTTCTACAACTATTTCCTTAGAGACAAGACTTAGCTCAAGGACTTTCAAACAACAAATTATGCCCCACAGACAAGAATTGACTCTACCACATTATGTTTTCATTTATGAGATGTTCTACAACTATTGTCTTAGAGGCAAGACTTGACTCAAGAATTTTCAAACTACAAATTATGCCCCACGGGCAAGAGTTAACTCTACCACGTTATATTTTCATTTATGAGATGTTCTACAACTATTACCTTAGAGGCAAAACTTGGATCAAGGACTTTAAAACTACAAATTATGCTCCACGGGCAAGAGTTAACTCTACCACGTTATATTTTCATTTATGAGATGTTCTACAACTATTGCCTTAAAGGCAAGACTTGGATCAAGGACTTTAAAACTACAAATTATGCCCCACGGACAAGAGTTGACTCTACCACGTTATGTTTTTATTTATGAGATGTTCTACAACTATTGCCTTAGAGGCAAGACTTAATTAGCTCAAGGACTTTCAAACTACAAATTATGCCCCACGGGCAAAAGTTGACTCTACCACGTTATGTTTTCATTTATGAGATGTTCTACAACTATTGCCTTAGAGGTAAGACTTAGCTCAAGGACTTTCAAACTACAAATTATGTCCCACGGGCAAGAGTTAACACTACCACATTATGTCTTTATTTATGGGATGTTCTACTACTCTTGCCTTAGAGGCAAGACTCAGTTCAAGGACTTCCAAATAATAAATTATGCCCCACGGGTAAGAGTTGACATTACCACGTTATGTCTTCATTTATGGGATGTTCTACAACTCGTGCCTTAGAGGCCAGACTTTGCTCAAGGACTTTCAAATAATAAATTATGCCCCACGGACAAGAGTTGACACTACCACATTATGTCTTTATTTATGAGATATTCTACAACTCTCACCTTAGAGACACGACTTATCTCAAGAATTTTCAAAGAATTTAGTAATAACAATTCATGCCCTTAAATTTGCTTTGATGTCAAAAAAAAAAATCCCTTTGTGGATTATCCATTTTTTTATTTATTAGAAAAATATAATAGAAGTTGAGAAAACAGAAAAAAAACGATCAAACAAAATAAAGAAATAAAAAAAAAGATTGTGAAAAAAAAGGAAAGAAAAAACATAAAGATCAAGAAAAAAGCGAAGAATTTAAAAAATTGAGAGAAAAAAAATGAGAGGAAAAATAAAAATAAAGTTTGAAAAAAATGAGAAAAAAAAAAGAGAACTGAAAAAAGAAAAAAACGATTAAACGAAATAGAGAAATAAATAAAAAAAAGAGTGAGAAAAAAAAAGGCAAGAAAAAAATAAAGATTAGGAAAAAAACAAAGAATTTAAAAAATTGAGAAAATAAAAAATGAGAGGAAAAAATAAAAATAAATTTTGAGAAAATTGAGGGAAAAAAAAGAGAACTGATAAAAATAAAAAATAAAAGAAAAATAAAGGTTAAAGACAAATGAATTAAAAAAAAAATTAGATAATGCTTGAGAAAAAATAAAAAATAAAAAAAATAAAGTTTGAGACAAATGAATTAAAACATGAAAATAAAATTAAAGGAAAAAAAAATAAAAAGTGAAAAAAACAAAATTAAAGAAAAAAATAAAAAAGTAAAAAGAATAAAAAAATAGAATAATAACTTAAAGGAAAAGATGAAAAGTGAAAATAATAAAAAATAAAATTTTAGAGACAAATAAGTATGAAAAGTTTTAAAAATATATTTGAGGTGTAGAGGGGTAAAATGGTACTTGTATTATACTTAAAAAGTAAGGAAGGTTATTCTTTAAAGTCATTTCTTATTGGGGTCAAATATCTAAAGCCATCCATATTTGGGTGTATGATATGCAATTTCCTGACCACAAAATATGAATAAACATGTCCAATAATATTGGAACGATACAGAGAATATCTAATTCTTACTTTGTCACGTATATATTCGAACTCCGGTTATTTGAAGTTGTTTCGGAGTAGGTAAATGATATTAAAAAGTTGAATACATGTTAAATAGGTTATTCAAGTATATTAGTTAAGCTCATTTTAAAAAATAAAAAAATTACTACACTTTGGGCTCCCTATTCTTCAATTTCCTGGTTCCCAATCAAAACATTAATAAAACGACTTAATTCCATCAAAGAATCAACTAAAGCTCGTTAGATAAAGAAGTACTAGCTATAAATGAGCAGTCGACAATCTTTAAATTGATATTAATGAATCAACTAGGAGTTGGGAATAAAATCAACTAGAACAAGTAGATAGCCTTATCACAACTGGTTTAGCTAAAATCAAAGTCAAATTATTTATTCCTATTATATCCATGGGAACAGGGTGTTATATTCGGACAGAATAAGCAATACCACAAAGTAAAAGGAAATAAGAAGAAGACATAAAAATTTACGTGAAAATACTTGCGGGAAAAAATCACGGGCAGAAGCGGAGGAATTCACTATAATGGAGAGGAGTACAATGATAAGATGAAAGTCTCAATGACGTATATTTATTACGTCCAAAACCGACCCACTAAATGCACTTTTATAATACGTGCGTACAAATAAATTCTAACCCCAAAAATCCTACGTTACCACCACAGACCTCATAAAAAATCACAAATATAGATTGCACCGCAAATTTTTCAGGACCGAATCAATAGAATTTGAGTCACAAACTCTGATAAAGGGAATAGAGAACAATGGAATGAAAAATTTGACTTTGATTTTTGCTATAAACGGTTATATATGATGTGACAATCTACTAGTCCAGCTGGTTTAAGACTGTCGACCTCATCAAATCATAGCTAAGTAGCCACTACTTCAAGTTGTGGCCGGGGGCTGTAATTATTCTCTTTTGGATTTGAATTTGAAACAAAATTCGTCTTTGATAATGTATATGTTTTACTCACCAAATGAAGGTTTTAGACAAAAATTCAAATTAATCGAGTTCAGAGCGGGTAACCAACACCGAGTGAAACCAACAAAAAGCTCATAGCTAAGCCAATAATGATCACCTTATAATATGTCGATTTTGTTCACATTATACTCAATTTGAAAGAGAACCAAGTAGGGCATTGTGACAAGTCCAAGTAACAGAACTTGCTATATTTAGTAAACAAAATCTCTAACCTCTTAATTCTATCCAATCAAACAAGTTCAATTTGCTCCAACCCCTCTTGGAACATACTACAAAAAAAACCAAACCCCACATTTTTCTACCACTTTGCCTTATACCATCATCCTACTCGTCATCAAGAAGAATTAATTATACGCATGTCTTCTTGACTGCTTCTTTTTCTCGTTTTCATTTTTTATAACGAGGATGTTCATGACAACTTTTATGCGTATCTAGCTAGGCTATTTTATCGGATAAAGGTGGATATATATAGTGAAGTATTGATGAGTTTAATCAAAATCAATATTTTTTCACCAAACATAAATAAATTTATATGCGAAACCATTAGAATTTTAAAATTATTAAAATTTGAACCCATAATTATAAAGTTAAACGGATTCAGTGGAGAGGAAGACTTAATATATATTGAATTCATTAAATTCAAATCTTGAATCCGTCTTCCTATTGAATCATGTTATCTTCTATCAAAACAAATATTCAATAACTTGATCCATCAACACCTACGAAGATCGAGCTAGAGAAACCACCTATTTGAATGTTTTATTGCCACTGACGGAAATTAAATCCCGATATTATTTCACAAATTTTGTCGCTCTACTATTGACTAATATTAACTAATAGATCGACCACACTCTTTACGGCATAATTTAGCATGGTCACACATTTTTATTTGTATGGGTAAAAAAAATTATTCGCACTCAATATTTACACCACACTAATAGATGCATAATATGTGTTTGCAAACATTGTAATCACTAAATCATGATAAATTGATATTATATTATTATAGTAGCGGTTTGCATTGTTTTATCCTCCTCTTTTTCATAAAACGACATTCTGATGATGAGAATTAAAACAAAAACCAAGTGCCAAAAAGGAAGAATAAACGTGGTTAGCAATAAGGATTAGGAGTGAAAACCAAGGGGCACGCTTTGGATCGAATCAAGGAGACAGGACCACTGACTAGGATTCACTAATTGTAAGTACTAACAAAGGATGTCCCTTTGTGCATTTGTTTACTTAATTTGCTCACTGCTTTTACATTAAAATAAGGTTCACTCTTTTTCAAGATCTCTAACTAAGTACAAAAATCTGAAATTAAATAGAATTAAACTTGCAGGTACAAAGTGGTAATCACTTTTTTAGCTTTCCATCTTAATCATAATCCTTATTATTACTTATGGCTTTTTGAGTAGTAGTGGATTTCATTATGATGCTCATTATTAATGGATCGAGTTACCAAATTACTGAAGCTTTAGAATATATATGTAATCATGAGTTCATCATGAATATGGATCAAGATTATTTAGTTAGGCAGTAAAGATGACTTCAATGATGAAATAATGATGAGTCTAAGTGTTGATAACTTTAATTTTCTTTTTTGCTTTTCAAATTGCTTAAAACAGAGAGTTGCATGTTTCCTTTTTTTGTCTAATTAACCTGTATAAACTAGAGGTGGAGCTAGAAAAACAAGAAGAATTAATTTGAATTATTTAATTTAAAATTATTTTTTATTTATATAAGCAGATGTTGTAATATAATTATATTATCTTTACTTCTTCATGTGTTATTTCTTTACTCCTTTGTACAAATTTTAGCAACGCGGTTAATGAGTAGTTTTGACATTATAAATAACTTTTGCTAGTATTGAATCATTTACCCGAAGTTAGAACTCTTTTTTTCACCATTATATTCACCAATAATCAAGATTCATACAGCAAATATTTATTGCAACTATTGTTACAATTTCTTTCTCTATCTGTGGGGCAATCACTTCCTCCCAGCCTAGCAAAATTTAACTTGTGGATCCAAGTTTCAAGAATTCTAGATTTAGAACAATAACCAAACAATCTCAAGGTGTTCAAGATCGAAATTACTTGTTAGTAACATAATTACTGTTCGTGATGACCATCAAAGAATTTGTCACGGATAAATCAAGTTCAAATTCAAACTCCTTAATATTAAGTGCTCATTAAATGTGTTACCGTTACAAGTTACCATACAAATTGAGCAAGTTCTTTTCTGTTCCATGCAAAGAAAAAAAAAGTTATCAACTCCTATATACGTACTAGAAATATATCTAAGTCCCGTCTGATTGATAGAAAACTGAGGGGAGGAAGAAAAAAATTAACCTCCGTCTGCAGAATAATTACGACAAATAACAAAGAGAACTAAAAAGTTTTTACACTACATATTTTTATTGTCCCTTTCCTCTTGGATTTCTTTTCAACAACGTAACAGAATAAAAGAGCATGTCAACTCTTTGGTCGATGAATTGGATTAGGGTTTTGTAGTACTGGATAATGTGGTAATTGCATGGGAATTGGGTAATTAAATGGTACTAATGAAGCAAAAGGGTCTTGTTTTTGGCCTATTGCTTCCAATGCTTTCACTTGTGACCTCAAAAACTTCAAATAATTTGCTGCTTCATCAAGCATTGATGCTGTATCCATTTTGCTTCCTCCTGGTACTAGCCTTTGCAAAACCCTAATCCTTTCACTTATTCTTTCTCTCCTTTGCCTCGCCGCGACTGTCTGTGGATCCGTTGATATTCTTACGTTCTTCCTTCTAGGCTTTTCGAGTACTTCAGTACCGAAGTCCACTGGCCTGAATGCTGCTGCACGGTATATCATCTCCTTCATCTGCGCGATCGCCTCTGGGTCAGGCTCTTGATCTATTGAGGATGCTGATGAGGTAGCTTGTTGGAAATTAATGTTTGATGAACTCGGACGCTTATTGTTATTGTTTGTAATAGTGCTCTCTGTTGTCCTTGGCTTCTTACACTTGGACTGCTTACCCGAAATCAGACGAAAATTATTTCTGCAACCTCCTCCAGTTAACGAATTTGACTGGAATAGATTGAACTCGTTCGGAGAATTCCCCAGAGATGATTGTGAGACCACCTCATCAAGCTCATTATGTTTCCGTTTTCTTTTATTTTCTTCTTCTACCACTATTTTGTTATCAGTAGTAGTAGGCAGACAGGTCAAAAGCTGTTGATAACCTGGCGACAGCTTATAAGTAGCATTTATGTCTGAACACTCCCCGGAATTCCACAAGCTATTCGAATCACCAAAAATTACGGACATGCCATCGTCTTCGACTGACGTGTCCGTATTGTTGGTGGTAGTTGCTGATAGTAAACAATCAATGGATTCTAGAGATACAGTGTTGGATAGTAACCCAGTTGCAGGCTTAACCACTTGGACACCAAAATCATCCATTAGGCACATTGGATTATTATTATTATTATTATCAGTGATGTAATTTGGCATATTGAGTAGCATTGGTGAAGAAGAAAACCCCATTTCAGTACAATTCCGGGTTGGATCTGCTCCGGATTTAGCAGCCATTGAATCAGCAGCCAATCTTATAGCAGCTTCTTGGCGTTGTGGCATATTCCAATTTGAAATTACGTGTATCGGATCAAATGAAGCTCCAAAATTGTCTGGAGTTTCATTCCAATCCAAATTCTCCATTGATACCTGAAAAAAAAAGAAAAATGCAACTCGTGGATTAATAAACATTGAACTGAATCCAACATGGAGCAAAAATCTGTCCGTACTCGTGAAAAATCACTAAAATTTCAACAAAAAATATAGTACTAATATAGTTGCAGATGCAATTGATTCGATGGCAATAATGTAATTATTAAACACATAAACTTTAAATTCTGAATCTATCTCTGCATGGATTAATGAACTTTTCTAGATATTACGGCGAGAATCAAGTCATGAATGAAAGGAAAGAAAAAAAAAAGCTTACAATTAAGTTAGCTGCAGGTTGCAGAAAAATTAAATGTTGGGCTTGTGTGATAGAATGGAAATATTGAAGGAACTCTGTATGTTTTATTTAGTGAAGGGCAAAGTAGTGGCTCTAACAACCATATTCTTGATTCATATAAATCAGTGATAATATACAAAAATAGATTTTGCTAACGTCAGTTTTAGCTACAACTATACAATTTGTCCAGTTGTAGAAATGATAAATTAGCAGAAGAAGGGGGGGGGAAATGATGAAATTTACCATATAACAGAAAACTGCAAGCTGTTAGAGAAAGAAGAGTTTGTTTTAGCTGCAATATTGGAATACCAAAATTATTGACCCCTTTATCAGCAATATGTTTGTTGGAAGAACATTAGCTAATTATATACTCCATATGGAAAGGAAGAAGAAAAAAGAGTGGTGTATATTTAATTGGGAAAATATTGGTAGCAGAGGAATAAAATATGTATTATTTATATAGTTCAAGGGGTTGACAGGAGATGTAATGTTTTTTAAATTCTATTTTATGAGAAGATAAGACTTTTTGGTCAGTTTCGTGGGGCTATTCTAGCAGTGAAGCTGGGAATTCAAATAAAGTAACAAAAAATATATATGCATAATTTTTCATATAAAAGAAATTTAACTATCTATATATAATTATTTTTATTATTATTTCATAGTATAATATTTCAACAAGGGGATTCAATTAGACCCCCTTGCACCCCTCTTCCTCCACTCTTGTAAGTATGGGAGGAGCCATCTTAAATAAAGAGTGATATGATGCACACTTTTTATTGAAAAATTATATGTTACGGAGAAGTTGAATGGTACCTATTACAAGTGTACATATAATTTTGAGCATCTTTTATAATATAATTAAGAAAAAAAAAAAATTACACATCCTTCATTAATTTTTGCACTCCGTCACTCTATCTATATAAGACCACAATTTTGCATATATGGGGAGCATGAAATTTTTGAGATGCGTTCTGAATGTTAAAAAAAAAAAGATTAAACTATTTATATAATTTTAAACACCTTATATAACACAATTAAGAAAAAAAATTCGCACATTTTTCTTCAAATTTTTCACTCCGTCACTACCTATAAGACCACAGTTTTGCATATATGGGGAGCATGAGATTTTTGAGGTGCGTTCTGAATGTTAATAAAAAAAAGATTATACTAATATTTATTATTCCGTCAGTTTGAATGTTTGTTTTTTATTTCTTAATTAATAAAGTACTAAACATTTTAGGAATTGAGGAAAGCTCTGACCACATCCTTTTTGGGTTGCTTAGTTGCTCTAGCAATTGATGCTGCTCCATGCGTGCTCTAAAGTTCATGAAACCACATAATATTTTAAATTAAACATTACACAAATACACAATTTATGTTTTCAATATTACAAAAATTTTTATTTCCCTAAATATATTACAAAAATTCCACATATACGCAGAATGATATGTATATGTCGGTTATGTTATGTATATTAATAGGGACAGAGAGTAAAGTAATAAAAAAAGTAGGAGAGAGTATAATTACTTTTAAAAGGTTGGTATTTATGTTATTTATACTATTTTAAATCCAGTTTGAACCGATGAGATTGTCATGAAGTAGTATATTTTTATATTTAATCGAAAGTTTTGAGTTTGAGTTTTAAATATAAAATCGTACTTATTAAAAAGTGCTATACTCCAAATCTAATATTTTTTATACGAATTTAAATTTATTCGAACTCAATACAATCACCATCACGTAGAAATCCACTCAGGGGTGAATTTATAATTTTAAACTCGTGAGTACCTGATAAAATAAATTAATATGTAATAATATAATAAAAAGACAACAAGGATCGATCCCATGGTCATGAGAATAAACAGTTCAAGGGTTCATTCCATGCCATCAAGCTAATGCTCCTTTCGTTTATGGGTTTTCATCTATAATATTTTATAGACTTGTTCAATTTTTTAATAGATTTACCGAATTTACGATAGCGGGTGGAGTTATCGTAGATCCGCCCTGAATCCGACTCCCCCCAAGAAAAGAAGGATAAAACCAACTTAAATAATTATATATTGATCATTTGAAAAATATTCTTTATTATTAGATCATCTAAATATAATATACTTGTGTGTAATTGTTCATAAAAATTAAAAGGTGATTAGTTACAATATAATAAATAAAGTAAGATACATATTATTATAACAAGTTAAATTATGTTGTGATAATATAATTTAGGCTTTGGCAATTTTTTCACTTCTTTTATGAAAGACTTCAACCAATCATAGCTCTAATCATAACATGATCTTTTTTGTTACTGTGACTTTTTACCCTTTTTAGTGTCCCTTTTTACCATCTTCTTTTAGATGATATAATGACCAAGGTTACCCAGGGTCAATCATACCCTTTTAATTGCTTCGTCAGAAAAAAGGGTAAACTTTTTCACAAATATTAAAAACTTATTTGGAAAAAGCAAATGACAGCATTTTTAGCTTACTTTTTAGGTGTGCTACTACTCCACATAACAATTGTGTAAATAAAGTTACTTTTCCTATTGCAGTTGACTAGGCAGAACTGTATCTTGTGACAATGCTATTCTATTTTAAAAAAAAGAAAAAAAAGAAAAAACTAATAAATGTCACTGTGAAAGAGTATTTATGGTCTGGACCATTTATTAAACTTGATTCAAATTCTAGATATTTTAAAGATACATTTCAGATTACAAAATTCGAAAGTTTTTTTGATGTTAATAAATTTCCTGTCTGTTCAAATTAATACACGTAAAATGAAGTGGAAATAATATACGAATAGTAAAATTCCAGAAAAAATAGAGAAGGATATAGAATAACTAATTTATATAGGGATCAGGCTCTCTAAAAGTGAATCACAAGGAATTATGGATTTAAATTTGAAGAATAATTAAATTGGAGTTGTACGACCTTGAAAAATCCTCGTCTTAGAAACGATTTTAGAAATTTATCATCTTAAACATGTTATAACATTTGCTAGATGTGAAACTTTTGAAATTTTTGATAAGTATTAAATATATCATAACATTGGTGTAGTTATAAAAGATTCTTATAAAAGATAAATAAAAGTTTTAATTAAATTATTTAAAAAAAAAAACTCTTTTTTTTCTAACGTATAAAAGAAAATAGATTTACAAAAAATATTAAATTGAAAGTGAAGAATGATAGTAGTGGATGAGTTGAGGAATCAGAAAGATGTTGGCAGGCAAACAAAATGGTTAAGAGTCAGAACTCAGAAGCTAAGTGAAGATATCAGAAGCTCACCAACTTGCTCTTAGGACTTTGTCTTTTCACATCTTATCTATATATCACTCCCCACTATTTTTTTTGTTTTTTATAATCGTGATATTTATGTCAGCTCATCACATCTTGACTAATTGCACAAGTTATCTGCTATTTCTCATTGACACGGTCACGGCTAATTCTATCCATCAAAGTTTAGATGAATAAAAAGAAATCACCTAACATTTTTTGTCTTCGCTGAAATTTTAACCTAGAACCTCACGATTTTCTCGACTCACTTTATTGATTACTAAAGTCACATCTTGAGTGAATATATCAATTCCTGTTATCTGTTCTAAGTCGGGGGTCTATAGAAAACAAGTCTCTCTATTTTATTGAGATAGTAATATGGACTGCATACACTTTATCCTTTCAGACCACACTTTATGAGAATAAACTGAGTATGTTATTATTGCTGTTGTTGTTGAACTTCATTGATTACTGGGTCAAATCTTGAGTGAATATATCAATCCCTTTATATATTCTTCATTCTATTTTTTAAAAATTATTTTTTATCTTAGAAAGAAATAGAAAATAAAATATGTGAATGTATTTTTAGAATAGCATCTAAAATGTCTGAATGATACCACATGCGCCCCATCATTACAGCTCAGTGAAATGGGTTGCCATAGCATTTTGCTTCTTTCTTCTGTATAAATTTTCCACCCTAGGCCCCTTCTATATTATTATCATGATTAAAACAGATTGATTTTAATTTTGTTTTTCCTAGTTGTAATTGTCAACGCTCATGCATGTCTTTCTTCACATTCTAGCTAGTTTACTACTACTTGTTTTTAATATCATAAGTTGTTGAAACCAAATAATCATTTCACACCAATAATTAAGCTCACCTCGTAATTATTTGATTCTCTTTTGATGTACTATGACCCATTTTATATGTATTTTAACATTACTAGAAAAAAAAAAGCTTTTTTTTTAAAGAAAGATATAATAATATTCAAATCGATTTATTATACACCACGCTCAATTACTTCGTTGAATATCTATTACCTTCTATCAATAGATATTTATAATTCTAGCATATACATTTAGGTAGATGGTCAGATTAAATTATATACACCGGACTATTCTATCGGGTACATGTTATTCCATACAAAGACATGGTAATTGGATAACTCTCACCCTAGCATCTTTTGTCCCCAATAGAATTCAGTCGTTATGTCAACTTCAAGAGCAAAGTCCAATATTGGCTGTTGAAAAGGAAAATTAAAAAAATTACATATAAGGTGTATGATACTCTTAAAGAGAATTGGTATGAAGTCTTAGCTTTTGGAGAAAAGCACGATGACCTGACACGAAACATATAAAATCACAATCTATTAATAGTTTCTTTGAGTTGATTTAGCCTAACACTTTGATCTCACTGCAGATGCAACACTCGGACACTAATTATTTTGACACGAAATTGTTGGGAAAGACAGGGGCACTATGAAAGAGCCCGACAGGGTAGCAAGCGGAAGAATACCCAAGTCTAAACTTTTCCTTCCAATTTGAACTAAGAGAAAACAAGCAAAACAAAGTAATATGACAGCAAATGAATTACCACACAAATACGATAGGGCAAGAATAAAGACAATCAGACAAGACATCAAATTTACGTGAAAAACCCTTCGGTGTGAAGAGTAAAAAAACACAGGACAAAACCTCCACTATAATCACCAAATAGTTACAATATTGTTCTCCAAAATGGCCACAAACAAGTGTCAAACAACAAGAAACAATACATAAACCGCAACACCAAACACTAGAGAAATAAAGGAGTGAAAGCACAAAAAATGCAGCTACTGTTCGGAAATGAAGAACAGGAGCTACAGGACACCAGATCAAGCTCCGTCAGTTCCTAATCAAAGATTGAGATGAGAGAAATAAGCAGTCCAAAAATCAGCTCAATCGGACAAGAAACGAAGCGGGAATCACAATTTGAAGTTGACAGTTGTGACTGGAATTTAGGTGCGAAAATCAGTTTTGTTTTTCTCTCCTTGGCTGCTGAAAACTCTCTTTTTGTGATGGTGAATAAGACCTAAAAAGATCAATATATATGTCCCATAGTAATGGGCCCATGGGAAAAAGTGGGTTGGTCCAACTTGGGCTTCATTTATCCACATAGGAAGGAAAAAAGACCCAATAATCCAACAATTCTCCCCCTCCCAACTATGTGGAGGAGACCGACATCCCGGCGATCATGCAACAATCTTCAAACTTCCCTCTTGGAAAAGCTTTAGTCATCATGTCGGAACCATTATCATCCGTATGAATCTTCTCAAGTTCAAGCAACTTAGATCCAACACATCCCAAATCCAATGGTATCTCATATCAATGTGTTTAGACCGACCATGAAATGTAAAATTCTTGCCAAGATGTATGGCACTTTGACTGTCGCAATGAAGCACATACCTCTCTTGAGCACAACAAAGTTCCCCTAAGAATCTCTTCATCCAAAGCAATTCTTTACAAGCTTCAACGGCAGCAATAAGCTCAGCTTCTGTAGTAGATAGAGCAACACATTTTTGCAACCTAGATTGCCAAGACACGACTCCCCCTGCAAAAGTAACCAAATACCCTGAATTAGACTTGCGAGTATCAACATCACTGGCCATATCTGAATCAGTATAACCACAAAGAATAGGCTTTCCTGTACCAAAACACAAACTCAGACTAGAAGTGCTACAAAGATATCTTATAATCCACTTCACAGCATTCCAATATTCTCTTCCCGAATTAGAAAGAAAACGACTAACAACACCAACAAAATGAGCAATATCCGGTCTTTTGCAAACCATTGCATACATCAAACTACCAACAACTGAAGCATAAGGAACTTTCTTCACATCTTCCTTCTCATCATCACTGGAAGGACACTGTTTCGTACTCAACTTGAAGTGCATAGCTAAAGGTGTACTGACAACCTTAGCCATGTCTATGTTAAACCTTCGAAGTACTTTCTGAATGTACTTCTCTTGTGATAACCACAACTTCTTGGCCTTTCTGTCACAGACAATCTGCATGCCAAGAATCTGCTTTGCTGGTCCTAAGTCTTTCATAGAAAAAGACTTACTCAACTCTTGCTTCAACTTTTGAATCATGCAAGCATTATGACCAACAACAAGCATGTCATCAACATAAAGCAACACAATAATAAAGTCACCATCAAAGAATTTTTGCACAAAAATACAATGGTCTAAAGTAGTCTTCTTGAAGCCCTGCTGACTCATAAAGGAACCAAACTTCTTGTACCACTGCCTAGGAGCTTATTTCAAACCATACAAGCTCTTCTTCAATTTTCAAACATAATTCTCTTTTCCCTTGACTTCAAAACCTTCGGGTTGCTTCATATAAATTTCTTCATCTAAGTCACCATAGAGAAAAACAGTTTTAACATTTATTTGCTCAACCTCTAAATCTAGACTAGCAGCTAAGACTAGAACCACACGAATGGATGCCATCTTTACAACTGGAGAAAATATCTCATCAAAATCAACTCCCTTTTTTCTGGTTAAATCCCTTCACAATCAATCTAGCCTTGTGCTGTGGAACTGGGTTACCATCTTCATGCTTCACCCGAAAAACCCACCTGTTTTTCAAAGCTTTTCTGTCTTTAGACAGCTTAACCAAATCAAAGGTATGATTATCATGCAAAGATTTAATTTCATCTTCCATAACATCAAACTACTTTTCTTTTTATTCACTTTCCATGGCCTCATCAAGACTCTCAGGTTCTCCCCCGTCAGTCAAGAGTACATGCTCATTGGAAAAATAACGAGATAGAGGTATTCTCTCTCTAGTAGATCGTCTGAGAGAACTCTCTGGAACATCAACAACAACTGGTTGTTGATCAACCATATCAACTTGCACTGGAGCATCAACAACATCATGCTGGTCATTCTGAACATGATCATCATCTCCATTATCAACTTGATTTTCATCATCATGAAGATTTTCTTCGAGAGTAGTAGTCAAAGAAACTGGATCAACATCAACTAGACTCTTACTACTCTGAGAATCAACCTTCTCAGCTTTGTCAAAATCTTCAATTGTTTTGTCTTCAAAGAACACAACATCACGGCTTCTAACAAGTTTCTTCTCAACTGAATCATAGAAACGATAGCCAAATTCATCTTGACCATAACCAATAAAGATACATTGCCTAATTTTAACATCCAATTTTGACCTTTCATCCTTAGGAACATGCACAAAAGCTTTACACCCAAAAACTCTAAGATGATCATAAGAAACATTCTTACTAGATCAACATCACCATCCAAAGCAACAGTAAGAGATAAATTGATAACATAAGCAACAATATTAAGTGCTTTTACCCAAAAAGAATCTGGCAGTTTAGCATCTGAAAGCATACATCTAACTCTCTCAACTAGAGTTCTGTTCATCATCTCTGCTAAACCATTCAACTGAGGAGTTTTTAGAGGAATTTTCTGATGCCGAATACCCTGCTCTTTGCAATATCTATCAAAATGACCAATATACTCACCACCATTATCTGAACGGATGCATTTCAATTTCTTCTCTGTCTGTCTCTCAACCAAGGCCTGAAAATCTTTGAACACATCAAGTACTTTATCCTTGAACTTTAAAGGAAATACCCAGAGTTTGTAAGAATGATCATCAATAAAAGTCACAAAGTAAAGTGCACCACCAGGAGACCTTACTTTTAAGGGACCACACAAATCAGAATGCACCAACTCCAGCAAATCAAGCTTTCTTGAAGGCGGATGACTCTGAAAAGAAACTCTTTTCTGTTTACCGGCTAAGAAATGAACACACTTCTTCAACTTTGCTTGTTTCACTCCAGAAAGCAAATTTTTCTTAGCCAAACTATTAATCCCCTTCTCACTCATATGACTCAACCTTCTATGTCACAACTCTAATGAAGTATCATTCTCCACCAAGTTTATCAAGCCTCTGGAAGTAGAGCCCTGAAATACGTACAAGTTAGACAACTTGTCACCTCGAGCCACAATCATCGAACCTCTAGTAAGCTTCTACTGGCCAGCACCAAGGGTGTTAACATAACCCTCATCATCAAGGTTCCCTACAAAAATCAAATTCAATCGAACATCTGGAGCATGCTTGACATTATTGAGAACTAGTTTGGAACTTTTGTTACTTTCCAAACAAACAGTGCCAATGCCAAGTACTTTAACTTCATCGTTATTGCCCATTTTCAACATTCCAAAATTACCTGGAGTATAAGAAGAAGATAATTTCTTCTTTGGCGTAACATGAAAAGTAGCACCAGAATCCACAAACCAGCTAGACTCATCATGAACAAGATTGATGGCATTCTCACCACAAGCAACAAGTAGATCATCATTAGCAACAACTGCAACACGATTTTCATTATCGCATTCGTTCTTTTACCGTCTCATATCTCTCTTATGCTTGTAACAATATTTCATGATATGCCTTTTTCTGTTGCAATAGTCATATGTAACATTCTTCAATTTGGACCTCGACTTGCTTCTAGTTTTATCTTTATCATTCGGACCTCTGGACTTGTTTCTCCCCCTCTCTTCAGTAACCAAAACATCAGAGTGTGAAGATAAAGAAGATGAGGTCTGAGATCTTCTTCTCATCTCTTCATTCAAGACACCACTCTTAACATATTCCATAGTTACAACACCACCGGGAGCAGAATTAGTTAAAGAAACTCAAAGAGTCTCCCAAGAGTCTAGCAGAGTATTAAGAAGCCAAAGTCCCTGAATTTCTTCATCAAACTTTACACCTATTCCGGACAGCAGGTCAAGGACACCCTGAAAATTATTTATATGATCAGAAATAGGACTGCCCTCTTTATACCTGATATTCATCAATTTCTTAAGCAGGAACAACTTGTTATTGCCAGTCTTCGAAGCATAAAGTGTCTCGAGCTTGTCCCACAAACTTCTGGCATGTGTCTCATTCACAATATGATTTCTAACATTATCTTCAACCCATTGTCTAATATAACCACAAACCTGTAAGTGCTCAAATTCTCAATCCTCATCTATCATGAAATGAGGTTTAGTAGACGCAAACACAGGTAGATGCATTTTCTTGACAAATAGAAGATCTTTCATCTTGTCTTTCCAAGTATGATAGTTACTACCATTCAAACACACCATCTTGCTCATATTTGCCTTCATCATTCAAATCAACAATCAATAACAACCAATGCTTTGATGCCACTTTGTTGGGAAAGACAGAGGCACTATGAAAGAGTCCGACATGGTAGCAGCGGAAGAATACCCAAGTCTAAACTTTTCCTTCCAATTTGAACTAAGAGGAGACAAGCAAACCAAACAAAACAAAGTAATATGACAGCAAATGAATTACCACACAAATGCGATAAAGCAAGAATAAAGACAATCACACAAGACACCAAATTTATGTGGAAAACCTTTTGGTGTGAAGAGTAAAAAAATACGGGACCAAACCTCCACTATAATCACCAAATAGTCACAATATTGTTCTCGAAAATGGCCACAAAACAAGTGCCAAACAACAAGAAACAATACATAAACCACAACACCAAACACTAGAGAAATAAAGGAGTGAAAGCACAAAAAATGCAGCTACTGTTCGGGAATGAAGAACAGGAGCTACAGGACACCAAATCAAGCTCCGTCAGTTCTTAATCAAAGATTGAGATGAGAGGAACAATTAGTCCAAAAATCAGCTCAATCAGACAAGAAACGAAGCGAAAATCGCAATTTGAATTTGACAGCTGTGGCTGGAATTTAGGTGCGAAAATCAGCTTTGATTTTCTCTCTTTGGCTGCTGAAAACTCTCTTTTTGGATGGTGAATAAGACCTAAAAAGATTAATTAAGACCTAAAAAGATCAATATATGTGCCCCATAGTAATGGGCCTATGGGCAAAAGTAGATTGTTTATTTATCCACATGAGAAGAGAAAAAGACCCAATAACCCAACAGAAATATAGTTTTATGCGTAAAAGTCCACTAAAATTGTAACAGATAAAATAGGTAATATAATGCTAAAACCTTAGAAGATTAAAACTCACACTTTTCATATTCGAGTAATTTTCACCCCACTTTATTTACCGCTAGATCACACCTTTTAGTGACATATATAGCAGCAAAATATCTTGCAAACAATGGGAAATCGTAGCTAAGATAAAGCCAACTAGGAGGTTGCATTGTATCTTATACAAATGATGAAAGAGAGAGAAATCAGTTTTGGATCAAAACAATAAAACAGAAATGTGATCTGCACGTAACAGGAATTATAGATGTTAGTTGGATCATTTTTATTTTTCTACATTTGTTTAAATTACTATTTTTATTTTTATTTTTTAACATCATGTACTTTAATGTATACGTACTGGTCATGAATTGAAGTTGCTTCAAGTCTTGAATGCTTTTTTGTCATTTATCCGTGGGGGCAATGAGAAGTTTCTTTATGATATAATACAAAATATTTTTGGAATTTAGTTGAAGTAAAAGACAACCCCAGTAAATCACAACAATAAAAACAATCTAGAACTGGACAAAAAATATTACAGGATTGATTTGTTCAAAGATTGTGCTCACACTGTTTAGACAAAAGGATTTTGATATAAAAAAAATTCAGGTAATCCATAAAAAATTCTCCACCTAGTTCATGTTTCCAATTTAATAGTTTTTGTTTTAGTAAAACTATTAAGAGAAGTGAAAAAGTAGAATGAGTATTGGACATATAAAATTGAAGGGCATGACACGTAATGTGAAAAAAATAAAAAATGATAACTAGATAGTTCTAAATTCTAATGGAGGAAAGCACTATTACCATTAAATTGAATAGCAACTAGAAAATTTCATAAATAACTTTAGAGCGTAACTACGAGACATAACTATAATTTGCACATTTACGAAACTTAACATTGTTAGATGCTACAATTTGTCGTGCAGAAGAGTTGTATCAGGTTGATATCAGTTGTATCAACGAAATAGTTGTTTTCATGTAGTGGATATCATCTGGATTGAGAAGATATCAGTTGTATCAGCATAACTCTATTAGTTGAAAACACGCGAAAGAGTTGTACATTGGTGTAGTTTCAACAAAACCCAAAATGCAGCTACAATCATAAATTTTTGAATGGAAGCTACCTATCATAAATACAGTCTAATAGCCTATTTGACCAAACTTAGTTTTCTCTCAAAGTGCTTACTTTTACTCGAAAGTGCTTATTTTGTAAAAAAAATAAGGTGTTGAAAAAATATTTTTCTTACAAGCTAAAAAAAATAGTTTCTTCTTAAAAGCACTTTTGAGAAAAATACACTTCAAAACAATTTTAAAAAGTTTGGTCAAACACTAATTGTTGCCCAGGAATCTTTTAAAATTTATTGATCAAACACAAATTGCTTATCACCAAAGTGCACTTCTACAAAAAAAAAATGATTGTTAGAAGTTTGGCTAAACAAGCTATAAATATTTGATAAATAACATAAATACTAACCATTTTGGAAGTAATTACACTCTCTCCCACTTTTTTAATTAGTTTACTCTCTCTCCCTATTAATATACACAACATAGCCGACATATATATAACATTCTGTGTATATGTGAAATTTTTGTAATATGTTTAGGAAGTTGAAATTTTTTTTAATATTGAAAACATATGTTGTGTATTTGTGTAATTTTTTGATAAATATTTACCACGATCATGTAATTTCTTCGAAATGGAGATACGAGTAGTTAATTTGGGCCGATCCGATTAATTAAGGTGAGTGAACCGGGCTCATTAAGATGAGTTATCGGCCCACAGAAGAGAAGTGGTCCATCCGTAAATGTCACCATCCAAAACTAAATGCCTTCCGCGTTAGCCGACCTGTGAACTTGTCGGCTTCCATGACGTCATTTTCAAGCCGATTAATTTTATCGGCTCAATGGGACCCACAAATCATTTCTAGTAGTTTCAAATATAGTCAGTATAAAAATTCTTATCCTAGAGCTGCCCGGGAACACAACATCCTCATGTACACGTGGAGGAAATTTAGTGGTTGATTACAGTGCCAGGTAGACATTTGTCACATGGGAAAAATCAATCATAATTCATGGCTGCTGATTTGGGACATCAGTTTTGATCATGGTGAGAATCCTATTGATTCTCCTTATGATTAGAATTAGTGTGTAGTATTTGTTTTGATATCATCAGCATGTGATATCCATGATTGACAGTTGATTAGTTTATTCTTAATGATCATGCCAGCAGTCAAATTACTTTGTTTAGGTTATCTTGTTGGATTTCCTTCTATTTCCCGTATCGGTTTTTGATTGGGAAAAGATTTGACATTCTTTTGCACGAACAATAATCCTAAAAATACATTGTAATCTAGTATTTAGCATTCCTTAAAGAGGAAATATAAGTATCTAAGTCCCAACACACTTGATTAATCATTCATTAAGGATGCAAAGAGCATAGAAAATTGCAATGCCTGTCCTTGAGTTATTTGTTTAATTCCTTTTTTAGTCCTTGTAATATAACATATTCAACCTTCAATTAAATAAAACGGATGAGTCTAATCCAACTTGCTTATTGCTTATGACTGAAGCAAAATGGTTATTTGTTGTTTGTTAGTCTTCAAAATTCAAATGATAGACTCGCATTGAATGAGTTGCATCAGTATCTCTATTTTTGAGCTAGGGATACACTATATCCTCCCATGACCCCCACTATGTGGGATTATACGGAGTATATTGTTGTTGTATGCAGGGTCGTTTGGTGCACCGGATGAAATAAGTAAAGATAACTGATGGAACTATTTTATCCCTCCCTCCCATGGGATAGTAATTCCACCATTTTAGTACAAATTGTCGGATAAAAAAGTTCCGAAATTAAGTAACACCTTATACCAAACATGGAATAAAGTTAATCTCAAACTTTATTTTTCTTATCTCTTCTACCAAAAGACCCTGAATGAGTTGAATGTAGATTTTACTCGGACCAAATTGGATTTGGTCAGAGGGAGCGCCTTAATGAGAAATTGGCTTGGGCCCATCATTGCCAACTTTGTGGAACTGTTTTTTCTCAGAGTTCGTGTTCCCATTTACTAGAAATGAACAACCACACAAGTCGGCAAGGACATAGATAGGGAAAACACCCAACATCAAATCAAATCAATGCAGCATTCAAAGAGGTTTCTTTGTATTGTACAAAACATTTGCTGTACATACATTGTATGTACAGTGCCTCTATGTCAAATTCAATGGCCTCCTTTTGTCCGCAAGCTTCAAAGTCACCGTGTGGTCATGTGAAGAGGGTGGGGGCTAGCTTTTATCTCTTTCACAATGTTCTATCATTTTCTCCACATTTTCTAGAACTAACCTTCCCATGGATCCCACTACAACAATTACAACTACATTCTTATAGTCCACTCCTATCCAATAGTATTCTCAAAATTCCCAAGCTGCCCATTTCGTGGGCATGACAAATGACCCCTCAAGACCACTCCACCAATCAAGTTCACAAATGAACAATAGAACAATGTCTAACTCGTCCTAAAATTCTAACCATCCTTCAGAAATAGAAGTATTAGGGCGCTAAAATAAATTCAAATTCAGGTGTAAACCAAAATAAAAGTAAAGCAAATACCAATGTAACTTCAACAAAGATGCATTGATTTAGCACCCCCATCCAATATGAGACAAAATGGCATGGAAGATCAGGATGAATGTCAGCAAAAGAAGTGAGATAGGTTTCACTCGAGTTTGTTTAGCTTGTGTTAATCGGGTATTATATATGTAAAAGCTCTGGCTTCCAGGTGCAGCAAAAAGGGTTATCTCACAAGTCACGACATCCGGCCCCTCAACATGGCTTCTGCTTTCCTTACCTGCTTCAGGGGTCCAATGATGAAAACCTGATCAAACAGGGAAGATTGGTTATACATACCAAATCAACACCCCTCAACCCTTTTTTTTTTTTTTTTTAAAAAAAGGAAGCTGTCATTCTACTATTCTAGTTAGCTTGCACTTTTGATGTATCATATTACTCAACTTCTTCGTTTCCCAGGCTAATTTTAACACGCTAAAATGCAATTCTCAAGGCATTTTAAGGGTGCAGACAATTATTATGGAATCCTTTTCAAGTAAAATATTTTTAAAGGATAAATTGGGACTCATCTGGAGCTCGCCTTGGCGTGGGGACAAAAACCTTGGGCCAGAAGTGTGAGGCTCTTGTCCCGCGAGACTTAGCCTCAAGCACCCAAACATACGCTGTGAACGAGCCCAATGCGGCTCATCCTACCTTCAAATTTCTTAACTAATCCTTGACTTTTCTAAAATCCTTTCACTGATCACTAATCTAAAGTTCGAGAATATTGTAACTCAAACAGGGGTCCAAGGAAGAAAACCTGAACAAACAGGGAAGATTGGTTATACATATCAAATCAACACCCCTCAACCCATTTAAAAAGAAAAAAGAAAAAGGAAGCTATCATTCTACTATTCTAGTTAGCTTGCACTTTTGATGTATCATATTACTCAACTTCTTCGTTTCCCAGGCTAATAGTAACGTTCAAAAAATGCAATTCTCAAGGCATTTTACAGGTGCAGACAATTACCATGTAATCCTTTTCAAATAAAATATTTTGAAAGGATAAATTGGGACTCATCTGGAGCTCGCCTAGGCTGGCGACAAAAACCTTGGGCCAGAAGTGTGAGGCTCTTGCAGCGCGAGACTTGGCCTCAAGCACCCAAACATACGCTGCGAACGAGCCCAATGCGGCTCATCCCACCTTCAAATTTCTTAACTAATCCTTGACTTTTCTAAAGTCCTTTTCACTGACCACTAATCTAAAGTTCGAGAATATTGTAACTCAAAATTGGATCTAATATCACATATTATCTGACTAAGAACACCATAAGAGTGAATACAGAAACTTGTCTGAGAAAAATCTATCTTCATTTTGCTAGGTTTTCACATTCAATTCTCTATATTTGCATCTCCAAATCTTGTTTCTCTACTCTAACCACGTTGATAATGACAGCAACATTGACCTTTTGAGCTATGGAACTTGTTTATTAAATAGTCATGTCTTAGCAATTAACAGATGCAAATAATTCTAGTCAAACTCTACTCTTTTAGTGAGGGATTATAGTATTCAAGTTGCTTCTTGATTTATTAACTTATTGGAAGTGCAACGTGATGGGTGTATTATGCAATTATGAATTATTTCTATAGGCTAAAAGTCATTTATTTGTCTAAAACTTGGTTGCATCTAAAACCAAAAATACAATAATGACAAGAGTAGTCTTTTTTTTCCCGGGGGAAACTGCTACCTCCCATCAGCACAAGTATCGGGTCACTATGTTCATCAAGGCTTGGACAAATGGGAAGAATTCAACTAGACTAGTGTTTTTGCCTCTGGTGAGGTTTGAATTATAGTACTAAAAATATTTCTAGAAACAATTTAACATGAAAATTCTCGTTTACATATAAATGTGTATGGTTTGTTTCTTACCACATGTTTCAAAAGTTTTTCTTTCTTTCATAAACTCCTTGTCCAATCAGACCACCACATATTTACATAAATTCAGAGGGAGGGAGTACATGTTTATATTTACCAACCTTGTCTGGCGCTCCCTTTGATCCACCGATTACGATTTCTGCCCTGCAAAACGTTTCATATTAGGGCCCACTAATAGCATGTTTGACCAAGCTTCCAAAATCTACTTATTTTGAGAAGTATTCTTCGAAAAAGTACTTTAGGAGAGTAGCAATTGGTGTTTGGCTGATCAATTTGAAAATCGCTTTTGTCGATATTAGAGCAGTAATTTGTACTTGGCCAAGGTCTGAAAAGTGCTTCTAGAAAAAAACTATTGCTATTGCTCAAAACACATTATTTTCATATAAGCTTGGCCAAACACTTCAATTCTCTAAAGAAAGCACTTTTTGGGAAAAACAAATAAGTACTTTTAGCTTCAATCCTTAGCCAAACAAGCTATAAACCAGCAAATAAGAATGATTAAAGGGAGAGACTATTACTTGCATGATTCTTTGATTGACAAAATTGAGGATCCTTTTCTACCAATAACACATCCCATTTTCCCGGGTGGCACATCAAGCACGGACAAAATCTCGTCTTCCAATGTATCTCGTTCCACATTGAGGAAATCTGACAAGACGAATCACATTTTAGCAGAAATGCACTAACATTTTATTGGTTAATAATGTCTAGAAATTTGATAAGCTGCAGACTTTCACAAATTAAATTTTCAAAATCATGATAGTATTTTCAATTCATATCTCCAAAATAGGCTAATCCAGTCAGCCTTCCACTTACATGAAACACATCCAACACTTCTTGTGTTATACTTTTCACGGGCAGCTTAATTCTCTACTGACTAGGTGATCAAACCCAGCAAAAGTCAGGACAAGGCTCCAATGCCTTAATATAATTATGAAGGATAAGAAACTTCTCTGATTATATAAAAGAATATCCATACAAAACAACATATATGTTTTGGCACCACTATATGCATTCATGACCTTGGTAGAGAGCTCGAGATAACCTGGAATAGAAGGAATTGCTGGCCAATCAGCATATTCGTTGTCACTAATGCAGAAACACCGACAACAAAGTGAACCACGAACTGCAAGTCTCCATAGTGATTGCTCACTCAATTTCTCCATCATCTTATGGAATACGTATGGAAGAAATCGAACATCATCAGCAGCTGCACGGACCATCAGATCAGATAATGGTCTGTAGGCCCAAAACTGAGGATCCTGTGGAAAAGGTAATTAAGCCATATGATTCTAGAAGGTACATAAACCACGAGCCCACAACACTGTGCAGAAGAGGGAGTACATAAGCATGGAAAGATGCTCCATATAGTTATTCTAAGACAAACATGAATTTGAGAAGTGAAAGGTTGCCATCATGTATAACTGAGAAAAAACTGAAGCCTTTTGGCTAGTATGTTATCTAAATGCAGACCATTTATTTGTGACCGACCACTATTTTGAAGAGCCATGAGGTTTCGGGTTCAAATCCTAAAGAGAAGAAAAAAACACTGTGATTTCTTCCCATCTGCCAAGCCTTACGGGCAGAGTTACCTGATAGTTATGCTGGTGGAAGGTAGCAAGTATCTAGTGGAATAGTTGAAGTGCATGCAAGACATACCAGATACTATCGTAATAAGAAATAAAAAAAATAAGCTATTTTGAAGAGGGCATAGTTAAGAGGAGCAATAAACAATAAAAACCTTATCAACAAACCCATCCCTTGCAACTCTAAGTATTAGGTGGTTATTTTCCAACAGCAGCCAGCAGGGATTTTTCATCTTATTTTTCTACTACCAAAGTTTTTCAAAACCTCTTGGCAAAAGGGTCCAAGAACTTTCTCAAAACGATCTTTTTCTCCTGTAAGGCTTTTAACTGTGGTCTGGGAATGATATCGAAGTACGCATGTTCCACATGATAGGCATGTCAACTGAATAGGAGAAATAGGTAAAACAGAATCCAACCTCCTTCAGAAGAGAACGGACTTCTTTTTTCTCCACATATGATATACCTGCAATCACACAAAAGAGATACAAGGAAAAGGAAAGTGTATTAGCAACATTAATCTGTCCATGAACTTCTATTTTACAACCGACAATGAGAAGCTTGACATATCAAGCTTTTCCTACTCATGATCATCATTAAAGTTCATTGAATGCCCTACGTTTTTATGAGCAAAAGCAGTCAGAGAGAAGAGGCGGTTAGAGCTACAATCCACTGGAAGTGCAAAATATATTTGAGGTTGTATTGTCACTTGTCAGTAACAAGAAGAGTCCTTGCTGTAGAACTATAGAATTGTTGCTTCATTTGTTTTCATTATTTATGGTTTAAAGTTATGAACTAACCAGAAAAGATTGTTTGATATTCATTACCATAACTTCTTGAAATGTGCATATTAATTTGTTCCCTAATCAAAACTTACAAACAGTATCAATTTCCAATGCCATCTCTTAATATGCATAGCTAACACAATGGTGAAAACACATTCCTCAAAGAGAGATGCACTTCAAAGAGGAAACTTTGCAATTCTTTTCTTTGGTCTTTAATGATTAAAGACCACAAGAGCAAGCATAATCACTACAGAATCCTAGATGATGTCTTCTATTATTCTTGGCACCATCAGCTGTCGTTTTGAAAAAAAAAAATACAAGAATCTTATTTATTTATTACCGAAAACCATAACCAGTGACTCTTATACTTTCTAGAACTAGTTCTCAAAACCAAATCAAAATGTTTCCAGGAATCAAAAAACAAACCAAACTTAGCTGGTCATCCAGTGGGAGTTCTTGCATTTAACCACTCAACATTCAGATATTTGGTGCAGTCACCACATGGGAAAAGGTAAAGAGAAGCTGAACAGGGCATAGTACCACAATAGCGTGGATCTCCAAGAAGGCGCACAAAAGAGATATGGCCATCTGGTGCGCTCTTCTTCCCCATCTGTTCCTCTATCAGATAATAAGCTATCTGTACAACATAGAAAGATAAGCAATCACTGTAACATAAAAGCAACTTTCTTTCGCTGTTGGAAGTAAGTTAATATTAAGGAACTCAATAGGCATTAAATAAACCATATCTGAAATAAATAATCAGTGGGAAATGATTCATTTAATAATCCAAGATAGATTTTTACTGCATGGTGGAAGAAGTTTATCATCATCGGCAGCAACTAAAAGGAAAAGTGTCTGTAACCGTATTGGAGCAGGTTGGATGAAGTGGAGGCTCGCCTCGGGAGTGTTGTGTGATAAGAAGGTGCCCCTTAAGCTTAAAGGCAAATACTACAGAGTGGCAGTCCGTCCAATCATGCTGTATGGAACAGACTGCAGAGTGTTGGCCAGTCAAGAACTCCCACATTCAAAAAGTAAAGGTGGCGGAAATGAGAATGTTGCGTTGGATGTGTGGACTTACTAGAGGGAATAGAGTAAGGAATGAGATTATCCGGGAGAAGGTGGGAGTGGCTTCGGTGGAGGACAAGATGCGGGAAGGAAGGCTGAGATGGTTTGGGCATGTGATAAGGAGGGGCACGGATGCCCCAGTTCGTAGGTGTGAGAGGCTAGCGTTGGATGGCTTCAGGAGGAGGAAAGGTAGGCCGAAGAAATACTGGAGGGAAGTGATTAGACATGACATGGAGCAGTTTCAACTTACTGAGGACATGACCCCAGATAGGAAGGTGTGGAGGTCGCGGATAAGGGTAGAAGGCTAGGATGAGTGCGTGGGTTGTAGCAAGTAGTTAGAAGAGCTCATGTATAGCCGGGTTAGCAATCCTAGGACTGTATCCATAGGTAGGAGCCCCTAGTCAGGAGGGTTTGGGGGTGGTGGGTGCCTTTGGTCTGTGAGTGTATGTTACTACTAGATGGTTGTCCTATTCCAGATGTCCTTTTTTTATCTCGTATTTCATATTGCGCTTATTTATCTTATTTCGTATTGCTCTGATTTCTATTGTATTACGTCTTATTCCTTATTTATGTTATGCCATACATCCTGCTTCATGTTTCATTACGCTCTTGTTTACTATTCTTTATCTTGAGCCGGGGGTCTATCAGAAACAACCTCTCTACTTCTTCGGAGGTAGCGGTATGGACTGTGTACATTTTACCCTCCCCAGACCCCACTTTGTGAGAATACACTGGATTTGTTGTTGTTATTGTTGTTGAGCATCTCCTAAATAATCAGTGGGAAATGATTCATTTAATAATCCAAGATAGATTTTTACTGCATGGTGGAAGAAGTTTATCATCATCGGCAGCCACTAAAAAGAAAAGTGTTTGTCCCCAAATTACCATATAAAGGTCAAAAACAAATTTAAGATTTCATCATTTGAGCATCTCCTAAAATTAGATACAATCTCCAATAAGTAACAAAAGTGATGCAGTAAATTTAACAAAATATTTTTTTTGACGAAGTAAATTTAACAAAATATAACGAGAATATATACTAGCAAACCCCGACTAGAAATCAAAACTATACGGCTGGGAAATCAGCACAATCCAGTGAACAATAATAAGAAAGACGCCATACGTATGAGGTTGTAGAAACGAAAACACGCAATGAGTATTCAAAGAGCCAGATTAAACAGCAGGAGAGTAATGCGTGAATCACTTATTACTTTTGTTAAAAGGTATTGCACGTGATAACAGGAGAAACTAGTAGTCAAGTGGCTCGAAAGAAAGCACCAGAAGCTAACCTGGGTATCCATAACATTGTGCAACTTGATACCAAACTGATAGTATAATGCCTGAAAAAGACAGGAAAAATGTGACAAAAATGATACAAGAGGGAAAGAAGGAACAAGAAGAGATTAAAAGAAGTTCTATAAGACCTCACCTCACTATCCCGTTTGCAGTCGTGAATAACTTTTGTGATATAGATAGACTCAAGAGCAGGCTTGCAGGCATTAATCAACTCTTTCCCACCACGAATTGCATCAACCAAGTAAATAGCATCCGGAAAAGCAAGCTGTTAATTTAAATGAGGAAAGGTCAATCATAAGGTAAATAACATGGCCAAACCCCACACAAATTGCTACCCATAACACCATAAACTTGGGAAGCTAAGCATGGAATCACCTAACTACCAACCAAGACAGTCAGTTTACACATCTCACAAATTTTACACCCGAATGGACTTGGGATGCAAAATAGATGAGCTTTTACCAATGCCCAAAATGGTCGATTTTGGGTTGACAGTGTGCTTGAGTACAAGCCTTGACATCTCAAACTCGGGCACTGAACCCATTAGTTTGGAACAAAGCAGGTATTTGATTTGGATGCACAAAGTCTAAAAGATGATTATAGCTATGGTCTTCACATTCTGCTATTGTCAGGCAAGGGAAGTTTAGGAGATAATTCTCTGGATGTCTGCAACTTATACAAACTTCTTCTTCAAGAAATGTACCAATGGCAATGCATATTTGCTTTGCAAGAAAAAATATAGTATTAAGTAAAGTTACTCATAATAGACTTACAAAGCTACTATTGAATAACATCATAACATCATAGTATTGGAAATCAAGTGAGGCACGAAGTTGGCATCTACTCAGAACATGTGAGAACTGAAACAAACCTGCACAATACAGAGAGCTCCGTATCTACCAAGGTCAACACCCTCGCAGTCGAGTCCAACAACCAACTCGTTTTTTGGGGAAGGGTAGAGAAATGGGTCCGGAAGTTGAGATTCATGGCTGATGATATAAATGGGGACTGGTTTAAGAACTACTTCATCATCTGCATGCCTATCACCTGCTCAAATGCATGATAAGTAATAAGAATATTGCCTTGCAACTAACATCACTATCCAAAAAACACTAATCACAAGAAAATGAGCAGCAAAAACAACAAATGAATACTATGATTATCAGGGGAAAACACATGCTGGTGGATTTGTGGCAAGATAGCAATTACTGATTACAACAACAACAGCATACCCAGAATAATACCATAAAGTGGGGTCTCGGAAGGGTAGTGTAGAGTGTACGTAGACCTTACCTCTAACTCAGAGGTAGAGAGGTTGTTTCCAATAGACCCTCGGCATAGCAATCACTGATTGTGGTATGCAAAACATAAAAATCATGGAACCATATAGCAACAGAAACTAAAACCCTAACCTCAACACTGTTCTAAATCTTAAGAGTCATAGAAACTTGAAGAGAGTTAATGGTGTTTTAAGAAGAACAAAACTAATAACATGGAAACTCGAGAATGATAAGAACTAAGAAATAGCACCATCCACCAATATCTCCCCCCACTCCCCTCTCCCATTTGCAAATTTCCGGTAGTGTCAAATCCAGAATCTCAAAGGCAGAAGGGAAGGGAAAGAACTAGGGAGCTAGATAAATCATTACAGTATACGTATAAAGGAAAACGAACTGATGTCCACCAACTACACCAATAAATCCCAAAAAAAAAAGCCCTAATCATTCCCAAAACCTCAATAATTTTAAACAGCACCATCATCGAAGTAAAACTAAGTAGAGAAATCTTAATATCTCAGTTGGTTAGCTACGTATACTTTCACCCTTGTTAACGAGGGTTGGATTCACCAACTTATAATCAGTTCCCCCATTTCCCCTTAACAAATACTAACAAAGTATTGGGGATAAAAGACACCTGAATTGGAGGAAGGCAAAGGAATGTAAGTCTGGTGAAGAGTAGATGCTAAAGCCATGTTATGATCAAACTTTTACACATTCATATGTGCATAACTACCAGTGCTACTGTTCAATGGATACAAACAAAAAAAAATGAAGCACTGAAAGGACCCTAAATACCTGCAGAATGGTACAGTGTGGGGGTCGGTCGCTGCTAATGCTTTTTGCCTTTGCCGTACTTTTTGTCTCTTCTCTCTCTCTCTCTCTGCTTAAACGGAGCAATTTGCATGTTAATGTCTTGCGTGATGCGTCTGTTACACCTTTGTTTGGATAGTTGTTACTTGGGAATCATTTGGTTGGGTGACAAGTAACCAAATTAGTTATTTCGAGATTATTTATTTTGTCAAAATGAGATAAAAATTAACACTATAATTATGGGATAATTAATTTCAAAATGGGTTATGTTATACATTTTATACTCTCCCTTTGTTTTGTTTTAATTGACCCTATTTGTTAAAATATTTGTTTCAATTTAATTATTCCTTTGATGAAATCAAGAGAATTTTATTATGTGTGTTCAATACTAACTTTAACATTAAATGACAAAATTAAGTGTATTTACTCAAATTTATATTTTCAAAGCATAACTAATAAGGCTAATTTGATAAAATAAACCCCCTAACTAATATTTTCTTAATGGGTGTGCCAAATCCATAGGGACCAACTAATATAAAACTCATTTTGAAATTAATCTCATGATTAGTACCAAAAGAGCCCTTATTGTATAGTGTTTGTAATTAATATACAATGTTTATTTTGATGATTAGTCAAATTGTATTGTGTTAGATACGATGAAAAATTTCATTTTATATAATGACTAATGGACGAAGAGTATACATTAACCACATTGTATGATAGTCCGTCATAGGCCCTCCTCTAATACTATTTATGAGATGTTACTGAATATATTATTGTTGTTACGATAGTTAGCTTCATTTCTAACCATTTTTCATTTAATGTTTCGTTTTGCATCAAAATCAGTTTTTATCGCACAATCCAGTAATTGGAAATACTCTTATCCGTATTCAAAATTTGTTGACCATAAATGTGTAAGTGATTTACTTTGAAATGACAACGACAACGTCACTATTGTGTTTTGTGAGAATTAAGAACCCGCAGGCCGGCAACGCAACACTTAAATTCACCAATTTTGATCATCCTTAGACCCTGTCTGAGCTGCAGTGCATAATTACTATGAAGATATTCATTAGGCCAAAGTCATCGAGAGATAATTAAACTTGTTGCGAAAATTCACTTAGATCCCTCAACTAAGGCATGTTTCTATCAAACTCCTAAATCCCCCGAATTTTGTTCCAATTGGACATTTTTTTCCCTATCAGTAAAAAGCTCAAAGTGTGTGTTGCACACACGCGATGACGTGGCAAAACGAGCTAATTGAAAGCTGACACGTGGCATTGTGGGTCCAATAATTATTAAAAATTAATTATAATTTTTTTAAAAAATATATATAAAAATGGCATTGAGGAAATTATTAAAAAATAATTCTAAAATTATTTAAAAAATAAAAATAAAAAACTGATTATTTAAAAAAAAATTATAATTTTTTTTTAAAATGAAATAAATTATTAAAAAATTATTTTTAAAAAAAAATTATAAAATTTTTTAAAAAATGAAAATAAAAAATGGCATTGAGGATATAAATTATGAAAAATAATGATAAAATTATTTTAAAAATAAAAAACTGATTATTTTAAAAAAATTCTATTTTTTTAAAATAAATGAAATAAATTATTTAAAAAATAAAAAATTAATTATTAAAAAAATTATAAAACTTTTTTTAATGAAAATAAAAAATGGCATTGAGGATCCAAATTATGAAAAAATAATTATAAAATTATTTAAAAAATAAAAATAAAAAACTAATTATTATAAAGAAGTTATAAGAATTTTAAAAGATGAAAATAAAAAACAGAATTATTTTTAAATTCAGTTTTATTTTTTAAAAAAATATTGGGGCCCTCTAATGATTTTTGGGCCTTTATTTTTTTTTTTAAAAAAAATTGTTATTAAAAAATTTTTGGGGCCCTCTATGCCACTTGACATCTTTTTATTCGTAAATTAGTAAAAAAAAATGCTCCTCACGCGCCTACCACGATGACACTGCACGCGCAGTGCCACATAGGCAAAAAATGTCCAATTGGAACAAAATTCGGGGGGTTTAGGGGTCTGATAGGAACAAGCCTTAGTTTAGGGGTCTAAGTGAATTTTCACAACAAGTTAGAGTGTCTATCGATGCCTTTTGCCTATTCATTATGTCATATATCATCAAATATTACAAACTTTTCTACCTGATATATTTTTCGATGAAGATTGTTTGGCTGACCGGCTATGCTATAATGTAGCGCGATATTGGCTGCTACGCTTCAGACATGCACTAGGTAAGCTTGATTTTATGCAGTAGCTTGTAAATTACATGAGATGTAAACTTTATTAAGCAAGTTTGGTGCGACATACTAAACTCAATTGAAATTTGGGGTAAATTTCATCCATGTCACTTAATTTTTGTATCTATTACCCAAAAGTCTTTTTTTTTTCCATTCATTTCATTCATGGTCACTTAACTTTGTGTCTATTATGCAAAAATCACTTTTCTTTCATTCATTTCATCCATGGTCATTTAACTTTACTCCGTCCATCACAAAAGTCACTATAACCGGATTTTACAATAATTCCATCGGAAAAATGATGTGGCAACCTTAATTAATTCTTAATTTTAATTTAAGTGAATATATAATATATTACTTATATCTTGACCGTTTTTATATGTACACAACCCAAATTTCCTTACGAATTATTTAATTAAAGAATATCAATTTTTTAATAGATTAGATTACCTAATGAAGACTATTTACATAAAAAAATAAAATTGGTTGATATTTTTATGAAACATTTCATAATATTGCATTCATCTGCCAAAAAGGTGCATCGATAAAGAGTGATAAACAAGATAAATTCTTCAAAACACATAAAATAGAAATACAAGTTTGATATTATTTTAAAAAAATAAATTATTTTAATTCTTTGAAGATAAATCAACATGCTACAAATAGTTTTAAAATAAAATCTTTTTAATTGTGTCATTGAATAAGTATTGTCAAAATTTGTACAAATAATGTTATATTAACGTACAATTTTGTTAATAAAAGTTATAAAATATAAGTACTTTAATAGATAAAGAAATTATACGATATCTAATTTTTATATTTATCAATTAAATTAATTAAACAATATGTAATTTATCAGAAATTGAATATTATAATAAAAAAATTTAAGAGAATTAATCTATTAGTCAAACAATTAAAAATACAAAGACAAACTCAATAAATAGAGTAGTTTATCATATTATTATGATATGTCGAATGCAAAGATTCAAGTAGCAAGAAAAAGAATATGTGAAAAAAATAATTTTATCAACTACATATCACATTTTAGAGGGAGAAAAATAATTTTATCAACTACATGTCATAATATATTAGTGAAAAATAATAATTTACCAACACATGTCTCAACTTTAGAGGATTTTAAGAATATATAAGTAAAATTTCATTTCATAAATGTAAACACCTAATTTTTTACCAAACCTAAGTGTTTTTTTTTTCGTCATTTTAGTGTTTGATTTGTTTTTTTAGGGTTTATATTAAATATTTTAAGTTTATCTTATTTTTACTAAATATGTTTTAAAAATTTTGAAAACTACAAAAATAGAGTCACATTTTTAAATAAGTTTTATTTATTATTTATTTATTTATTTATTTTTTAGGAACAAGTAAAATTTGCTAAACTATATTGATTTTCTTCTTTTAACTTTTAATAAATAATCTAGTGATATTAATACTCCGTAATCATGTTTTAAGACTAATTATTTAACTTGTATTTTATTGATTTTAGATAAATTTTATGTTTCTTTACTTTTATTTAAAACATTAATTTTAAAATAATAAAAAGAGAAAAAGAAAAAGAGTCCTAAAACTACCCATGTTCCCATAACCAACCCCCATTACCCCTATTTTCCCATATCCTCCTCCCTCACGTTCAACACACGCATACACTCATATAATACACACACAACAGAAGAGGAGGACGGCTGGAGATAATTAGAGGAGACAACAACATTGAAAACAAGAGACAAAGAAGAAATTGAATTAAAAAGAGAAGCGAAGAGGTCAAAGTTGTGAGATTTCTGTTTGAGTTTTTCGGACGTCATTCGTTCTTTCCTTTAATTAGTTCATCACACAGGTTTCAACTCTATTCATTTTATGTAATCTATAGTGAATGAAAGTATGAATCAAAGAATGAATGAAGATGTTTAAATGATTTTATGCATTATTTAGTATGTAAAGTCTCTTCCATTATTGTATCTTATTTGCTTATGACTATTTTTATATCGTGTTATTGATATGATATTTATATTTGACTAAGCATGTATATATTTTCGTATACAAGCTCACTTCTTTTTGTGTACTTATTCTATGTGTTACTTTGTTTAACAATTGAAAGAACTTATCATCAACTTATTTTAAGATTTTGTTTACGTTTCATTTCATTTTTGGAGGGCTGATAGAATTAAATACACACTCGTTACATAGAAGGCGTGGGCTATTCAAACATGGAAAAAGTGTAGTATGTTACGGTCACTGTTAGAATATTTGATGCTATAAAACATACTTTGTTGATATAACTTTTTTTTTTAAGTTTAAGAAATTATATTGGAGCGTTTATCAAGTTCCTTTTACGTTCAAAAAGAAATCAGCTTTAGGCCCCATGATGTTAGGAGCCCCAAACTTTCTTAATATGACTATTAGTTTATTTAAAACTTAATGTAATATTTGTTCAAATAATTTTTTTTTTCTTTAGCACTATTAAGTTATGTAACGAATAGTTATAGATAATTAGATCTTATTTTCATATTGTAGAAAGTAGTATATCTTATTTTAAGAATATATTTAGTTCATTACAGACAAAAATTCAATTTCTCATAGTAAGAAAATCAAGGAAAGAGGAAATTGTGCAAATAAAAGAAAAACAAAACATTTTCTTTAAAGTAGAAATTAATGAACCTTTATAATTGGGGTATGCATAATTGATTATGATGTTCTGGCAATTTACGTGTACAAAAGAAAAAGAATTGTAATATTTTCTGTTAATGAGAACTATCGAGTTAAAAGCCATTTTAATGTTATTAATAGTGATAGTATCACATGGTTCATAACACTCATTTTAAGTTGACATATTTTTATTAAATAATTTATATCCTTCACAATTACTTGTTCATTGTATGACTCTGATTCATGCTTTATATAATTTTGTTCCCCGGCATGCTTTAACTCAAAGATCCTTAGGCCAATAATTGATTGGTTTAAGTTTTAGTGTAGTGTCGATATTTATTTAGTCCAATAAGCGTGAGAATGAGCAAGAATGAGTTGTGGTTTTATTCGAGACCCGTCACAATTGAAAAATAAAAAATAAAGGAGAGAGAAAACCCATTTGTAAGGGAGCGAACTCGAAAAGAATGATTTACGTTCTTGATCTTTAGAAAATTAAGAATTTAATAATACAATTGAAAGTTAGTGTTGACGTTGGAAAGCCCTGCTACCGACCATTCGCTATAATAAAATTAATATATCATTTGACGCCGTTTGAACTGGGTTGGGTAGATTCTAAACCTGTTAGGTGCTTATCTAGACTTGAAAAAATGGGACGATCCATAAAGGCCTCAAAGGCGCGAGAAATGTATCAAAACTTGTGGTATGACCGGAAAGTACTGCTACTGGCAAGCCACACATTAATATAATTAAATAATTTAAAATAAATTCAAAGTAGGATGTAAGTAACTTTTAGGCTAACAAATATTATGTATCCAAGAGATTAATTTAAGCCAGACGTAAGTCATTAAAGCGACCGTGCTAGAACCACGGGACTCGAGGGGTGCCTAACACCTTCCCCTAGGTCAACAGAATTCCTTATCCGGATTTCTAGTTCGCAGACCAAAAATAAAGAGTCATTTTCTTTTGAACGGGGATTCAATAAGGTGACTTGAAACACCCAAACTCAATTCCAAGTGCTGACTCTATAAATAAAATAATCCCTATTCAAAACGTCACTTTAATTGAAAAAATTCGTTTTCTCTAAAACCAACTTCCCTAGCGGGGTCGGATGCGGTAAAAAATAGGGGTGTGACAATAAAAATATCAACCAAATTTTTTTTATGAAAATAATCTTCATTAGTTAATCTAATCTATAAATAAATTGATATTCTTTTATTAAATAATCCATAAGTTATGCATATATAAAAAGGGTCAAGATATGAGTAATATATTCTATATTTACTTAAATTAAAAATTAAGAACTAATTAAGGTTGCCACATTATTTTTCTGATGGAATTATTGTAAATCCGGTCATAGTAACTTTTGTGATGGTCGGAGTAAAGTTAAATCACCATGGATGAAATGAATGAAAGAAAAATGACTTTTGCGTAATAGATACAAAGTTAAATGATCAGGGATGAAATGAATGAAAGAAAAGTGACTTTTGAGTAACAGATACAAAATTAAGTGACCATGGATGAAATTTACACTTGAAACTTGATTATGTTCGTTTGAGTGAAACAATTTAAGTTTATTCCTTCATAACTTTCTTCCAATTTATAATCATAATTAAGTGATTCATCAATTGGCTACGACTTTCCCATTCCGACTAGGAGCAGGTCATAAATGTTTTTAAGACTCCCAAATTAAAAAAATAAATAAAACAGACTTTCCATATATGTATAGTATAACAGGGCAACGAATTCTTTCCTTTTCAGATCATAAAATTAATCACAGTTTATTACTATGTATTATTTCCACAAATCTTAAATACATTAAATAATATTAAAACAACTTAACAATATATACATATATGTAACCTAATTGCTAACGAATTTTACTTTAATTTTACAGATTAAAAAAAACATTTGCATTTATATATCCTTAATAGAACAAATATAAAGAGTAACAGTGAAAACTTGAGAGTTATGCTTACCTGCTAACTTGACTCCGTAATATTCTTTACTTTGAACTCCTGACAATAACACTTAAATTAGTTTTACCATTAACAAAATAAACTCAGCTTAAATAGATTACATGTTCGTTCCTTTGTCTTTGCCTTTGAATTTGAACTTCCAATTATGTGTGTATTTTATTATTTGGATTACCAAAAAAATGAAGAATAAACAAAGTAGAATTTGAGAATTAAGTCACGGCAAGAAGAAGACGTGAAGAAAATTAAAGAAAGAAGATGTTTTTACCAATTCTAAGTCTTTTCTTCAGTTAGCTACTATAATTTTACTTCCTTTTAGGTTAATTGTATTTATTGCTTTTTTAAATTTTTTATATTAAAATAACACTTACTATATGATTAAATTAACTCCATTGGATGTAAACATCGAGTATGGGTAAATTTTTACCTTATTCACATTGTATAATATGTTTTTGAAAGGAAATTTCTTGTAATACTATTGATTATTTTCTCGATTCCAGTCTTATAGCGTTGTCAGGTCAAGTTATTTGGAGATCAAAAGTGTTCATTTTGATTCCCCTAAAAAGTGTTTATTCTAAAAATATAAGGTGTTACACGAAAAATTTTAGGAGAATATAAATGTTTTCAGAGAGTAACAAAATCTATTTTTTTTTTCAGAAAAACTAAAAAAAAAAAAGTAATTTTTTTTTTCCATCTAAGTATATTACATTTGAAACACACTTGAGTCCAACCAGTTTGAACTTGATTTAAAATCATGTTATTTTAAATGAAGCTAACATTTTATTTGGACTTGCAATTTAGATTTTGAAAATCATATATATTCTCATAAACATGCAACTCCATATTGATTGTGTCACACAAAAGAGAGAATAACTCAGTCTGCTTTATATGAATTATGTATGCATCACTATACTACAGCTATGTATTGCTCCTGTTAGACATACAAGTAGTGATGTATACTTCAATACTCATTCCTAAAAAAGAAGTTTCAGAACATTTATAACATTTGTTGTACTAAAATACTGTCATTTTTTTATGTGCCATTGAAGATGCAAGTCTCAAGGTATATATTTACAGCCTTTAATGTAATTTAATGAAGTACAAATACATGTCAAAATCATAGTTAAATAAAGAACTCTATATTCAAATATTTTTTCTGTTCACTTTTAATTACTTGTCACATGTTACTTAGAGAGTCAAATTGTATAAACTTTGACCAATATTTTAATTACTTTTCGTCGTATTAATATACAAAAGATTGCAACTTATAGTTTTTGAATATCTAAAATATTAAATTAATTTAATTTAATTTAGCTTCAAGAATTAGTAAAATTGACTCGCGTAGAGTGAAACATAACAAATAAAAGTGAAGGGAAAAAAATACATAATATAAATATTTTTCATGACTTGATATAATATCCTGACTTTTATCAAGTTAAACCCATAATAAACTAAAACATAAGTACTAGAGTTAAGATTATATATATATACTTATGTGTTAATCGTATCAAATAATGGAAGTGCCAATAAAGGAGGAAAAAGATTTGCTGACAATGGATATCCAAGGTCTTTATCTCCTTTAAAATACATTTGACCAAGAAATTTTGGATTCTATAACTTTGAAAGCTTTATCTAGTTGCTTTTAAAACTTTTTCAGAGTTGAACTTTCAAAATACAATTGACCATAAATTTTCGGAAATACAAGAATTTATCTATATTTGTACTCAAACTAATTATTTTAATCTTCGTTACAAGAAATTCAAATGAGTATGTGTGTGTAACTTAGTCATAATTAAGTGATAAATTTATGTACGAAAGATACGTGTTTTGTACTAATTGATTGGGTATACACATTCAATGCGGATAAGTTTTAGTATAAGCAACATAAACCCCAATATTTTTACCCTCTCTGACTATTTTATAATAATTATTTAAAATCCCATACATTAGTCAATTGTCCTGATACATTACTGATACATTATTAGTTTATGATTTATTATATGCTATAAAGTTATTAATTACAGATAAAAAGGGAAAAAATGATAAATTAGCCTTTAGTTGAGTAATTAATGGAATTTAGTAACGAAATTATCTTTTTAAGTACATAAATTCCGTAACAACTTCATATTTTGAAATTTAAAAATCAAATCAAGTTGATTTCATCATATTCTTTCAAAACAAATTATATCTCCGATCTTTCAATCTTTGTTCATCATGAATATATCAAATTTGTTGAGACATTCTGGAATTTGGTAAAGTGAAATTATTATGAAAATTAAAGAAGTGATGGAATTGTAGCTATTTATTTAGTCCAATAAGCGTGAGAATGAGCAAGAATGAGTTGTGGTTTTATTTGAGATCCGTCACAATTGAAAAAAAAAAATAAAGGAGAGGGAAAACCCATTTGTAAGGGAGCGAACTCGAAAAGAATGATTTACGTTCTTGATCTTTAGAAAATTAAGAATTTAATAGTACAATTGAAAGTTAGTGATGACGTTGGAAAACCGTGCTACCGACCATTCGCTATAATAAAATTAACATATCATTTGAAGTCGTTTGAACTGGATTGGGTAGATTCTAAACCTGTTCGGTGCTTATCTAGACTTGAAAAAATGGGACGATCCATAAAGACCTCAAAGGCGCGAGAAATGTATCAAAACTTGTGGTATGACCGGAAAGTACTGCTACTGGCAAGCCACACATTAATAAAGAAGTGATGGAATTGTAGCTACCGTCAACTAAGTTTACCTCCACAGTGTCATCGTCGTCCTACAGTCATCATAACGTATGTATGTATGTTAAGAAATGGCATAGTATGTATATATGTAGTATTAGTGGAATAAAAATTTAAGTTATAAAACTGGCAATGATAAGCTTCCAGCCGCCATTAATGGCGTAGTCTTCCGGAACCATTCCCTCGCAGTCGAACATCATTAGAGGGACATAACTCTTGGAATCTTCAGCAATGAATTCCTTTCCATGGCCAGAAATTAGCGTGACAGTCCCCAGACGTTTACATCCTTTGCACTGAATGAAGACATGCATGCATGGAAATTAACTAACTCATCAGAGATGAGAAAAACAAAGGGTGGATCTGAAAGTAACACAAGTGCAGTTTTGTGTTTTACCTTTACAACATGGTTGTACGTGCGTCCTTTGTGGGAAGCATATTCACTCATATAAATACACTGTTCTTTGGTTACAGTGTTGCAGCCCTCACATTTCAGCTAAGACGGAAAAATAAGAAGAAGAGAGTGAGTAGATTGTCATTTCGGTTAGCTGAGATAATGTGAGGGCTACTGTGACATTGTAACCAAAGAACAATATATTTATATGAGTGAATATGCTTTCCACAAAGGACGCACGTACAACCATGTTCTAAAGGTAAACCACAAAACTGCACTTGTTGTATGTTACTTTCAGATCCACCCTTTGTTTTTCTCATCTCTGATGAGTTAGTTAATTTCCATGCATGCATGTCTTCATTCAGTGCAAAGGATGTAAGCGTTTGGGAACTGTCACGCTAATTTCTGGCCATGGAAAGGAATCCATTACTGTAGGGATTAACTTTAATATATAAGTAATAAATATCTATCCTTCCAAAAGAAGAAAAAAAGAAAGAAGAAAATTGGCCGAAAGAGACGCCACTAAATTAATGACAAATTTGAAGTTTCTTAATCTTGAATACTGAACCTGCGAATACTCTTGGGTCTTTATGAAAGCCTTCTTCAAGGAAACCCTTATTTAGGGCATGTTGGGACTTAGGGGTCGTTTGACCGGAAACAAGTTATTTTGAAAATAGCTATTTCCTAATAAGTTATCTTATTTGAGATAAATTATCCTATTATATATATGGAATAACTTATCTCATTAATATTATGATATAATACATAAATAATCGAGCACCATTCAACAAAATACAAAATAGAATAATATGTCATTCTATCTTGAGATAATTATACTTTATAGTTTATACCTTAAAGTTTTATTAGCACAGTGAAGGGATTGTTTGGTATAATGTATTAGAATAATAATGCTTGCATTAGATGTATGTACAAATAATATCTTATTTGGTACATTTTTTTGGCCTATGTATAACTAATATAAACATTAGTTATACATCTGTGTATTAAAGTGCATATTATTAATACCATCATTTTCTATGCATTAGTAATGCAAAACATTTCAATACATGCATTAATTTAATAAATGACATAATTGCCCCGATTTTTTTTCCTCACTTTTCTCTGTACTTTGCCTTCTTTTAAAAAAAAATAAAATCTTAGTTGTTGATTGTTTTGATTATCAATGAAAATCACTGGCATAGCAGAGAAGTGGGTTTGATGCCTCATTTCTTCGATGAAAATCACTGGCATCAAATGAGGCATTGGAGAAATTGAGAAATTCTGTACTTTGCCTTCACATAATTTCTCGATTTCTCCAATGCCTCATTCGATGCCAAACCATAATGGGTTTTTCGATTCGAGAATGAACTCACCATGGAAAAGTAATGGTAATTTTCAACAACTGGATTTGGGTTCATTTACTTCACTCTGATAATTGCTTTCAAGAACGACGAGTACATATACACAAAATAAGTCAGAAAATCCAGATTGAACTACAATCATACAAATTTGAGATTTCTACAACAGTTGTTGATGCCGCTTACCTCCTTCTCCACTTGAAAAAGAGTGTGCAAAGCTGAAAGGTAATTTTATAAACGGAAAAGGTATAAATATACCCCTACACTTTAATAAATGGTACTGATATACCCTCCGTTATACTTTAGGTATAAATATATCCTTGCCGTCAATGAAAAGGTAATATATACCCCTGAACTTTGATAAATGCTATAGATATACCCCTCATCATACTTTAGGTACAAATATACTCCTGAACTTTGATAAATGATATAGATATACCCCTGTCATACTTTAGATACGAATAGGCCCTTGCCGTTAATGAAAATGTACATATATACCCTTTTCAACTAGCGATAGAATACGTGTCACAATCTTATTCATTTGCCCTTTTTAAATTTAGTTTATCCCCAGTACCCCATCCTAAAATAATTCTAATTTATACCAAATAATAACTCAAACTCATTCGATCTAATTGAACCTTCAAGGCGCATCTCTATTCACGTGTATTCATTCTCTCTTTCTCGTTCTATTAGATCGGGTCAGGTTTGAGTTATTATTTGGATCGAGTTGTGGGTTAAATTAAAATTATTTTGGGGTGGGGTTGGAATGAATTAATTTAAAAAAAAAATAAAATGAACAGGATTGTAACACATGTGTATTCTGCCGTTAATGAGAAGGGTTAGACACGTGATTTTTGATCCTCCTCGGATTCTAATTTATTTATCGGTATTAAATATTTATATTTATATTTAATCATATATTATTTTAATTATTATTCTTATTTAATAAATTTTTAGTTAAATAAATAATTAAATAAAGTTAACTTTAAGATATTTTATTTTATTTTTTATTTTTTCTTCTAATTTTTTAAAAAATATAATACAAAAAATAAAAATAATATTTTTATTTATAAATTTTTAATAAATAAAAATATTTTGCAAAACATAAAATTAATTAGTTATTATTATATTTATTATTTTATTTATTATTTTTATTATTAATGTCTTCTATTTTAAAAAAAAAAATTATATTTTTCAAAATTCAAAAAAATAAAATCCTATCCTAATCCAAGTAACTGTTCCCCCCTATTCCCCCCCCTCCAAAGTCCTATACTTAAGAAACTCTCCCACCCACCAGACAGAGTACGTACTATTCCTATAGACAGACTATTCAGACAACACTTACAGACTATCATATCAGTAAATGAGATATGTACTACTTTAAAAAAAGTATATACTACAATATATACACCCCTTTTCCGCTCGAGGGATCGAGTCGAAGGGTTTTTCCAATTAAAGTGACGGTATTGAATAGAGATTAATTTATTAACAGAGTCGTCACTTAGAATTGAGTTATGGTGTTCCAAATCACCTTATTGAATCCCTAATCAAAAGGAAATGACTCTTATTTGGTCTGCGAAAATAAAAGACCGGGTAAAGAATTCTGTTGACCGAGGGGAAGGTGTGAGGCACCCCTCGAGTCCCGTGGTTCTAGCACGGTCACTTTTATTGACTTATCTTGACTAAAACTATTTTTGATAAATTATGTTAATAGGCCCTAAAATCGTTCATTTTTATTATACTAAAAATAGTTATTTATGTCTCTTACGTTAAATAAATTGGTAAAATTAATTTTAAAAGTTATATATCAAGGTCCAATATTTCATCCTTAAATTTAAAATGTCTCAAAAAGATGAGTATGCCGCATTCTTAATTGAAACGAATTTTTAAAACGTGCCTAAAATTTATCTAACGCTAAACATCGATTTATTTTTTTTATAAAAATTTTGTAACAATTTATTTGTTCAAAGGACTACTTAACCTTAAAAATAATATTCAACTAAAATAATTAATTAATTTAATAAATAACTATTAAACTTTATTAATAATAAAGAATAAAATAATACAATTCCTAAAGTTAAGAACATGTTTTATAACTTCAAAATGAATATTACTGCTACTATGTTTCTTACTTTAACTAATAAGAGAAACACGTAACAATAAACAAAAACACAATACGGATCAGATTTTAAAAAAGGTACATCGGAGGACAAGAAAACTCCGGTCAGATCTGGTTTGCCCATGGTGCAACAGTGACCGGAGATACTACTGGTTGGTTTATCAGCGACGGAAATCACGGTGATAGTAAAGGTTGGTATCGCGTAGGTTGACGGGAAAGGGAAGAAGGGCAGCGCGGAAAGGAGTCACTGCTTGAGCGACGGGAAAGGGAAGAAGGAAGAAGGTGATGCCGATGGGTATTCTTCTGGCGGGGAAAGGCAACATCGATTGATCTAGTATGTTTTCGAGATCTTCGATAGAACCGACCATATGGATCGGATTTTGGTAATTTAATGATGGTGAATGACCAATTCCGGTGAGGAATCCGTTCGGTTTGGATTTTCCATTTACTGATTTCCTCTCTTTTTTATTCCTTATTCTTAATTATTTTTTATTTGATTTGTGTACGTGAGAAATTGTGAATACGTACATGAAACAATAAGGATGTAAAATCTGTGTAATGTGTATGAATATATGTATACAATATATAATCGAACTGTGATTATTTTAATTGACATGATATGACTGTATGTATATGAAACTATCTCCGTGTACCGATATATTCAGTATCATAATTATATAACTTATAATGACAAAAATTTATCAATTATTCAATTACACATATTAAAAATGCATAAAATTATTTAAACATTTTTATGTATACTTTTACACAATGAAATTTATATATAAATGATTTAGATTCGAATAAAAACCTGTAATTGATTCGAACAGAGTATTGAAGCAAGATATAATCGTCAACCGGAAACTTGAACACAATCCCAATTTCCACTTCACACTTTTTCTCTCTTTTTTTTTTTAATTTATTTATTCTGATATTGTGGATGATGAAGTACGTAGAATCCTCTCTTTTTTTTCTTCTGATTTTTCTGATGTTTTATAGTCTGATATGATAGTCTGTAAGTGTTGTCTGAATAGTCTGTCTATAGGAATAGTACGTACTCTGTTTGGGGGGTGGGAGAGTTTCTTAAGTATAGGACTTTGGAGGGGAAAAATAGGGGGGAACAGTTACTTGGATTAGGATAGGATTTTATTTTTTTGAATTTTGAAAAATATAATTTTTTTTTTAAATAGAAGACATTAATAATAAAAATAATAAATAAAATAATAAATATAATAATAACTAATTAATTTTATGTTTTGCAAAATATTTTTATTTATTAAAAATTTATAAATAAAAATATTATTTTTATTTTTTGTATTATATTTATTTTTTAAATTAGAAGAAAAAATAAAAAATAAAATAAAATATCTTAAAGTTAACTTTATTTAATTATTTATTTAACTAAAAATTTCTTAAAATAAGAATAATAATTAAAATAATATATGATTAAATATAAATATAAATATTTAATACCGATAAATAAATTAGAATCCGAGGAGGATCAAAAATCACGTGTCTACATTTTTTCCCCTCTTTGCGTGAAATTTCGAAGAGTTTTCATACAAAGAAGTAGACAAGATATGATTTTTGATTCTCTAATTATTCGAAATGTAAAAATAAAAAGAAAAATAAAATATAACCGAGTCCTGTTTTTGGACATCCTACCTATCCCGGGTTATAAGAGAATCGGGTCACAAGTAGTTCAAAGGTAATATGGTGAGAAAAAGAGTTAAAAATCGAATGAAATTCCATCGAGTTTTCGGTTGACAACTTCTGCTTTTACATTCAACTGACTAACAAAAAATCAAAAATGAAATAAAAATTGTAATTTCTAAAATCTTGATTCAAATCTTCATGACTTGAACTTAAAAAGTCACCCTATTCTTCAGATGGGCTCCTGACATTGTTATTTTTTTCACCCTGTTCTTCAGGCGGGCTCCTGATCGTCCTCTTTCTTCACCTTGTTCTTCAGGCGGGATCCTGGACTTTTTTTTTCCTTTACCCTGTTCTTCAGGCGAGCTCCTGGAGTTACAACTTCTGCACCCTGTTCTTCAGGCGGGCTCCTGAACTTCTTTTTTTCTTCACCTTGTTCTTCGGGCGGGCTCCTGGACTTTCTTTTTCTTCACCCTGTTCTTCAGGTGGGCTCCTGAACTTCCTTTTTCTTCACCCTGTTCTTCAGGCGGGCTCCTGGATTTGCTTTTTCTTCACCCTGTTTTTCAGGCGGGCTTCTGGATTTGTTTTTTCTTCACCCTGTTCTTCAGGCGGGCTCCTGAATTTGCTTTTTCTTCACCCTGTTCTTCAGGCGGGCTCCTGGATTTGTTTTTTCTTTACCCTGTTCTTCAGGCGGGCTCCCGGACTCAAAGCAAATAGTGAAACAAAAAAATAACATCCCATTCTTCAGGAGGGTCCTGGATATAAAATAAATTCTCATTCTTCAAGAGGGTCCTGAGCATAAAAATAAATTCTCATTCTTCAAGATAATCCTGTGGAGGGTCCTGTCCCATTCTTCAGGAGGATCCTGAACATAAAAATAAATTTCCATTATTCAGGAGGGTCGTGAACATAAAATAAATTTCCATTTTTCAGGAGGGTCCTGAGCATAAAAAAAATTTCCATTCTTCAGGAGGGTTCTGTCCCATTCTTCAGGAGGGTCCTGAACATAAAATAAATTCTCATTCTTCAGGAGGGTCCTGAGCATAAAATAAATTTCATACAATACACATAAAATTTTGCCCCAGTTTGTACTGGAAAAATTTATGTGTCATTGGATCTTAATATACCTCGCAAAGAATAAAGTTTATCATGACCGAGATCCAGTATCGAATGTTGTAACCATGCTTCTTGCATTGAGAGAAGTGTGAAATTGCATCCTTTATCTGAAAATAATTATTTTATCTCTGTTCCAAACAAAGAAAAATTGTGAATTTTAAAAAATGTGGTGGTTGGTTTGTGGCATTTGGCTTTTGAAGTGACCTCTCTCGCACTTGTCATGCTCAACTCTTTTCCAATCCATGATAATATTCATTGAATTGTTATGCCTCTAACTCAGAATTCTGACTACTGAGATCCTCAACTCAAATCATATTTCTGTTGTATGATGCTTCTGAGTTTAACTTCCAATACATCCCTTGGATTTTCACGAGTTTAAAATGGTCAAATCACAATCATCTTGAGTATCTTACTTTTACTTTGAAACGTTGTCTCTGTGCATCGACCCTTTGTCTTGCTTTGTACTCTTAAAGGAGTTGGCAACAAGTTTGGAGTTCTTTCTCACTCGACCTGACATGAATTTGACTCAAAAGACAACAAAAAAATTTCGTTTGATGACAAGGACACAAAAATAAAAAATTAAAATAAAATACTAAGAAAAAGACAATAGGCATCTCTTTTTCAAAACAAAGAGAAAACTTATCTGAATGTGGAAGCCGATTCTGGTGATTATGATATGCATTTTGAATCAAACAACCAGATCTACCCACACCAATCATTACAACTTTTGTCCACTTCTTGAGCTTGAAATTAAGACAATCTTGAACTTGTTCTTTCTTGATAACAACCTTTCTTCGGTTAGTGGCACCTCAATGGGTTTTTTCCAATGAGCCTATCTCCTTTTCATTTCTGCCTTAGCTCACAGTCGTCTTATGGTGTCCGAAAGGGTTTTCACCAATAAGACTCTCTCATTTTCATTTTTTTTTAAGATAAACACCCAAAATATGAAATATCATGCACTCATAACATGTTTAGCCTTGACATTCTCAAAGATTGATCCGAAGGTCTTTTTTAAAAAAAAATTAAAGTTAATTTTCTTTCTTTATAATATTTTGACCGTTTCACACAATCATTTTCAGTTTAGGGTTTGTGAGAGGGTAGGGATTGTGAAGCTGATTCCCCGATGGGGAAGGGAATTTACTGCTGCTGATTCGGGAGATTATATTACTCTCATGGTTTTTGAATGTGATGGGCTGATTCCCCATAAATATGTCTTCAATGGTGGCTGGATGATTGTCCCAGTAAGTTTCGTCTACTAATTAATGATCATAATTTTTTTTTAACTACATGCATGTAATGGCAAACATGCAAAGGGTTTTCTAACATTGATGATATTTCATTGCAGGGGCTCTAATAATGACGATGATGATGACAACAAGGAGGATGAAGATGTCGACGACGACGAGAATGATGAAGAGGAGGAGGACACCATTATTGAAGTCAATCTAGTTTCAGGCAGTTTTGAGGGACCTGATGGGACTAAGGTGGAGAATGTGGAGGGGCGTTTTGTGAGTGTCTAGTAGTTGGTTTGGCTGGTGCATGCTCTAGTTATGCTTCTCTGTTTCTGTTTAAGAATTCTATTGTCGTTTTAAGTTTTTAAGTTTATCACTTTGTCGAATGTTGTCTTTAAATTTTAAGTGTTGCTGATGTTTGTACTTTGCCGATGGGATTGGAGGTTATTATTGTCCTTGGTTTATTCAAACACTACTCTACTAATATTAAGTGTTTTTATCTTATCTTGTTCTAGTGCATAAATTGTTGTATTGTGGTGTGTTATGATTCGGAAGAATAAGCAAACCACAAGTAAAAGAAAATAAGTACAACACACAGATTTACGTGGAAACCCTTATGGGAAAAACCACGGGCAGAGGCAGAGGAGGTTTCACTATAATGGAAAGAGAGTACAATGTGGAGAAGACTGAATTTTCTGAATAATAAAATAACCCACTAAATCGCACTTATATATTACGTGCATACAAATAGGTCCTAAGCCCAAGAACATAAAGGTCCATCAACAAAATTTGGGTCACAACTCTAACAATCTCCATCTTGACACGAATTCTAATTCAGAACTCAAATCCATTTTAAGACATAAACTCTCCACCTCTTCCACAAAAGCCCCTAAGGGCACATCTTAACAACTAACACCAACCAAATCCAAGCAATGCTCAACCTTGACACTTGGTAGTGTCTTGGTCATCATATCAGCAGGATTATCATGTGTACTAATCTTTCTTACCACAATATCACCACGAGCAATAATTTCACGCACAAAATGATACGGAACATCGATGTGTTTTGTCCTCTCTTAAAACATCTGATCTTTCGTAAGGAAGATAACACTCTGATTGTCGCAAAAGATCGTAGTAATCTGTAAGTTTTTACTAAGTTCACCAAACAGACCCTTCAACCAAATAGCTTCCTTGAAAGCCTCTGTAATAGCCATGTACTCTGCCTCAGTAGTTGACAAAGCAACCGTAGTCTGTAAGGTAGCTTTCCAACTAATAGCACAACCACCAATGGCGAAAACATAGCCTGTAAGGGATCTCATTTTATCATGATCTCCTGCAAAATCAGAATCAACATACCCGATTACTCCATCTCTATTTCGCCCAAACTGCAAACAAACATCAACAGATCCATGCAAGTATCTGAAAATCCATGCAAGTATCTGAAAATCCACTGAACTGCTTTCCAGTGTTCTTTGCTAGGATTTTCCATATATCTGCTAACTGCACCGACAACGTAAGATAAATCTGGTCGGAAACACACCATCGCATACATAAGAGACCCAACAACACTAGAGTATGGAACTCGAGACATATAGTCACACTCATCATCTGTTTTTGGAGATAAAGTGGCCGAGAGTTTGAAGTGAACTGCCAATGGAGTACTTACAGGTTTGGCATTTTGCATATTTAACTTGTGAAGCACCTTCTCAATATACCTTTTCGGACTCAAGTATAACTTACACTTCTCTCTATCCCTCATAATTTCCATGCCAAAAATCTTCTTTGCTGCTCCTAGATCCTTCATCTCAAACTCCTTGCTGAGATGGGCTTTGACTTTTATTATCTCTCTCATATCCTTTGCTGCAATCAACATATCATCAACATACAAAAAAAAGGTATAAGAATGAACCATCACTTACCTCTTTGAAGTAGACATAGTTATCATAACTACTTCTCTAAAATATATGAGAGGTCATAAAAGAGTCAAACCTCTTATACCACTGCCTGGGCGATTGGTTTAAGCCATAAAGAGACTTTTTCAACAAGCATACATAGTCCTCCCTTCCTGAGACTACAAAGCCCTCTGGTTGCTGTATATAGATGTCCTCCTTAAGTTCTCCATGTAAGAATGCAGTTTTGGCATCCAACTGCTCAAGCTCAAGATTATGCATGGCCACACTACCAAGCAATGCTCGAATCGAACTATGCTTTACAACTGGAGAAAACACATTTGTTGGGTACTATGTAGTTTTGATGATTGAAAAACTGACACATGAATAAAACATGTTACTTGAACTGGTCCACGCATAGGAAAGTAGATTTCCAGTTTTACTGATAGATGTAGACAAGATTGCTTAAAGACAGGAACGAATAAGCAAACCTAATTATGATATACTCAAGTTACTGATCATGGGAGGAATATAACAAGTTGAATTTGATTCAAACACTTAATGATAAGGGAAAACAAGTTGAGTTGAAAAAGGAGTCCTACGTGAAGAAGGAGTTTCACTTCTGAGTATATCCTGAAGAGTCCTATATGTGGGAGGAGAAAGATTCTGATAAATAAACATGTGTTGATTTAAAGAGTTGGAGTTTTACTACAACATTGAGGAGACAAGAGTTGGAATTGAAGAAAGAGTCTCACTTGAAGTAGAACTCTATGCAATGAGAGTTCTGATTAAATGATGAGTTTGAAATAAAGAATGACTCTTTGAAGAGTTGTGCTTAAATAGAAGATGCATCAGTCAGAATAACTTATGCACTTACAAAGCAGAAAAGCACAATTGATAGATTGACTTCATGAAGTGCTACTCAATCACTGAAGAAACACATTGAAGAACCTGGTCCTAAGTATAGAATCCAGCTAAGAGTTTTAGTGTTGATTTTTAGAGTTGTTCATTGTGTTTGAACTATTGATGTAATATTAGTTTCAGTGAGTTATAAACTAAACTAGGAGCTAGTCTTCGAGTTGGGAAAAAGTCAGAGACTTTGGGAACGCATACCTTGGGAGGTGTGTGTGTAGTTAGGAATTAGAGTTTATAATTCCTAGTCGTTGTGTTAAAGGAATTAGAGTTTATAATTCCTATTTGTTGGTTACAAGAGTTTTGTAATCAGTCGTTATTGAGGCTCAGAGTTATTTAGTGAAGTTGGGGTTAAATCCTGTAGAGGTGCAGGTCGTGTTTTTTTACACCTTTTTGAGCCTGGTGTTTTTCACGTAAAAATCATTGTGTTCTTTACTTACCATTTTACTACTTCCCTAGAATACGTCAGGCAACCCGTTCCATCCATAGGTAACTCTTACGTTAAATTCACTGATCAGTAGGGCACGTACTCTAATAAGTGGTATCAGAGAGAGGTTGTCTTAAAAAGGGCTAGAACCTAAGACAAAGATCAATATGATGAATTCCGCACTACCTACTGGTCACAGTGAAGGTCAATCCACTATTAGACCTCCATTCTTTGATGGTTCTTACTTCATTTGGTGGAAAGCTAGGATGTAAACATTCATTCAAGGGGAAGACTACGAGTTATGGGACAGGATCACTGATGGTTCTACTATTCCAATGAAGTTAGAAGATGGTGAACAGGTCAAAAAAGTAAGAAGTGAGTTTACCGCTTATGACTTAGTGACATTAAAGAAAAATGCTAAGGCTAAGAACATCTTAGTTTGTGAACTAGGACCGGCTGAATACAATAGAGTGTCAAACTGCACCACTTCTAAGCAAATCTGGGATGCACTAGTCAATGCACATGAGGGTACTTTTCAGGTAAGAAAATTCAGGATTGCTCTTCTCTTTACTGAATACAAAGCTTTTAAGATGGAGAATGAAACCCTGCATGAAATGATGACAAAGATTACTGCCTTGACAAATGAGTTGACTTCTTTGGAAAAAGTCATCACTGTTGAAGAACAAGTTGAAAAAGAGTTGAGGGTGCTACCAAAATCAAAATAAAATATTAAAGTAACTGCTATTAGGGAGGAAAATAAGGATCTCACAGGTATGACACTAGATGAACTAATAGGGAATCTGAGAACTTATGAAATGGAAATTAATAGAACTAAATAGCTAGCAGCCCCTGAGGATACCTTAGCTCTGAAGGCATCTAACAGTGATGAAGAAATTGAACTTAATGAAAAATAAGTTGCCTTTATAGCTAAGAACTTCAGCAAATTCTTCAAAAAGAAGAAGGGAACATGTAGCAAGAAATAGTCCAATGACAATCCAAATGGATGCTACAAGTGTGGTAAGACTGACCATCAGATCAGGGGAAAATAGAATGGAGAAAGGAAAGGGCTGAACAGGAATTGAAAGAAAAAAACAAAAAGAGGGATGGTCAAACAATGGTAACAGCTTGGGGATCTGACTCAGATGATGATGAAGTTGATGAAACAACACTCATGGCTCTTGGAGATTCAGACTTGGAGGAAGAAGATGATGTTTCTAAGGTAAGTATACTTGAACTTAAAGAAAAGTTGCATTTGTTTTCTAAAACAAAACTTATTTCCTTAATGAGTGCTCTAATTGATGATTTCCAAGAATTAACTTCTAATAGGGATGAGTTATTCACCAATATTGCAAGTCTCAAGTTTGATTTTATTGATCTAGAAACTTGTAAGAACACTGTTGAAAAGAAAAACTGCACTCTTAAGGAACATGTTAGCAGATTTGATTCATCAAACCTGACCCTCACATCTGAAATCTTGAAACTGACTCTATCTGAAAAAGGTCAAAAGTGAGGAACAACAAGAAATTGAGTCAGAATTGACTAGGATTAAACATGAATACTTTTGTGAAAAAGAAAAGGTTAGTCAATTAAGTCAAGAAGTTTCTAAATTAAAACTTGATCTTGAAAGAGCTAATAGATGGACACATTCTTCAAGGATTGTCCATAAGTTAGGTCAAAGAACTCACAATGAAAAAAGACTGGGTTGGGCTTTTATAAAAGTTCTAATGCTATTAAAGATCTGTGTTATATTTGTGGTAACCAGGGGCATCCAACCATTGAATGTCCAGTTGCAGCAAAAAGCAAATCAAGAAGCATAAGCCTAGAAAAAAATTTGATTCCATGTTAGCACAAGCTAACAAAAAGGTCAAATCTGGTCAAAGAAACAGGTCACACAACCTATTGCCTCGATGGGCTAGAAGGAACCTCATACATCCTTTTTCTCATAAGAAAGAACCCAAGCTTGTCTGGGTGCCTAAAGTTAACCCCTAATTTGTTTTGCAGGTGAGAGTGAAAGGAGGCAAGCAAAATTTGTACATGGATAAAGCTTGCTCAAGTTATAAGACTGGAAGCAAATAAAGTTTCTTTCACTCACCACGTTTAAAGGCGGAATGGATCTTTTGGAGATGGCAAAAAAAAAAGGATGACAGTGAAACTGATGAGTATGCACAGGAACATTTTGTACCACCTGGTTCAACCATTGTACAGATTGAGGGCATATTGACAGGGTGAACAACAAATCAAGAAATTGATGCATCAATAACACCAACACAAGCTGATGATAATTTTATTGGTAATTCATAAGAATTGGCGTTGTCACAAGAATCTTGAGATATCTTATGGGAATCAATGGTTTGAGACTATGATATTCAAATGAAAGTAATTTCACTCTTGAGGGCTATAAAAATATTGACTATGTGGGTTACTTAAATGACTGGAGAAGTACCAAAGGCACTAAGTAGAGAGCATTTTGAAAGGAATAGGTTAGATTTGAGGATGATTAAAATTGCATGAACTCCCCTCAATGATTGACTAGAATAATCATTTTTCTTTTAAATCTTATTAGCTAAAATGTTATTCGATTCAGTCTTGCACATTTAGTTGTGTGTCCCAATTCCAAATTTTTGACTCTTCTAACCTAATTTTGTATTAGATTGTGCAGAAAATAGGTACAAGTAAGCAATTGTGACCACAAAGTTCTTCTTATCAGGTATGCTCTACACTGACATAAGCATAGTTTGTCTAAGTTGAAATAGTTGAGCACACCTGTTCCATTCCTCATACTTCATCCCCCCCTTGTCCTATGATGCTGACGAATTGGTTGACCAAATTTTCTTTGACTCTCTCCAAATGATTGTGCACAAATGAGTTAATCCTACACCAGAGATTTCTTCTTCTCTTTCAACCAAAATATCAGTTTTGTACTATGGATTTGCCAAGCTTGATCATTAATCACATCCAGCATATGTTTCTGAAGAATGAAAAGGGACATGCTCTCTCTTTTAGTTGCTAATTGGCTCAGATCTTTTAGGATTTCTCAGTCTAAGTTTAGATTTGACTTTTCAAACAACAATGGATATTTTTGAACAAATGAATCATGCTGCTCTACCTGGTTCAAAAAGGAGAGATAAAACTCATTGCAAAAAAAATAATAAGAAAAATGATTTAGCTGAGATAAATTCTGAACTAGAAGCTGCATCTGACAGTCATGAAGCGGAATAAGTGGTCCTTCAGGATAGGATCATGACTTTGAAGCTTAACCTTAATTGAGAAAGGGATGACAATGTTGAAGTCATTCGTCAATTGACACAGTTGATAACACTTGTTCCACCTTCCTCATCAGCTTCTCACTATTTGTATCCTTAGCCATGTCCTACTTTTATACCATATTTTTTTTATTTATGGTCAGTTGTTTTACTTTGTTCAGTACTAGCTTAGGTTAAATGTGGAACATGCTATGGCAATTAAATGGAATGGTTATCTTTGTTAAATTGACTCATATTTTTGCTCTCTTTAATACATTACTATGTTGGCTAAAGTCTTTGTCTGATTATTATGGTGATAGCCTCAGTGGCCATGAATAGCATTAACAAATCACTTTGGCTAGTATATTATTGCACTGAAATGGTTTTCGATGATACCAAAAGGGGAAAGATAAGAGGGTTGTGCAATGTTTATAATCCACTGACTAACTTGTTTCATTCTAGTGTTTTATACTTTAGTGCCTACAGGTAAAGATGTTTGAATGCACAAAGACAAGAGGTTTGTCATCATAAAAAAGGGAGAATTTGTTGGGTACTATATAGTTTTGATGATTGAAAAAATAAATAAAACATGTTTCTTGAACTAGTCTACGCATAGGAAAGTAGATTTCCAGTTTCACTGATAGATGTAGACAAGATTGCTTAAAGACAGGAACGAATAAGCAAGCCTAATTCTGATATACTCAAGTTACTGATCATGGGGGGAATATAACAAGTTGAATTTGATTCATACACTTAATGATAAGGGAAAACAAGTTGAGTTGAAAAAGGAGTCCTACGTGAAGAAGGAGTTTCACTTCTGAGTATATCCTGAAGTGTCCTATGTGTGGGAGGAGAAAGATTCTGATAAATAAATATGTGTTGACTTAAAGAGTTGGAGTTTTACTACAACACTAAGGAGACAAGAGTTGGAATTGAAGAAAGAGTCTCACTTGAAGTAGAACTCTATGCAATGAGAGTTCTGATTAAAGGATGAGTTTGAAATAAAGAATGACTCTTTGAAGAGCTGTGCTTAAATAGAAGATGCATCAGTTAGAATAACTTATGCACTTACAAAGAAGAAAAGCACAATCGATATATTGACTTCATGAAGTACTACTCAATCACTGAAGAAACACATTGAAGAACCTGGTCCTAAGTATAGAATCCAGCTAAGAGTTTTAGTGTTGATTTTTAGAGTTGTTCATTGTATTTAAACTATTGATGTAATGTTAGTTTCAGTGAGTTTTAAACTAAACTAGGGGCTAGTATTCGAGTTGGGAAAAACTCAGAGACTTTGGGAACGCATACCTTGGGAGGTGTGTGTGTAGTTAGGAATTAGAGTTTATAATTCTTAGTCGTTGTGTTAAAGGAATTAGAGTTTATAATTCCTATTTGTTGGTTACAAGAGTTTTGTAATTAGTCGTTATTGAGGCTCAGAGTTATTTAGTGAAGTTGGGGTTAAATCCTGTAGAGGTGCAGGTCGTATTTTTTTACACCTTTTTGAGCCGGGTGTTTTCCACGTAAAAATCATTGTGTTCTTTACTTACTATTTTACTGCTTCCCTGGAACACGTCAGTCAACCCATTCCATCCATAGGTAACTCTTACATTAAAGTCACTGATCAGTAGGGCACATACTCTAACAACATCTGTGAAGTCGATACCTGGAACCTGACTGTAGCCTTTAGCAACTAGTCTTGCTTTGTATCTAGCATCTTCAACTCCTGATGTTCCTTCTTTCTTTTTAAATACCCACTTATAACGAATGACTTTCTTATCTTTAGGAAATCTCACCAAATCCCATGTGCCATTCTTATGAAGTGATTCCATCTCCTCCTGCATAGAAATCATCCATCGGCCAGAATCATCACAACTAACTGCCTCTGAGTGAGAAAAAGGTTTTACACTGGAATCAATACCTTTTGCTACATTTAATGCATAAGCAACCAAATCAACTTCAACATACTCCTGAGGAGGTCTAATATCCTTTCTAGGCTTGTTTTTAGCAATAGAATATTATGGCGTCACTAGTGGTAAGGAAGAAATAGTACCACTCTGTATCTTCGGTCTATACTGAGAAGTAGGCACTGGTGTAGACTCTGCTCCAATCTTCCATTCAATGTAGGTGCTTGGCTGTTGCTGATTCATGTCACTAAGCTCATTTGGAGGTAAAGCACTAGATTTGGAGAGAGCCCAAAACATGGCAGTTTTATCAAACACAACATCCCTGCTAATTATAACCTTTCTGGTTTCTGGACACCAAAGCTTATAACCTTTAACATCATGCTTATAACCCATAAATAAGCACTTGACAGATCTAGGTTCCAGCTTTCCATTATCAATATGAGCATAAGCAGGATATCCAAATATCCTCAAATCAGAATAACTATCAGGAGTACAGACTATACCTCTTGTGGAGTCTTTTTATCAATCGCGACTGAGAAAGAGCGGTTAATAAGAAGACAAGCTGTGGAAGCAGCTTCAGCCTAAAAAGATGCGGGTAAACCAGCATTAGAGAGAATATAACATACCTTCTCCATTATAGTCCTATTCATTTGTTCGGCCATACCATTCTGCTGCGAAGTATGACGAACTGTCAAGTGCATCACAATTCCTTCTGACTTGCATAAAATATTAAATTTATTTGAACAGAAATCTAAACCATTATCTGTTCGAAGGTGTTTTACCTGCTTCCCTGTCTTCTTTTTAATCATAGTCTTCCACTCCTTGAAAGTAGGCAACACATCATTCTTTTGCTTCAGAAAGAACACCCAAACTTTTTTGGAATAGTCATCAATAATAGTCAACAAGTAATTAGCGCCTCCTCTAGAAGTTACTTTAGCAGGACCCCAGAGATCAGAATGAATGAAATCAAGTGTGTCCTTAGTTGAGTGGTTGTCTTTAGTGAATCTGACTCTCTTCTGCTTCCCGAAAATGCAGTGCTCATAAAACTCCAATTTGGTAATACTCTGCCCATCAAGAAGTCCTCTCCTGCTTAGTTCAGCCATCCTGTTTTCACTTATATGCCCAAGACGCATATGTCAAAGTTTAGCAACGTCACTTTTTAATAAAGAGAAGGTAGAAACAACTGCATCACCTATAACGGTAGAGCCTTGCAGGACATACAAATTTGCAGACTTTCTCTGTCCCTTCATTACAACAAGTGCACCTTTAGTAACCTTCAGGACTCCACCTTCACCAGTGTACCTATAACCCTTCGAATCAAGGTTACTTAAGGAAATAAGATTTCTCTTCAGGTTTGGGACATACCGTACATCACCAAGTGTCCTCACAACCCCATCAAACATCTTGATCCTGGTTGTTCCAATACCAGCTATCTTACAAGGTGTGTTATTTCCCATCAACACAACACCTTTAAAGACTGCTTCATATGTTGTAAACCAATCCCGATTACGACACATATGAAACGTGCAAGCTGAATCAAGAATTCAATCCTAACAGGGTTTGGAGTTACCATCAGAAGAAATTACTAAGAGTTCTCTATACTGGCTTCACCGGACTTCTCTGGTTGGTTTTCCTTCGGTTTTGGAGTTTCTCTTTTCTCTCTATTCTGTAACTTCCAACACTCGAATTTGATATAACCCTTCTTCTTACAGTAATTATAGGTTTTATTTCTGTTTCTAGATTTCGATCTGTTTCTATCATCACCCTAGAGTTCCTCTCATGATTCCTTCCTCGAACAATGAGACCATCTCCTTGCGTCTCCGACCCATTCGCAAGATGCTTCATCTTCTCCTTAGACAACAACGCATCATAGACTTCATCTATGGTCAGGGTATCACGACTATATAAAATCATATCCCTAAAGATCGAGTATGATGCAGACAACGAACACAACAGAATCAATCCTAAATCTTCCTCATCGTACTTAACCTCCAGAGTCTCTAAATCAAAGACGATTTATTTAAAGACAGATAGGCGATCTTTCAAAGACGCACCCTCAGACATACGATGGGAGTAAAGTCGTTGTTTGAAATGCAACTTACTTGTCAGGCTCTTCGTCATACACAACGATTCCAATTTCAACCACAACGCAGCGGCAGCGGTCTCCTTCAAAACATCCTGTAGAATTTGATTGGATAAATAAAGGTGGATCTGAGATAGAGCCATCCGATTCTTACGTCCATCCACAATGAGGGAATCTTATCAAACCCTAATAGAGCATCGTCCAAATCCATCTGTGCGAGCACATCCCGCATCTTAACCTGCCATAATGAAAATCTGGTGTTGCGATCCAACAACGGAATATCATACTTCATGGTTGCCATCCCCGAGAAAACAATCTAATAGTCTCTGATACCAGTTTGTTATGATTCCGACAGAATAAGCAAACCACAAGTAAAAGAAAACAAGAACAACACACAGATTTACGTGAAAACCCTTGCGGGAAAAACCACGGCAGAGACAGAAGAGGTTTCACTATAATGGAAAGAGAGTACAATGTGGAGAAGACTGAATTTTCTGAATAATAAAATAACCCACTAAATCGCACTTATATATTACGTGCGTGCAAATAGGTCCTAGGCCCAAGAACATAAAGGTCCATCAACAAAATTCGGGTCACAACTCTAACATGGTGTCTATGCACAGTTGAAAGCTTCTCTTTTCTTTTCAATTGTTTTTTGGGCAAATGGCTGGTTAAGTTTGAGGATAAATGGAATTAAATACGGAATGTCGAAAACTAATTAAAATGTTACAGCGCAAAGAGGAGAACTAAGATAAATGGCTAGGTTGTTTGGTTCAAAATCAAGTTAAACAAATTAGTAATACATTAATTAGTACTATATGAATTAGTTATATGTGAATTGCTTATCAACTTATCAAAAAGAAATAGTTTATAAATTTAAAATTAATAAGTTGATTCAAATTTGTAATTGTACGGCTATTAAGAAATTTTTATAGTCACATAAAATCATACGGGTAAATTTTAACTAGTACTCCTGTATATAATAAGTTGAATAATATTATTTTACTAATTATTTTTCATATATTTCATAAAAAAGAAGTATGTATAATGTAATATTTTTTCCTCACATTGTTTTTAATGCCATCTCAGTTGTAAATTAACAAGACAAATGAAATCTTTATATCCGCATGAGATATAAAGTTGAAAACCGAAGAATTAAAGTAGTAGACCAAAACGAGGCCCAAAAAATCACTACATACAATACAGAAGATAAATAAATTGAAATAAAAAGAGTAGATGAGAAGTTATTTCTTCCATTTGAACATAAAAAGTGGTAGTCCGCTCAATTTGGGGTGTAATTAGTAACTTCATTTATTGATTTTCTTTTTTGCTTCTTTTTGTATTCTGTTATTGTCTCGTGGAATACCTGTCGCCATAGTGAATGCAATATGAGAGAATATGAAGTCATATAAAGTTTAAATGTATATGCAAGATTTATATATACCTGGGACCATTTTGCTCTCTGTACGTGGCACTATGGATATTATCTTTCTGCCTGTGTCGATCAGATCATAAGCGAATTTTCGAAAATGCTTCAAAGGGTTGCCAATGCGTATCTCTATTTCTCGAGTTGGAGGAACAATAATTTCACTTGGGTCTTCGTAAATAAGAATACTCTCATACTGCATCCCAAATTATCTAAGTTCAACTAAACGAATTTAAATTAAAAATCAGATAAAACAATATTAATTGAATTCATAAAAAGAAATTACATACCTGCCTGCAAATAATTACTAATACCAGACCCTTTGAATAATTGAACTTTTGAACCAAGTCTTGAAGATTGTTGTACCAACTTGTGTCCACATCTCCATAGTTCAGAGGTTTTGAAAAATTTGGATCCACACGTGATCCAATTTTGTAAACAAAGATTTTGGCTCGTTCCAGGTTAGAAGGGTCCATAGTTGAGAAGGGCTGGCATAAACGTTTTGCCACTTTGATAATCGAACTCCAGCAAATTTGGAGCCAGCAAGTTGACTTGCTCCAGATTCCTCCAATGGCACAAGGTGAATCTCTTAAGTTTGTCACTCACAACTTTTATATTTTTCATTACATAGCAACTTGTTAGTTCTAATACTTCAAGAGCAACCAACTTAGATAATTGATATTCAAACTCCTCATCGTTCATGCTGGCAGCTTCCAATTTGAGAATTTTTAGTGTCTCATAACCATCCAAAATATCAACTGTGCAAGGCAGAAATTTTTATAAGCAAATACGCGAAGATTTGGAGCCTGAATTTCCACCTTTTTCAGTCCTTCAAAGCCGATAACTCCAATTTCTTCAGATTTACTAGGCCTGAAACACACAAATTGTGAATCCCCGTGCAATTACCTATACTTAGATCCCTGATTAATGGGCACGTACTAAATAATCGTTGCAAACTGTTGTTGCTATCCTTAACTTCAAGGTTGCAATTGCGTTAGCGATAATTTGGTCAGCTTCTTAGCTGCATAAAGAGCATCTGGCATGATATAACACTTCAAAGTTAAATCCCCAACAAATACAATTTTTTGAAGATTCGGAGCGTGGATTTCTTCTAACTTCACCAGTCCTTCACACAAATATAGCTTCAAATTCTCCAGATTTACTAGGCCTGAAACACGCAAATCGTGAATCCCGGTGCAATAACTTATTGTTAGATCTCTGATTAATGGACATGCACTAATCAATTGGTGCAACTTGTTGGTGCTATCATCAATAACTTCAAAGTTGCACCCGCGTAGCGATAATTTAGTCAGCTTCTTAGCTGTATAAAGAGCATCAGGTATGATATAGTACTTCGGATCCATCATTGCCTGAATTCCTAGAGATGTGACATTATGCTTAATTGCCAACTCCAGCCAACGATCAATATGAGAAGCCAATCCTGGATCTTCAAGGCTATTAAGATGGAGCTTTTCGATCCTCAAGTTCTGCTCGGCATAGGGGCGCAAGGAATCATCAACAAATCTAACGAAATTGTCCAAATCATTCATGAAACACTTGTATTGTTTGATTATCACATCCGGCCGCGTTCTCCAAATTGAACTCCATGTCTTTGACAAGACGCATGTTCGAGCTTCTTCTTTTAGCCTGTGTTTACGAACTCTACGTAAGATTTCGTAAATTATGTCTACCGGCAACCCTGATATTCTATCCTCTCCATCGCCTATTTCCGTCATAATTTTCTTCCAATTTAATGATTCAACAATGATTGCCTATGTAAAAGGTTTGTTGACGTGGCTGTCTACACATTCTTTTTAAGTTTGTTCCGTCATATATACTACTCTACCACTTACCATTCCGAGTAGGAGAAGGTCATAGCTTTTCCATATATATTTTTAAAAACAATTTTATTTTTTTAAAAGAGACTTTTCCATATATATGTATAGGTTGACAGGGGAACGAATTTCCTTCCTTTTTTCAGAACATAAAAATTACTTTCCATATATGTTTTTAGTAAACTTTTTCATATACACCGCATCAAAATATAATTAAAGGAATTAAAAACAGCTTAATTTCCTTAAACAGTTTCATGAATAATTTGGACAATTTTGTTAAATTTGTCGACGATTCCTTGCGCCCCTATGCCGAGCAGAACTTGAGGATCGAAAAGCTTCGCCTCAGTGGCCTTGCTCATCCAGGATTGGCATCTCATATTGATCGTTGGCTGGAGTTGGCAATTAAGCATAATGTCACAGCCCTACGAATTCAAGCAATGATGGATTCGAAGTACTATATATATCATACCTGATGATCTTTATGCAGCTAAGAAGCTGACTAAATTATCGCTATGCGGGTGCAACTTTGAAGTTGATGATGGCACCAACAAATTGCAACGATTAAAAAAGACACGTGAAGTACAACCCCTTCCTTGCACAATTGATATTTTGGATGGTTATGAGACACTCAAAATTCTCAAATTGGAAGCTGCCACCATGAATGATGAGGAGTTTGAATATCAATTATCTAAGTTGGCGGCTCTTGAAGTATTAGAACGTAACTAACAAGATGCTATGTAATGAAAAAAATAAACGTTGTGAGTGACAAACTTAAGAGATTCACCTTGTGCCATTGGAGGAATTTGTAGCAAGTCAACTTGCTGGCTCCAAATTTGATGGAGTTCGACTATCAAAGTGGCAAAACGTTTATGCCCTTCTCAACTATGGATCCTTCTAACCTGGAACGAGCCAATATCTTTGTTTATAAAATTGGTTCGCGTATAGATCCAGATTTTTCAAAATCTTTGAACTATGGAGATGTGGACACAAGTTGGTACAACAATCTTCAAGACTTCGTTCAAAAGTTTAACTATTCAAAGGGCCTGGTATTAGTAATTTTTTGCAGGCAGGTGTGTAATTGCGTTTTATGAATTTAATTACTTCAATTATTGCTTACATATGATTGAATTCGTTTAATTGAACTTTGTTAATTTGGGCTTTAATTATTTGTACATTATACATGCAGTATAGGAGTATTCTTATTTATGAAGACCCAAGCGAAATTATTGTTCCACCAACTCGAGAAATAGAATTGCGCGTTAACAATCCTTCGATGCATCTCGAACAATTTGCTTATGATCTGATCGACACCGACCCAAAGATAATATCCATAGTGTCATGTACAGAGAACAAGATGGTCCAGGTATAAATCTTGCATTATATCATTATTATACATTATACAAATTTAGAGAGTGATGCAATGAACCACCATTGAAGTGTTCTAGCTTAACTCTTAAGCTAAGAGAGAAGAGAGAAAAGGGAAAGGAGATATTTTCTTATTGATCTGTTCTCCAAATTACAAGTTGTGCCATCTATTTATAGACTTGGCAATTCTATATCATGTGCTAGTCACATGCAGTAACTAACCTGCCAGCTATCATACAACTAACACATTCTAATTAATTAACTAAATCAGTAGACTGCTAGAATACATTTAAGTAACAGATTATTTACATTATATGCAGTGCTAATTATTTCCAATACTCTCCCTTAAGCTGGATTTTGCATAGACATTAAAAACTCCCAACTTGTCCAGCAATGTGTAGTGCTGAGATGCTCTTTGCATAGACATTAAAAACTCCCAGCTTGTCCAGCAATGTGTGGTGCTGAGATGCTCCTAGTCCTCTAGTCAAAAGATCTGCTAATTGCTCCTTTGTGTGTGTACTCTGTCTGAATCAGTCCACTTTTAATCCTCTCCCTTACAAAATGACAATCAATTACTATGTGCTTTGTTCTCTCATGGAATATGGGATTAGCACCAATCTGGATTGCTGCCTTGCTATCACAATACAACTTCACAGGAGTAGATACTTCGACACCTAACTCCTTTAATACTCCCAAGAGCCAAATAACTTCTGATACCGCTGCTGTCATACTTTTGTACTCAGTTTCAGCTAAGCTTCTACTCACTGTGTGCTGTTTCTTGGATTTCCAAGATATAAGTGAGCTTCCTAACTTGACCACATACCCAGTCACTGATCTTCTAGTGTTTGGACAAGATGCCCAGTCTGAGTCACAATAAGCCTCCATTTGTGTACTCAGATTACTGCTTAACAACAATCCTTGTCCTCGACAACCTTTAATGTACCTTACTAATCTCATAGCTGCTTCCCAATGTGACAACTTAGTTCTCTGCATGAATTGTAATAGTACTTGTACGACAAAGCTTATGTCTGGTATGGTAGTAGTTAGATACAACAATCTACCAATAAGTCTTTGGTATGCAGTGGCATCTGATAGTACAGGATTTTATGTTTTCCCAACTGCCTCATCATAATCAATGGTAGTGAGCTTTATATCTGCTTCTAGAGGTGTACTTGCTGGTTTAGAACCTCCCAGGCCACAATCTGAAATTAGTTCCAATGCATACTTCCTTTGATTGAGTAAAAACCCACTCTTGGATCTCAATACTTCAATGCCAAGAAAATATTTCAGGTCACCAAGATCCTTCATTTTAAAACTACAATGCAGTGTGTCTTTCAGAGTTTGGATCAGTGCCTCACAATTTCCTGTTATGAGTAGGTCATCAACATAAATTAGCACCACAACAATATTATTATCAACCTTCTTTATAAAAAGTGAGTGATCATATGAACTCTGAGAATATCCAGCTGCATTTAGAGCCTCAGTGAGCTTGATATTCCACTGTCTGGATGCCTGTTTTAGGCCATAAAGGGACTTCAGTAGTCTACACACTTTGTTCTTTCCCTGCCTCTAGAAACCCTGAGGCAACTCCATATATACCTCCTTAACAAGATCACCTTGAAGAACTGCATTATGTACATCTATCTGGAAAAGGGGCCAGTTATAAGCTGCAGCAACACCAATTACAGTTCTCGCAGTAACCATTTTAGCTACTGGAGAAAATGTTTCATGATAGTCCAACCCCTCTTGTTGGTTATAGCCTTTGGCTACTAATCTAGCTTTATACCTTTCCACCTCTCCACTAGCTTTGTGTTTCACCTTGTACACCCACTTTGAACCAATAACTTATTTCCCAGGAGGTAACTCAACTACTATCCATGTCTTATTCTGTTCAAGTGCATCTACTTCTGCTTGCATGGCGTCAATCCATTGCTGATGTTTGGATGCTTCTTTGTATCTTGTAGGTTTAGGAATAATATCTGAAAAGGCTGCAATGTAATCTTGACAAGAGGGACTGAGGTGATCATATGTAATGCACTCAGCAAGATGATATAGACAGGTTGTGTTTGTCTTTTTTGGAATAATATAATCCTTGTGCCATAATGGAGGTCCAGAAGACCTCTCAGTTCTTCTGGTAGCTGAGAGAGGTATGTGATTTTCTGCTTCAGTAGAAATATTTGGTATCAGTTCACTCTGTGCTACACTAGTAGATGTGGTTGCAACATCAACATTCTCAACTTGTTCTACAGGTATAGGTAAAAGTACTTATTCTTCCAAGATAGGCACAACCACAACTTCTACTTCTTATGTCACTAGCTCTACAGAATATGTTGGAGTAGAGGTGTCACAATAGTAAGGAGCAAATATGTTATCTATGATAGGATCACAGAGTGTATGAGACAATTCGGATGAAACTGCTGAAGCATCCTTAAAAGGAAAAACATGCTCCATAAAGGTTACATCTCTGCTCACAGAACAACATTTTGTCTCTATATCTATGACTTTATATCCCTTTTGAGTCTCTGAATATCCAATAAAAACAGACTTCTTTGCTCTACAACCAAACTTATCTAGATTAGGCAAGACTGAGACAAAACATAAACATCCAAAGACTCGCAGATGCTCAAGTCTTGGTGCCTTTCCATACAACTTTCCATATGATGATATGCCTTGTAAAACTGATGTAGGTGTTCTGTTGATCAGATAAGCTGTTGTCTTGACACAATTACCCCGGTACTTAATAGGAAGACCACTTTGAAATTTAAGAGCTCTAGCTGTATCTAGGATATGTCTGTGCTTTCTTTCAACGATTCCATTTTGTTGAGGGGTATATGCACATGAACTTTATTGTACTATACCAAGAGAGGAAAATAAAGTATTGCACTTTAAATTGAAAAATTCTGAACCATTGTCAGATCTCAGAATTTGTACCTTAAGGCCAAATTGTGTATTAACTAGTACCAGAAAATCTTTCAATACAATATGCACATCAGTCTTACTTTGAATCAAACAAAGCCATGTAAACCTACTATAGTCATCTACTGTCACACCCCTTTTTCAACACAAAAAAGATTTGATTTTATAGTTTCAAAAATTTGAAAGGGTTTTATTATTAAAGTGACAAAAATGAAGATTTGTTTCGAAAAGGATTATTTATATTCAACTCAGAGTCGCCACTTGGCATAAATTGGGTGTGCCAAGTCACCTTTGGAAATCCTTTTCGAAACAAATCTTTATTTTTGTCACACCCCTTTTTCAACTCCAAAAAGATTTGATTTTATAGTTTCGAAAGTTTGAAAGGGTTTTATTATTAAAGTGACAAAAATGAAGATTTGTTTCGAAAAGGATTTCCAAAGGTGACTTGGCACACCCAATCAACTCCAAAAAGATTTGATTTTATAGTTTCGAAAGTTTGAAAGAGTTTTATTACTAAAGTGACAAAAATGAAGATTTTTTTCGAAAAGGATTATTTATATTCAACTCAGAGTCACCACTTGGCACAAATTGGGTTTCCAAGTCACCTTTGGAAATCCTTTTTCAAAATGATTTTGACTCTTTTAAACTGATCCGCGAACAGAGATTCCGATTAAGAAATTTTGTTGACTGAGGGGAAGGTGTTAGGCATCCCTCGACCACGTGGTTCGACCACGGTCGCTTGGTGGAGCATATCGGCTAATTTGACACTACAAAATATACAAACCACACAAAAACATACGAAAACGATCAATCAAACAAACAAAGCGCAGTCTAAAAATATAATGTCCAGTCCAATTATTACAATCCGAAATGAAAAAGGTACTGAAAAGTAAACCTACGCTTACCTACACTAATCCTAAACTATGCTCCAATGCCTTACCCGATGCTTCGGACATTCATCACAGGCGTCCTCCGAGTACATGATACGCCATGCATTCCCCGGTGAATAAATACAAATATGACCTCGGGGCATTTTCCGGCGAATAAATACAATCAATCCAAATTCATAAAATAAAACCATTCAACAAATATTTTCAACATTCAACAATCCAAAAGTTCTAAATTTGCCTACCCGAACCTACTATTTGCATATCCAACTCGACCTATCATGATTCTTATCACATTTCAACATCATCAATGAATCAAAATTTATCCAAATTTACTTTTATCGATCCCAATCCTTTCCCGCATTCATTCCCAAAATAATTAATCAATTCTTCGACTACTAATTCAAGTTTCCACATTCAAATCCAACATCAACCAACACAAAAATAAAGATTCAAACATATCAAATAATAAATCATTCACATTCATGTAAAAATTAAAGAGAAGATAGAATTGGACCTCAAGTGTCGCTTTTAATATATCAGAGATAGAACCGCGCGCGAGAACCCAATTCGAACCTCGTCAGCAAACAAAACTCCAAACTCGATACTGAGAAATACAGATCCTGACAGATTCAAGAACAATGGCACGACATTAATACGAACACCAAACGCGACCCCAAACAAAATTTCAAACCGAAAACTCATACATAATTTCTCGACGGAATCAACCCAAACAAGTCGATTTCGAGTTAGTTCAGACTCTGGTTTGGAGTTTTCAACGGCGAGAGATAAATTTTGGATCGACGATGCTTGAAATCGAATGAACAGTAGTTGATTCCAGCGAGCTTTCGCCGGAAAAACCCAATATCTGTTATTTCCCTTTTTCTTGAATTTTAGTTTCTACTGCTCCTGTTTCTTTCACGATTATCTCCCTCGAAATCCAATTCAAAAGAAGACCCACGATAACCCAAAAATAAATACAAAATAGAAGCATCGTTTGGTGCGAGTTCGGATCAAATTTATCGCCGGTCGTGTTGTTTCCCGATGAGTCCTGACGGAGCAGTGTCTAAACTCACCGGAGAAACACCTCCCTCACTACAATTCTTCTCTCTCTCTCCCCAATTCTTTATTCTTCAATCTCTATACTCTCTCGATTCTCTATCCCATTAGGTGCGGTGACATGAGTATCGAATTTTCTGTGTGTTGTTGTATTTTTTTGTGTTAATCGTGGTTTCTGTGTATATAAAAGACTAAAGGAGGATCGTGTGGGTCTGTATATGTGTAGCTATATATGTATCATTTCTCTCGCAGATCTCTCTCTCTGCCTCTCTTAGTTCTCTTTCACGCTATTTTTTCTCTCACTTCGATGTGTGTGCATGCAATTTAGTGTGTGAATATAGTGTTTTAAGGTCTGTTTTCAGTGTAGAAGAAAGAAAAATATGGAGTCCCTTTTTTTTGCTCCAGATCTTCCTCCCTAGAAAAATGATAATGATCCCCTTTATGAAAAATAGAAACAAAAAATCCAAAAAAGGCATCTTTCCAGTGGGCCCCCTTCTAGAATTCAGATTTTTCTTTTTTCTAGTGGTGTGGTGAATGTGTATTCTTGAAGGAATTTTCGTGGTCCCCTTTCTGTTAAGGAAAAAAAGAAGAATCAAAAATATCTGTGGGGTAGGGGGTTATGGGTAGAGGTGGGGTAGTGAGGTGGTTTATTTTGATTTGGTAGGTTGTTATAATTTTGTTAGGGAGTTTATTATTTTGTCATTTTGTGGAGGGATAATTACACGGTTGAGGGTACACAGTAGAATAAGGTAAATAGGTGAAAAATAATCTTTCGGAGGGACAAAATTACGTGTCTACATCATGCCCCCTTTGACTGTAAATACAAAGTATTTTCATGCAAAGAAGTAGACAACGAGACCAAATTTTGACCCGACCATTATTCAAAGAAAGAAACAGAAGGAAGAAGGGCAACCGAATCTTGACTTAGGACATCCTACCTACCAAAGATATGAGGGAATCAAGTCACGGGTGTTTCAAAGGATTGGAAAGAGAAGGACTATACCGAGTTGGAGAGTCGAGTGAGGTTCCATCGAGGTTCCGGTCCGCGGTTCTATCATTACATCAAAATGAAAATTACAAGTTAAAGCATAAATGAAATTACAAAATCCTATCTACGCAACCTCTTTTGGGCTCTTGACTTGAGTTTCATCACCCTATTCTTTAGGCGGACTCCTGATTTGCAGTTTCCTCAACTTGTTGTTTGGCTTTCAATTTCTTCCCCATGTTACTTGACTTTTCATTTATTCGCCATGTTCTTCAGCTGGGCTCCTGAATTACCGTTTCATTACCCCGTTCTTCAGGCGGGCTTCCGACTTGCCGTTTCATCACCCTGTTCTTCAGGCGGGCTCCTGACTTGCTATTTCCATATGTTGTCTTTCAATTTCTTCACTTTGTTTCTTGACTTTTATTTTATTCGCCCCGTTCTTCAGGCGGGCTCCTGAAATCACATCAAAACTAAAAAGAAAATTATCCCAAACAAAGATTATTGTAAAGAGAAATTCCGTTTGCCAGAAAAGTAAAATTTCAAACAATAAGAATTAAATTTTGCCCCAGTTTATCATCAAAAGACTTTTGTGAAAGTCATATCATTATAGGAATCAAGGAGAATGACTCGACTAAAAGGTACGTCTTATAGGAATCAAAGGGAATGACTCAACTAAAAGGTACGTCTTATAGGAATCAAAGGGAATGACTCGACTAAAAGGTACGTCTTTTAGGGGTCTAGGGGAATGACTTGACTAAAAGATGCGTCTTATAGGAATCAAGGAGAATGACTCGACTAAAAGGTACGTCTTCTAGGGGTCAAGGGGAATGAATCGACTAAAAGGTACGTCTTCTAGGGGTCAAGGAGAATGACTCGACTAAAAGGTACGCCTTATAAGAATCAAGGGGAATGACTCGACTAAAAGGTACGTCTTAAGGAATCAGGGGAATGACTCGACTAAAAGGTACGTCTTCTAGGAGTGAAAGTTCAATTTAAGAAATGTATCACCCAGCAAATCAAAACTAAAATCCCTGGACAAGAAAGTGTGTCTCCGAGGGATATAAGATGATGAATTTTTATCATGATTTAATTATCAAACCTGTGCAGCGACATTGCTTCTTGCATTTGTAAAAGCAAGAAATTACGTTCCTTGATGTTTAGGCTTTGAAATCCTTGATTTGAAGGTAACATGTGTTCCTGTTTCATGCAAAGAAAAGTTGTGAGTTTAAAAATATGGTGGCTGGTTTGTGGCTTTGGATTTCGTGGCAAACGCTCTTGCCGTCATCACATTTAACCTTGCTTCCAACCATTAGCCTATGTCATTGACTTGCTGCTTCATTGACCAAAATCAGATTATTAAGAGTGACTGAGACAAACACAATATCTGTGCTTTGCCACGCTTCTCATATAGACTCCCTGGAACCTTGGTATTTCATGAGTTCCCAGACTTATTTGTTGACACAACTTTCTGCTTGCCTCATTTTGGCTCACAATTATTTCTCGTTCATGCGCTGGCCTTTTTGCCTTACTTTGTACAATTGAAGAAGTTGGTATCCAGTTTTGAAAGCTTTTCTCACTTGTTTTGACATGGACTTGACTCAAAGACAAGAGAAAAATAACAATGATTTTTATTTGGATAACTGACTCAAGAAAATAAAAATATAACTATAGAAAAGAAAGAAATGACAATGAATGTCCCTATTGAAAAAGATAAAAGAAAAGTTTATCTAAAAATAACAGTCAACTCTAATGATTATGACATGCATATCGCATTAAACTGCCTGATCTTTCCATCCAAAACTCTCACAAATTGTTGTTGAGTTAATGACCCTGAAAGTGAGTTACATTCGGAGACCTCATTCGGCTAGTGGCGCCTTGAAGGGTTTTCGCCAACAAGCCTCTCTCATTTCTTTTTATCACCTCACTATGCCTTATAGTATCCGAGAGGTTTTTTCACCAATAAGATTCCCTTATTTTCATTTCTCTAAACTCACAGTCGTCTCACAGTGCCCGTAAGGGTTTTCACCGCTAAGACTCTCTCATTTTTATCTCTCTCAACTTACCATCATCTTACGGTGCCTGTGAGGGTTTTCACCAATAAGACTCTCATTTTAATTTCTCTCTTGATTTCTTATACTGAGGAAGACAAGTAGTACCCAAAATGCATCATCATATCCATTGCATGCTTAGCCTTAACATTCTCAAAGATTGATCTGAAGGTCTTTCTTTGGTTGTAACTTAGCTTTTGGATAAGGTTAGAAAGAAAGGATGGCATGGGGCCCAAACGACACTTGTAGTGGGGTAGGACTTACAACTTTTGGAACCGACTCAAACAATAAGGATTAACTCATGCCCCAGTTTCTTTTGACTGGGTGACTCTAAACTGTTTATTTGGTTGGACCGAGCCCTTAGTAGGGAAGCCTACGTATCTCACCCCCGAGAGAGGAGAATCAGGTCATGCGTAGTTCTGGCAGCTTATTTTTTTTTTGCTTGATTCTGACTTTTTCTTCTTTTTTTTTTTTACTCTTTTTTCTTTGTGATTCTTTTGGCTCTAATTTCTTGACACTCTTTTCTTCCTTTGTGGACACATTTTTCTCTCTTTCCCTTTTTTTGAAACGTTCTGACTCTATTCTCTTACTCGATACTTTTCTTTTGAGCTTTGCTGGCTTTATCTTGATTCCAAAAGAGGGGTATGAAAGAAAATAATACTAAGGCTCAAATGGGGTAAACAAAGGATTACACAATGTTTGGATAGCAAAATAAAATGTCTTCGTCATATCAATCCTTGAAAATACTAGTACATAGCATGCAATGTGAAAGTGCACGATCAACATCACTTATGACATGTTTTACAACACTAACTTGCCCCGAGCATGTGTGTCACCTCTTTTTCTATACTTTTCAAACATGCAACTCCACATTTGTTGTACATCCCTCACTTTGAATGACTCATGCTTTCGTGGAGTTGATTTTCTTTCTGTTCCTCTTGATAGGATCACGCAGACACTGTTTGACCTAATTGAGACATATCTTTCAATTGATGACCAAAGAAGGCTTGAACTTGTCACCAAATATCTCAGCACTCTACTATTTTCTCAGATATTTCTCTTAACTTTAGCACTCTGATCCAATGTTTCATGGTTAAATTGGATTTTAAGATCTGGCTGAAAATTCCGCAAGCATGTTATATCACTAGAGTCAACATAAAATGTACTGTATAAAGAAAATAAACAAACAACACATATTTAAAACACAAAGGAAAAGGGACAGTTCATTTAGTTGAAATAAAAGATAGAAGGGTTTGAACCTAAATGACAAAAGGACAAAACAAGATAGATCCCAAACTACAACCCTGAAATAATTTGGAAAAAAAGAAAACAAAATAAACTACCAGACCTGTTCCTAGTAGGGAGTGGGGTGACTTCTCAATTGCTCAGCCTGACATATTAACCACTGGTTTGCATATCAACCTGACTAGAGCTTCCCTCACTGTCAATGTTCTGCACCATAATTGATCCATTTTGAATCGTCTTTTCAATTTCTCTTTTCAAATCTCGATAATCTTCAATACTATGAACCTGAGCATCAGAATGATACGCACATCGTATATTAGGATCAAAATTTCTTGATCGCCGATTAAGAGTGAACCCAAAGAGAGGAGTGATCATGCCCTATTGTACCAATCTATGAAATAAACTGGCATACGACTCTCCAATTGGTGTGAAGTTATCTCTCGACTTCTGCCTCATTTCATCGTTTGGCTTGGATTGAAAATTAGGCTTAGGAGGGTTTTGGTATGTTTGTGGAGTTAGAGGACGACTCTGAGGAGTTGGTGTGTTCCACTGTGGGTAAGATGGGGGTTGAACATGTGGTTGTGCGTTATATACTGGATATAGAGGTAGAAGAGCAGAGTATAATGGATTTTAAGAGTGATTATGTGGAGCTTGGGAATGAAATTGGGTTTGAGCCTGAGAGTGACGACAACGGGGTCTTCTTGACCGTGCCCGCTATCCAACTACAATAGAACATGCAAATTCCTCATTCTTTGTCTTCCCAATACTTCCTGAACCCTTTTGAATTGCTTGAGTTGTCACTTTCAATATTGCAAAACTCACAATGCGACCCGTCTTAATTCCCTCTTCTAACATCTCCCCCATTTTAAGGACCTCAATAAATGACTTGCCCAATGCAGGTAACAAGTGTTGATAATATGTTTCATCCTGCGCTTGAACAAACACCTCCACTATTTTGCTTTCTTTCATTGGCGGTTTCACTCTAGCAGCTTGTCTGAGCCATCTTATCGCATACTCCCTGAAGCTCTCAGTATTTTTCTTCTTCGTACTAGTTAGGGATTTTTCGTCAGGGATCAACTCCACATTTTATTGAAATTGTTGTACAAATTCATTAGCTAGGTCATCCCAAATAATCCACTTGTCGATGTCTTGGTCAACAAACCATTCCGAAGCTAGTCCTGAAAGACTCTCCCCGAAATAAGCCATGAGTAGTTCTTCCTTCTCTCCAGTGTCTCTTAATTGGTTAAAATAGCACCTCAAATGTGCCACTGGGTCCCCATGTCCTTCATATTTCTCAAACTTTGGCATTTTAAAGCCAGGAGGAAGGTTGACACCTGGAAACATGCATAAGTCCTTATATGAGACACTTTTGTAACCCCCAAGTCCTTTCAAGTTCTTCATAGCCAGTTTCAAACTTCTCAATTTTTTGGTCATTTATTCTTGTTCTTCTGTCATAACAGGCTTCTCAATGTTAAGAGGAAATTCAAGCGGGTGAGTGTCACCATAAAGACCAGTCAACTTGAATGTAGGCTCGAAAGTGTAACGCTGATCACCAGTAATATTCAATGCAGGCTCTCTTGTAGAGTAGGGAGGCACAACTTATGGATGAACATCAAAAGTAGGAGCTTCAGGTGGGGGTGGCGCCGCAAAACATGAACAGCAGGTGGAGCCGAGTATATGATAGTCTTGGATTGGGGAGTGAGAAAATGAACATTGAAAGTGGTTGGATATTGTTGCCCCGGAGTCGATCCTGATGCATGTTGTGGCATATCAACAAAAATGGGAAATTGTGCATATGACACGGGAGGCAAGCTAGACAGATATTCCAGATTATCAGTGGGAACTGGAGGAGGCGGCAACCCATTAGCCCAAGCTCGATGCATTTCTATCATTTGTTGCCTTAATTTTTGAATCTCTTCATTATCTCCTAAATTCTCATTTTCCGAACTCCCTATCTGATTAGTGACAACAAACTCGGTATCCTTGTTGGCCATAACCTTCTCTGTGACTTGGTGCAATATGGAGGACCATCCAAAATGCCACAAACCAACCACCTTAAACTAACTGAACAAGAGATAGCAAATGCGTTAGAGTTCAACACTTTCTCAAAATCTCTCCTTTTTTTTTCTTTTTTTTGAAAATATCACCAAACCCAAGAAGGGCGTCTACGTATCTCACTCCCGAAAGAGGAGAATCAGGTGTGCATAGTTCATGAAGTCTTGCCAAAATGACCAATTAAACTCTTTTTCTTAAAATTTTAAGAAGAAAAGAAAAATGACAAATTGTCAAAAGAATAGACGAAAATATTTTTTTGAATTTTTCAGATTTAATAACCTATAAAAAATGAAACCTATGATTACCAAAGAAACTCTTTTTGGGTTTTCAATTCTGCACTTGATACGAAAATGAAACTTGAACCTATTAAAGGAAAATCTTTTGTAGTTTTCTTTTATTGATGCATATGACACCTAATCTAAATGAAGAGTGAAAAAAAATATTTTTGGATTTTTGAAATAAGATCAACCAAAAATGAAACCTACGACTATTGAGGAAATTTTTTATTTTTTTTGTATTTTTCTTTTCAAGACATGTATGAAACACCTACTCTAAATGAAGAGTGAAGAAAATCTTTTTGAATTTTTTAAATAAGATCCCCGAACCTATAATGACAGCCTACGTATCTCACTCCCGAGAGAGGAGAATCAGGGGTGCGTAGTTCGTCCAGATTGGACAATTAAGGATTAAAGAATAAACTCAACCCTGACTTAAGAGACACGACTACAACGATAAAAACTTTTTTTTTTAGATTTTCAATTTGACACTCCACATAAGACTGACACCAATAACTATAAAAGAAAAATCTTTTGGTATTTTCATTATATGAAATGTACAAAACTTCTACCATCTTTTTTTTAATTTTTCTTTTATGAAGACTCCTATGAATGAAAAATCTTTTTTTGAAATTTGTGAATTATGAATGATTACTAAAGAAACAAAAGAAAAATCTTTTTGATATTTTTTGTATTTTGCGAAGATGGTGCAAATGGTGAAAAAAGCTTTTTGAATTTTTAGATTGTGAAAAGACAAAAGCCATAAAGAAATCTAAAAACTACTAAATTCTTTTTTTTTCGACTCACTTTCCCTTTTTTTTTTCAATTTTTCATTGCCTACACACTTTACTTCCAACACATACTTTCCCTGAATCAGTGCGTCAAATGACCACGTTACCCTCAAAGATGCAACATTTAGCACATAGGGATGCTGTAGAGGTGAGTCTCCTACAAAGGACCAAATGGGCCCCGTTAGGTCTCAATACGATGCACATAAGCATGACTTAAAGGCTGACCTAAGCTGGGGTTCACTAACAAGGTTGTTCGAGAGAGCGTATGGTCGATAGTGGCTGCTTTGGCTGTCCACCTACTCCATACCAGCCGACGGCTCCCCCCTCCTAAAATAAGGGTGACTCAACTATAGGTTGTGTACACAACGTGTACTACAGAACTTGTTGCAGAAAGAATTAACTCGGGTTATGCACATGATGCCAGTTATAAAGCGGTAATACATAAGAGAAAAACTGTAAACAAAGAGCACGTAAAAACTCAACAATGATAACAACAAACGATAACACAAACAATGTTTACACTCCCATAATGTCAAACTAAGCCGATACAACTCCAAAAAATAAGCTCGAATTCTGAAAACTCCCCAGCAGAGTCGCCAGAGCTGTCACACCCCTTTTTTAACTCCAAAAAGATTTGATTTTATAGTTTCAAAAGTTTGAAAGGGTTTATTATTAAAGTGACAAAAATGAAGATTTGTTTCGAAAAGAATTATTTATATTCAACTCAGAGTCGTCGCTTGGCATAAATTGGGTGTGCCAAGTCACCTTTGGAAATCCTTTTCGAAACAAATCTTCATTTTTGTCACACCCCTTTTTTCAACTCCAAAAAGATTTGATTTTATATTTTCGAAAGTTTGAAAGGGTTTTATTATTAAAGTGACAAAAATGAAGATTTGTTTTGAAAAGGATTATTTATATTCAACTCAGAGTCGTCACTTGACATAAATTGGGTGTGCCTAGTCACCTTTGAAAATCCTTTTTCAAAACGATTTTGACTCTTTTAAACTGATCCGCGAACAGAGATTCCGGTTAAGAAATTTTATTCACCGAGGGGAAGGTGTTAGGCACCCCTCGATTGGTGGAGTATATCGGCTAATTTGACACAACAAAATGTAAAAACCACACAAAAACGCACGAAAACGATCAATCAAACAAACAAAATGCAGTCCAAAAATATAATGTCCAGTCCAATTATTACAATCCGAAATGAAAAAGGTACTGAAAAGTAAACCTACGCTTACCTACACTAATCCTAAACTATGCTCCAATGCCTTACCCGATGCTTTGGGCCTTCATCACAGGCGTCCTCCGAGTACATGATACGTCAGGCATTCCCCGGTGAATAAATACAAATGTGACCTCGGGGAATTCCCCGACAAATAAATACAATCGATCCAAATTCATAAAATAAAAACATTCAACAAACATTTTCAACATTCAACAATCCAAAAGTTCTAAATTTGCCTACCCGAACCTACTATTTACCTATCCAACTCGACCTATCATGATTCTTATCACATTTCAACATCATCAATGAATCAAAATTTACTTTTATCGAGCCCAATCTTTTCCCGCATTCATTCCCAAAATAATTAATCAATTCTTCGACTACTAATCCAAGTTTTCACATTCAAATCCAACATCAACCAACACAAAAATAAAGATTCAAACATATCAAATAACAAATCATTCACATTCATGTAAAAATTAAAGAGAATATATAATTGGACCTCAAGTGTCGCTTTCAATATATCGGAGATAGAACCGCGCGCGAGAACCCGATTCGAACCTCGTCAGCAAACAAAACTCCAAACTCGATACTGAGAAATACAGATCCGAACAAATTCAAGAACAATGGGACGACATTAATACGAACACCAAACACGATCCCAAACAAAATTTCAAACCGAAAACTCATACGCAATTTCTCAACGGAATCAACCCAAACAAGTTGATTTCAGGTTAGTTCAGATACTGATTTAGAGTTTTCGATGGTGAGAGATAAATTTTGGATCGACGGTGCCTGAACTCAAATGAACAGTAGCTGATTCCAGCGAGCTTTCGCCGGAAAAACCCAATATCTGTTACTTTCTCTTTTTTCGAATTTTAGTTTCTACTGCTCCTGTTTCTTTCACGATTATCTCCCTAGAAATCCAATTTGAAAGAAAACCCACGATAACTCGAAAAGAAATACAAAACAGAAGTATCGTTTGGTGCGAGTTCGGATCGAATTTATCGCCGGTCGTGTTGTTTCCCGGTGAGTCCTGACGGAGCAGTGTCTAAACTCACCAGAGAAACACCTCCCTCACCACGATTCTTCTCTATCTCTCCCCCCGATTCTTTCTTCTTCAATCTCTATACTCTCTCGATTCTCTATCCCATTAGGTGCGGTGACATGAGTATCGAATTTTCTGTGTGTTGTTGTATTTTTTTGTGTTAATCGTGGTTTCTATGTATATAAAAGACTAAAGGAGGATCGTGTGGGTCTATATATGTGTATCTATATATGTATCATTTCTCTCGCAGATCTCTCTCTCTGCCTCTCTTAGTTCTCTTTCACGCTATTTTTTCTCTCACTTCGATGTGTGTGCATGCAATTTAGTGTGTGAATATAGTGTTTTAAGGTCTGTTTTCAGTGTAGAAGAAAGAAAAATATGGAGTCCCTTTTTTTGCTCCAGATTCTCCTCCCCAGAAAAATGATAATGATCCCCTTTATGAAAAATAGAAACAAAAAATCCAAAAAGGGCATCTTTCCAGTGGGCCCCCTTCTAGAATTCAGATTTTTCTTTTTTCTAGTGGTGTGGTGAATGTGTATTCTTGAAGGAATTTTCATGGTCCCCTTTCTGTTAAGGAAAAAAAAAGGAATCAAAAATATCTGTGGAGTAGGGGGTTATGGGTAGAGGTGGGGTAGTGAGGTGGTTTATTTTGATTGGGTAGGTTGTTATAATTTTGTTAGGGAGTTTATTATTTTGTCATTTTATGGAGGTATAATTACACGGTTGAGGGTACACAGTAGAATAAGGTAAATAGGTGAAAAATAATCTTTTGGAGGACACAATTACGTGTCTACATCTACTATTGTCACAAAATATTGCTTCTTATCAATAGTAAGAGTTCTATAAGGACCACATACATCAACATGCATAAGCTGGAAAATGTGATCTGACTTATTTGTTCTATCAGGAAATGCCAACCTGCTTTGTTTAGCTACTGGACATACTTGACAGTTATGATGGAGCTTATCTCCTAATTGATTCTTGATGTAATCAATATGTTGCATTGCTCTTATTGATGGATGTCCAAGTCTGAGATGCCATAGCTCTGTGAAGTTTGTAACTTTCACTGGGGCTAAGTTTGTTACTGCTTTAGTTTCATTGTTTAGCAGGTACAAACCATTACTTTCTCTAACAATCCCAATCACGTTGCCACTGTAGAGTGCCTGCAACACATAGAAGTAAGGGAAAAAACTCACACTGCAATGTAAGTCCTTTGTGAGTTTTGCAACTGAGAGCAGATTAAATTTGAAATCAAGTACATGGAGAACATTTTTCACTGTTAAATTTCCAAATATGACTGATTTTCTTGTGCCTTTAACTTGAGTTGTGTTTCCTGTTGGAATCTGAACTGCATCATATTTTTCATCTCTTATATGTTTTAACTCATCTAATAACTCCTTATATGAGGCTACATGATGAGTTGCTCCTGAATCTATAATCCAATCATATGCAGAAGGACTAGTCATTAATGAGAAATTACCTGCCAAGTTTGCCTTGCAATCACTTGGCTCCCTGTTGTGCAGTAAATTCCTTACTTGACTATGTTCCTCTTCTGTAAGCTCATACTCTTCCTTCTTTCTTTCAGCAGTAGCATTATTGGCATGTGGCCTAAAGTTACTTGTCTGAGCAGAAGATCCTGGTACTGATCTAGGACCATCAATGTTATTAAAGTAAGATGCATTTTGTCCTTGCACTTTCTTCTTGCTTTTAAAATCAGGAGGATATCCAACTACTCTATAGCATTTTTTTGTCATATGATTTCTGTAGCCACAAACTCCACATGGTGCAGGGAATACTTTCTTCCCTTTGAAAGTTTGCCCCTTGCCTATCATCATGGTTAATGGCTCCCTATTTGAATCCATCACACCTAATTGCCTTTGGCTCTCTTCCTGAATCACTATTGCATACGCCTGATTTACACTAGGAACCTCTGATTTAAGTAATATATCACTCCTTACAAGACTGTAAGACTTATTTAAGCCCATAACCTCTGCTAATAAAGGTGTTCAACATATGGTTTAGCTTCAACACATTCACATGAAGGAGAAGGCACTAATACATCAAATTCATCCCATAGATCTCGCATTTTAGAGTAGTAATTTGTAACAGAATATGTTTCTTATTTTAAAGTAGCTACCTCTGTCCAGATTTGATAGACTCTGGTATGGGTTGATTTATCAAATAGTTCCTTAAATTCATCCCAAACTCATTTGGCATTTGATGCATAAACTATTGTGGTTAGCAAATTATCAGTTACTGTGCTACTGATCCATGATAGAACCACTACGTTACACCTCTCCCATTGAGCTGCTAATTCCTCTTTGTATGTGTTTTTCACACAAGTTCCATCTACAAACCCTATCTTATTCTTCGCCAACAGTGCCAACCTCATGGATCTGCTCCACAACCCATAGTTTTCAGGTCCTGTAAGCTTAATCGCGACCAAAGCTACTCCAGGGGTGTCTGTTGACTGTAGATAAAGGGGATGGTTATGCTCAAGTGTTGCTACAGTTAGCTCTGCCATGGCTGTGCCTCAAACTGGTGCAAAGAGTGAAATTACGCGGAAGATAACCGAGTTATCCCTGATCTGCTCCGGCTCTGATACCATATACAAATTTAGAGAGTGATGCAATGAACCACCATTGAAGTGTTCTAGCTTAACTGTTAAGCTAAGAGAGAAGAGAGAAGAGGGAAAGGAGATATTTTCTTATTGATCTGTTCTCCAAATTACAAGTTGTGCCATCTATTTATAGACTTGACAATTCTATATCATGTGCTAGTCACATGCAGTAACTAACCTGCCAGCTATCATACAGCTAACACATTCTAACTAACTAACTGAATCGGTAGACTGCTAGAATACATTTAAGTAACAGATTATTTAGATTATATGCTGTGCTAATTATTTCCAATATACATACTACGTATGACTTCATAGTCTCATATTGTATTCACTATGATAAACATATTGCAATTTGCATGATTGTCTCTTAATTAAGAGTTCACTCTGTATCAAAAGGAATTCATGAGCACCCCCCCACCCCCCGATATATATTTGGTGTATATAGTATATCTAAGATTTCACACATTATATTTGAAATAACAGGTATTCCATGAGACAATATAATAGAATACAGGAAGAAGCAAATTAGAAGATCACTAAATGAAGCCACTAATCACAGAGGTGCAGTTGAGGATGGCGGAACGCCCCCATTTTACTCTTGGCTGAAATCCATGCCCTTAATTGAGCGAAACACCACATTTATGTTCAAATGGGGCGAGTATCCTCTACTCTTTCCGTTTCAATTTATTTGTCTTATGGGTATCTCATTTCTTTCATAGTTGTCCATTTTGAAACTCGTCAAATTGCTTGTCATTTTGAAAATAAAGGAATAAATTTAGTCCTCTATTTGGCCTACTATAATTCCTCGTATAGATGCACTGCACAACGGGGAGTCTCATTGTAATTTCCATATTACAGCTTCACAAATGAACAGTAAGATACTATAAAATATTTATGTGAAAAAAAAAATAAAGTGAGAGAATAAGATTGATCTAAGGTTATAAACTTTTTGAAAACCTTCTATCTCGAAGAAGTAAGCATAGTGGAACTATTGACTCTAGTTTAATAAAATAAACTTTGGATTATGCCAAATCAACATGGGTTAAGTAATAAAATGAAGAGAGTACGCACTGTAAAAAGGGTAGCTTGCATTTTTGTCAGAGGCTGTTTCCAAGCCTTGAACCTTGCATTTTTGCCAGAAGCTATTTCCAAGGCTTGAACCCATCCTGCTCACATGGCAGCAACTTTACCAGTTACTCCAAGGTTCCCCTTCAAGAGAGTAAGCACTGTAATTTTTTATATTAGTAATATAAAATTATTTTCTAAAACAATAGTAAAAATCCATATATATTTGATATTTGGAGAACGAAACGTTATAAATTACTATTTATATATAAGGGAGAATCTCAAATTTTGGTAGTTCTCATAGGGGCATTTTAGGTATTTTACTTCCTTGGCTAAGTGAATTAAGAGAGTACACATGACAATTGATAGCGTTCTTTTGTTAAATATTTTCATTTTTACCCTTATTCTTTTTGTTAAGGTCATTCTCACTTGTGTGTTTGTAATTAGTCTCTTCTTATCACTTAATAAATTATTTTTTGATTAAAATTCCCTTCATTTTAAATTAATAATAATCACTTTTGCTCAAAAAAAAATTATTCAAAAATAACTTTCATATAAATCAAAGTAGTAATAATTTTCAACTACACCCTTATAGTAAATATTGTTCAATTCTTTAAAAAATATATAATAAATAGGATAATTTAATCAATAATAAATAGTACATTGCCTTTATTATTTTTTTAGCAAACATGAAAAAAGGATAAATCAATAATTAAAATAGGGTGAGTAAAATATTTTTTTTAAAGGGCTCGTAAATAATAAACACGACAAGTAAACGGACTGAATGAAACAATCTATTAATTTCATTTAATTATGATTTAATATTCTTATAAATCACTATTAAGTTAGTTTATGTAAATCTTCTAAATTAAGGTTGTAACCATTGTTTTATATACTTGAAGTCATTGAAATATTTTATTGTATTAGATTGAAAAAAAAAATTGCAAACACTCTTGTCACATCAAATTATAGGTGAAAATAAAATAATAAATATCAAAACAAAATTATTTCTATCTATAACCGAGAAATTAAATACCCACAATCTCATTAAAATATCAATATTTTCTATTTTTTATCACTATTGAATTGCCATTATTAAAATATCATGATGTTATTTTATAAAATACTGAATTACTTATGGCCTATTGATATATTCTAATTCTCCAATAATACTTTCTTCCGCACAAATACTTTTTTTTTAATTATCCAATTATGTGATTAAGAACTTTAATAATTATAAAACTTATCAACAAAATATATTTAATACGTTGATCATTAGATTATGTTAATTATAAAGTAAAAAATATAATATAAATTATATTTTTTGAATTTAAATTATTATTTTTTATATTATGAGTTTGGGTCAGGACTTAGCACGGACCTCACGAAATTAGTTTTTTTGAGACGGGGGATTAGTGTTTATGCAGAGGCGGATCTAGAATTCGGAGTCTCCGGGTGTCAAGTAGACTCATCGGTCCAATTTCATATAAAGTAAATATGAACGCATTCGACTAATTCATGTGTTTACTTCTTTCGATTTTGAACCCTCTTCAATTTTGACGCTGTTTTTATATTCTAAAAGAAAAAGAAAAAAAAAACTTTCAAAGTTATAAAGGGTTGTGGGCATTAAGAAAGCGGCGGAGTGATGAGGCTGCAACAAGTGACTGACGAAGAAATTTCATTAAAATATCAATATTTTCTATTTTTTATCACTATTGAATTGCCATTATTAAAATATCATGATGTTATTTTATAAAATACTGAATTACTTATGGCCTATTGATATATTCTAATTCTCCAATAATACTTTCTTCCGCACAAATACTTTTTTTTTAATTATCCAATTATGTGATTAAGAACTTTAATAATTATAAAACTTATCAACAAAATATATTTAATACGTTGATCATTAGATTATGTTAATTATAAAGTAAAAAATATAATATAAATTATATTTTTTGAATTTAAATTATTATTTTTTATATTATGAGTTTGGGTCAGGACTTAGCACGGACCTCACGAAATTAGTTTTTTTGAGACGGGGGATTAGTGTTTATGCAGAGGCGGATCCAGAATTCGGAGTCTCCGGGTGTCAAGTAGACTCATCGGTCCAATTTCATATAAAGTAAATATGAACGCATTCGACTAATTCATGTGTTTACTTCTTTCGATTTTGAACCCTCTTCAATTTTGACGCTGTTTTTATATTCTAAAAGAAAAAGAAAAAAAAAACTTTCAAAGTTATAAAGGGTTGTGGGCATTAAGAAAGCGGCGGAGTGATGAGGCTGCAACAAGTGACTGACGAAGAAATTTCATTAAAATATCAATATTTTCTATTTTTTATCACTATTGAATTGCCATTATTAAAATATCATGATGTTATTTTATAAAATACTGAATTACTTATGGCCTATTGATATATTCTAATTCTCCAATAATACTTTCTTCCGCACAAATACTTTTTTTTTAATTATCCAATTATGTGATTAAGAACTTTAATAATTATAAAACTTATCAACAAAATATATTTAATACGTTGATCATTAGATTATGTTAATTATAAAGTAAAAAATATAATATAAATTATATTTTTTGAATTTAAATTATTATTTTTTATATTATGAGTTTGGGTCAGGACTTAGCACGGACCTCACGAAATTAGTTTTTTTGAGACGGGGGATTAGTGTTTATGCAGAGGCGGATCCAGAATTCGGAGTCTCCGGGTGTCAAGTAGACTCATCGGTCCAATTTCATATAAAGTAAATATGAACGCATTCGACTAATTCATGTGTTTACTTCTTTCGATTTTGAACCCTCTTCAATTTTGACGCTTTTTTTATATTCTAAAAGAAAAAGAAAAAAAAACTTTCAAAGTTATAAAGGGTTGTGGGCATTAAGAAAGCGGCGGAGTGATGAGGCTGCAACAAGTGACTGACGAAGAAATTTGCTGCAATGGATGACTTACAAAGAAATTCAGTGAAGTGGAGGAGGAAAAAAGAAGCAAGAAGTGTTGGACATGTTTTTTTTTTTGTGAGAATTTATAAGAGATAAAGAGAACAAAAATACTCCATGCACTAATTAATTATTTGAATTAATAATAAATAAGAGTAAAGAAGGAACATAAACTGTACATTAATGATCTAAGAGTAAAGAAGGAACGTAAACTGTACATTAATGAAACTTTACAAAAATTAAGCTGCCGAGGGGTTTCGAACCTGCGCCCCTTGGGCGGTTGTAAAGGTCATTTGACACTGACACCGTGGAGGACTTTTAGTCTTTGGGTGGCAAGTATATTATTTATACATAATTTATATATAGACCTACCTATATATAAAATTTCCGTCAAAGTTTACGGATGGCATGGCACCCTCACGAGCCTTAATAGATCCGCCCCTGTGTTTATGAGATGTGACATATTTAGTGGGTGATAGCAATTTTTAGAAGTTCATTTATTTCTCTGATCTGATCTGTGACGGTTTGATAGTATTTGACATGACCGAGACTAAGAAATGTTATTTTTCTCTGATCTGATCGGTGATATAACATACTCCCTCCGTTTCATTTTATGTGTCATTTTTTGATCAGATACAAAGTTTAAAAAATAAATGATAACTTTGTAAAGTTTACAATATTAACCTTTTTAAAATAAAGAGGACGTCTTTAAATAGTTGTCAAATAAGAAAATATGGCATTCTTTTTAGGACAGACCAAAAAAAAAAATGCCGACACATAAAATGAATGAAACGGAGGGACTAGAGAGTATATGTTATGTCATACATTATGAATGTGTTTGATATGTAAGAAATGTTTTCTAATTTTCTTATGTTCGATTGAGTTAAATGTTTTTGAAATGAATTTATTTTCCTCGACTTGAAGGAAAATAATTTTCCTTCAAAAGTAAGGAAAAAGATTTTCGAAACATATTTCAACCTCGCACTTCAACTATCCACCCTAACCCGAGTCTCGAATACCTATTTCCGATAACTCCGGATTCAACTCCCATCCTCGGTACCAAACTCCCGACCCCAGACCTGACTTTCAATCCTGATCCACGACACAGGACTCGAGATCTGACCTCGACTCGAGACCCGACTCCCAAACTCGACCTAGATCAGAAATCCTAACCTCGGCACAGGTCTCGGGTCGATTGTCAAGGTCAAGAGTTGGGGTCAAGTCCCGGATCGCGAGTCAGGGTAGGGGTCAGGTCCCTGATCGGGTGTCAAGATCGAGTCCCAGGCCGAGTATCGAGGTCGGGTCTCGAGTCTAGTATTGGGGTCAAGACCCCGATCGAGACTCAAGGTCGGATCTCGGGTTTATTGTCGGGGTCCAAGGTCGTGGTCGAGTTTGGTATTTTTTGTTCTTGTCTAGATTATACCTAGATGCTCTTAGGACAATAATTTCTTCTTCCCAACCAAATATAAGAAGAAGAAAAATGAGAATTAAGAAAATTACTTATTTTGGAAGAAAATATATTCGAGGAAAATATTTTATATGAGAACATTTTCCTTCGTATCAAACTTACCCTATATATCTCATTTTTATCAGTCTAACAAACTAAACATCTACCCACAGAATCGACTTATCAACCAAACCATCCCACAAGGACTTACCATGCAATTATAATGACTTGGAGTTGAATATATAGGTGCAAACTTTTCTCTTTACACACAATTTGAATTTTGAAACGAAAAGGAAGAAGGGCAAAAGATGAGGTTTCTCTTGGAAATTAAGGTGAAAGTGAAAAACATTAAAAGCATGGCTCCATTGGGAGGAGTTGATGATCCCGACATGCCATACTTTCTGAAGGTTAGATTAGAATTAAAATTTTGTATGTAGATTGACATTTTGGTTAATAGTAGATATTACTAGTCCTTACTTTCTACTCGCCCTCTTCTTCCTTTTTTTCCGTTTTAGCTGAGATGTGAGGGCTGCAACACTGTAACCAAAGAACAGTGTATTTATATGAGTGAATATGCTTAATTCCCACAAAGGACGCACATACAACCATGTTCTAAAGGTAAACCACAAAACTGCACTTGTTGTATGTTACTTTCAGATCCACCCTTTGTTTTTCTCATCTCTGATGAGTTAGTTAATTTCCATGCATGCATGTCTTCATTCAGTGCAAAGGATGTAAACGTCTGGGGACTGTCACGCTAATTTTTGGCCATGGAAAGGAATTCATTGCTGAAGATTCCAAGAGTTATGTCCCTCTCTGGATCTAGGATTTCGAGGTTAGAGGCGGATCTACGATTTCGAGGTTGCGGGTGTCATGTCACTTTTAACGTTGAAGCTACTACTCAAAAAGAATAATTTTTATGGGCGTCCCACTGGAATTTGGCTTGTTAGCAAGAGATTTTCAAAGGAAAATTTCATTGAAACATTATCGAAGAACCTAATTTTTACGTATTCAACTGGAAATCAGTTAATTTTTTGCTTTACGTTTTGCAATTTACGCTGTTCCAAATAAGACAAATATTTTGTCGATTTTATAGACTTTGGGTTTCGATTTGATTATTTGTCTTTTCAATTTGTATAGAAAAATAGATCAAATAATAAAAATGTGATTATTCTTATAAATACTATCGAAAACAACCTTTCTACTTCTCCGAAGGTAGTGTATGGACTACATACATTTTACCCTCCTCGGACCCCACTATGTGGGAATACACTGGGTTTGTTGTCGTTGTTGTTGTTATTACTATAAATTGTGTAAACAAGAGTTAAATTGAACTTATCAGTCAACGTGAAAGTACAAAATAGTTGCCAACATTCAATGGATATTTTCAATTCTATTGTTAAGAAATTATAACATCATGTCAAGCATCATTATTATGATTTGCGAGGAGAGGTTAACTAAATTTGAAGGAAGAAGGAATCTTCAATTATGTTCTACACTTAAGTTAAAAATTCTTAAACAAAGATTACCCAAAAAAAGAGTTAAACATAGATTAAGTCAAGAGGAAAAAAACTTATAGAAAATAAAATAACGAACAAAAAGTAACAAAATACTGCTGGCGTCTGGATTTGAACTCTGGTATACTACGTGAAATTTCAGCGCGTTTGCCACTGACACTACTTCCTCAACTGCTGCACCAGGTGACACTTAAATAATATACCAGTTTTATTCAATATATATATATATATATATATATATATATATATACACACACAATTATCCGATCGAAGTTTGCGGGTGCCATGCCACCCGTGAACCCCATGTAGAGCCGCCCCTGCCCTCTAATGATGTTCGACTGCGAGGGAATGATTCCGGAAGACTACGCCATTAATGGCGCGCGGCTGGAAGCTTACCATTGCCAGTTTTATAACTTAAATTTTCATTCCACTAATACTACATATATACATACTATGCCATTTCTTAACATACATACATACGTTATGATGACTGTAGGACGACGATGACAGTACTGTGGAGGTAAACTTAGTTGACGGTAGCTACATTGGCAGCCAGCAGAAGTATGGCAATCTTCAGCCAACTGTGAAAAACGTTGATGGAAGGTTTACCGAGAAGTGATATTTTAATCAAGTGTTTTTTAGGATGTTAAATAAGACTTGTACATTGTGCAGGCTAGTGAATGTAGTATGTTGTTGTTTGCCTAGGCTTTAATTTCTTAATAGCAACTACTTTGTTTAAGTCGTCTTTTTTAATGTAATAATTAACTTCTTTTATTGTGCTAATATATGAAAGAAGTTTCTAATTAGTTGCCGCTTTCCTTGACTTCATTACCCAATGAAAGCTTCCCTCTATCTATATTATGCTATTGGCTAATAACTTTTGTTAAAAGGTTTTAACTTGCCAATTAGATTTTTAAATAGATTAAAGAGATCTCTTCCTAAAAGTAAATTTATCAAACGGACACGCAATTTTGTCGCTATTTAGCAAAAATCAGTTTAATTTTGTATCAGTAAAGTCATTTAATTTTTAAATATCCTCTTACAAAGTCATTCTAGTTGAATTTGTCACTCAATCATAAAGAAATATGATTTAGCAAATTAAAGCAAGTTGATTTTTTATGCGAGGTAAACCTAAACCCCACATGAAATAATATATTTCAAAATCGAAAGACTCGATCCAATTATTTATTTTGGCGTAGGAAGACCATTGCGTCAAAGCTCGTAAATACCTTGAGAGGAACAATCTACAATGCCACATGAAAAATGGGATTTTAATTACGACAACACATGTAAATGAAACTTCGTAAGTAGTGAAATTTGAAAAGGAGTATACATTACTACGGGGTCAGATCTACAGGGGTTCACGGGTGGCATGGCACCCGCAAACTTCGATCGGATAATTGTGTGTGTATATATATATATATATTGAATAAAATCGGTATATTATTTAAGTGCCACCCGGTGCAGCAGTTGAGGAAGTCGTGCCAATAGCAAACGCGTGGAAATTTCACGTAGTATACCAGAGTTAAGTTCAGACACCAATAGTATTTTGTTACTTTTTGTTTGTTATTCTAATTTCTATAAGTTTTTTTCCTTTTGACTTAATCTTTGTTTGACTCCTTTTTGGGTAATCTTTGTTTAAGAATTTTTAACTTGTAGAACATAATTGAAGATTCCTTCTTTCTTCAAATTTATAGTTAACCTCTCCTCGTAAATCATAATAATGATGCTTGGCTTGATGTTATAATTTCTTAACAATAGAATTGGAAATATCCATTGAATGTTGGCAACTATTTTGTACTTTCAAGTTGACTGATAAGTTGAATTTAACTCTTGTTTACACAATTTATAGTAATAACAACAATAACGATAACAAACCCAATGTATTCCCACATAGTGAGGTCTGATGAGGGTAAAATGTATGTAGTCCATACACTACCTCCGGAGAAGTAGAAAGGTTATTTTCGGTAGTACTTATAATAATAATCACATTTTATTATTTGATCTATTTGTCTATACAAATTGAAAAGACAAATAATCAAATCGAAACCCAAAGTCTATAAAATCAACAAAATATTTGTCTTATTTGGGGCAGTGTAAATAGCAAAATGTAAAGCAAAAATTAGTTGATTTCCAACTGAATTCGTAAAAATTAGATTTTTCAATAATATTTCAATAAAATTTTCCTTCAAAAATCTCTTACTAACAAGCCAAATTTCAGAATGACATGGTGATCAGAATGCCAGCCATCTCTCCTAATACTCAGTAGAAAAGGATTATTTTAAATTTTTGAGAGACGTTCATATATATATAATAGATAATAACGATATTTGATTTTTTTTTAAGATCAGTTATAGACAATGACATTCTAATTTTTATGACCAGTCAAATGTTGCAAAAGGTCAAATATAATATAATCATCTCTAACTGTCTAACAGCAACAACATCATCATATCTATATCTATTGTAATTTCACAAGTGAAATGTGGAGATGATAGGATAGAGAAACCTTTTTCATAGAGCTTGACTCAAAAAAAAATAAAAATATAGCCAATGTAGAAAAATAAACAAGAAAGGAAATCATCTCTAACCAAAAATAAATTGGTTAAATTTGTTTCGGTATCCTAATATTGCCGTTGTAAGTTCAATTTTGTGGCGTCTGCAAGGTTAAAGGAAACCAACAGATTAAATCTGCATCAATCATATGTATGTTTCATTAAAGGGTTTTGGAATCTTAACTAATTGTGTTCATTCACTGAACCTTTTCTTTTTTGAAAAAATAAAACAACAAACAGTCCAAAAATATACGAACTTAAACTAACTTTTGAACAAAATATATATGGACTTACACTAACTTCTATACTTAAATTGGATACTCCATTCCAACTCGTTATGCTAAGTTCTTACTAACTATATAATATACTCTTATATATCTCATTTTTAGCCCATTAAACTACCCACAAAAATTATATCTATCCCTCAGTCCTTGTAATGCAATTATTTAGGAATGAAAAGAATGGATTTTGGGTCTAACTCAACCTCAAAAGTTAGCTCATGAGGAGAGGATTGTCCAAGTACATATATGGAGATCAATTACCCATTCCTCTTCCGATGTGGGATACTTAACACTCCCCCACACGCCCAAACCTCGTTAGCTGAAGTGTGGACAATATAATATGGGGGACCAACATTGGTGAACAAAGATTTGGGATGGGCCTGGCTCAGATACCATGAAAAGAATGGATCTTGGGCCTAACTCAAGCTCAAAAGCTAGCTCATAAGGGAGGATTGTCCAAGTCCATATAAGGAGATCAATTACCCATCCTTCTTCCGATGTGAGATACTTAACATAGAGACTACTCTAAGTTGGCTATCTGAGTTCTGATTCACTATCGGGGGCAGCTTCCATATTATGAATATTTTTATGGGAAACATATTTGTACCAATGTTGCTTTAGGCTGAGTTGATTCTTTATATTATACTTTTGAGTGAAGGGTGAAAAACACACCTAATGAATTTCGAGTTTTTGAGTTCATATATGAATTATTAGGTGTGTAAGTTTTCTACCTAAACTATCACTAACATAACTATTTAATAAGACACAACTCTACTATTAGTTATTTGACAAATAGTTAATGATAGTTTAGGTAGGAAACTGACACACCTAATAGTTGAGGAAATTCACAAAATCAAAATACTTCAAATGTGTTTTTTTAATCATTAACTCTATATTGTTTTCTAAAAAAAAAAGAGAGCTTATTGTTTTACACCTGAATCAGTGATGGTGGCCACAAAGATGCCAAGAATCTCACATGCAAAGTAGATAATGATAATGACATTTTAAATTTTGAGACGTTCATATATAATAGACAATGAGATTTTAAATTTCAAAGACCAGTGCATAGACAATGACATTTTAATTTTATAACCAGTTAAATGTGGTCATGGGTGATATATAATATAAAAATAATCATCTCCAACAACAACATCATCATATATATTAATTATAATTTCATAAGTAGGATGTATTTAAGATATGATAGAGAAACTATTTTAATTGACTCTCGACTCATGAAAAAAATATATATATACCGATATAAGAAAATAAACGAATTTTTTTTTTTTTTTATCATTAATCAAAAACACTATACATTTAATCTCATTTAATGATTTTATCAATTCAAACTTGAATTGCTTTATCCACTTCTTACAATTTGCTGAAATGGTCACCCATCATTTTCTCCTAGGGCTATTAACTAATTTTGTCACTTTAAAAATCATTCTGAAACAATATATTTCTTGATGAATATGATCTATAATACAATGATATATATAGTTGTACATCTATAAATGAGAAGCTAAACTTGTAACTGTAGTTATCCTCTTAAGTACAATAGTAATTCAAAATAATTTAAATAATTAATTGTCACTTATCACTCTCCATCAAGCGATGCACAATCTGGAAGAATCCAGAGCTTGTCACGTAGACAACTATCTTGGTGAAGAAAGTGTCTTGGTCAATAAATCAGCAAGTTGATCTTGAGTAGGGACGTATTGAACCTGAAGAACACTTGCGGCAACCTTTTCACGAACAAACTGAATATCAATTTTAACATGCTTGGTACGAGCGTGCTGAACAGGATTGAGTACTAGATAAATACTGCTAATATTGTCACAAAAAATTGTAGAGGAAGAAGGAGAAATATGAAGTTCGCGTAGAAGCGAATGTAACCACGTTATTTCAACAGTTGCATGAGCAACTGCTCTGTATTCAGCCTCTGCACTTGATCGAGAAACAACATTTTGTTTCTTAGAAGACCAAGAAATAAGATTTAATTTGACCAAGAAAGATGCAGTCTGCTGAAGTAGATCGACGAGTGGCAGGGCAACTAGCCCAGTCCGCATCACTATAACATTGTAAGTTGTTAGTAGAGTTTGGAACCTTGAAGTTTTGATGAATGACAATATGAATGAAACAAGTTGATATGAGTTAATTCAGTGCAACTGAAAACTTCAACTTACTGATCACATGGGGAATAGAACAAGTTGAATTTGATTCAAACACTTGATGATAAGGGAAATAAAGTTGAGTTGAAAAAGGAGTCCTACGTAAAGAAGGAGTTTCACTTCTGAGCATATCCTGAAGAGTCCTATGTGTAGAAGGAGAAAGATTATGCAGATTGAAGATGTCTACGCAAGATAGGAAACATATAAATTGAAGGACTCTTTGTTAGATCAATGAAGTTTTTGATGACTGACACATGAATGGAACATGTTACTTGACCTGGTCCAAGCATAGGAAGACAGGTTTCAAGTTTTACTGATAGATGCAGACAAAGATTGCTGAAAGTCAGGAATAAATGAGCAAGCCTAATTCTGATATACTCAAGCTACTGATCACGTGAGAAATTGAAGAAGTTGTGGTTGAGTAAAATACTTGAAGATAAGTTGATTTAAAGAGTTGAAGTTTGACTACAACACTAAGGAGACAAGAGTTGGAATTGAAGAAGGAGTCTCACTTGAAGTAGAACTCTATGTAATGAGAGTTTTGATTAAAGGAGGAGTTTAAAATAAAGAATGACTCTTTGGACAACTATGCTTAAATAGAAGATGCATCATTCAGAGTAATTCACGCACTTACAAAGCAGAAAAGCACAATCGACAGATTGACTTCACGAAGTGCTATTCAATCACTGAAGAAACACATTGAAGAACCAGGTCCTAAGTATAGAATCCAGCTAAGAGTTTTAGCTTTGATTTTTAGAGTTGTTCATTGTGTTTGAGCTATTGATGTAATATTAGTTTCAGTGTGTTATAAACTGAATTAGAAGATAGTCTTCGAGTTGGGGAAAACTCAGAGACTTTAGGAACGCATACCTTGGGAGATGTGTGTGTAGTTAGGAATTAGAGTTTATAATTCCTAGTCGTTGAGTTAAAGGAATTAGAGTTTATAATTCCTAGTTCTTGAGATATAGGAATCAGAGTTTATGATTCCTATTTGTTGGTTACAAGAGTTTTGTAATCAGTCGTTGTTGAGGCTCAGAGTTATTTAGTGAAGTTGGGGTTAAATCCTGTAGAGGTGCAGGTCGTGGTTTTTTACACCTTTTGAGCCGGGTGTTTTCCACGTAAAAATCATTGTGTTTTCTTTACTTTCTGTTTTACTGCTTCCTTGAAACACGTCAGTGGAACACATTAGGCAACCCGTTTCATCGATAAGCAACAGTTAGGCAAAAATAAGATAATCAGTAGGGCACGAACTCTAACATAGAGCCACTAGGAATAAATAACCCATGATCCACAGAACCTTACAAATATCATAGAATTCTTTTGACAGAAGTATAATGAATGGACAGGAGAATGCATAAATTGAGACACTTGATTAACAGCAAAAACAATGTCTGTGTCACACTCCTTTTTCGCTCTCAGGTAGAGGTCAAAGGATTTTTCCAATTAAAGTGACGGTATTGTATAGGGATTATTTTTATTATTTTCAGAGTCGCCACTTGGAATCGAGTTATGGTGTTCCAAGTCACCTTTTTGAATCCCTAGTCAAAAGAAAATGACTTTTTTATTTTGGTCTGCGAAAACAGAAGACCGGGTAAGGAATTCTGTTGACCGAGGGGAAGGTGTGAGGCACCCCTCGAGTCCCGTGGTTCTAGCACGGTCGCTTTATTGACTTATACTTAACTTAAACTATTTAGAAATATCGTGTTAAGGCCTAAATTTGCTCATTTTTAATATACCTATAATATCTCTATATCTCGTATATTAAATCGGTGAAAAATTAATTTAAAAAATATTTATCAAAGTGCATTATTGCATCCTTGAATTACTTGAAAATATCTCAGAAAGATGCGTGCGCCGCATTCTTAGTTGAGACGAAAATTTTAAATGTGTCAAAAATTTGCCTCGTTAAAGGCATTTGCTTCATATTTCGTAAACTCGAAATAATTTTACATTATCCATTTTTATTTTTTTTTCTCTCTTTATTTTGCAACAAATTTTGAATTATTCCGCAACTCGTCTCGCTCCCTTACAAATGGGTTTTTCCTCTCTTTTCAGTTTACCAATTATGATTTATATTTACATATTTTTAAATCTTTTTAAGCTAAAGGGATTAATCTTACTCTTGCGAACAAATTATTAATATATAAACTTAACAAAACTATTTAAAATCCAAATTAACATAATCACGTAACAAAGTTAATTAATAAAACCACTTTTAACAAAATTATCACAATGAAGTTAACAAGAAAAGAAAATAAAAAAAAATAAAAAAAAATAAAAAAAATAAAAAATAATAATAATAATAATAATAATAATAATAATAATAATTACTTAACAAATGTAAAACTGTTATCCACTTTTAAAAAAAAAAAAAAATCTTTATATTTTTTTTTTTTTTTTTTATGTTTTTCTCTAAGTTGTTTCTAACTTTGTATGTGCATGGAAACTTTTAGTGTGCATGCACCTAACTATTTTAATCTCTTTTTAATTATACTATAAAATTTTCATAATTCATTAAAAAATAAACAATGACAAAATAATATATTGGCATTTAAAAAAAAACGTTATATTTTTTAATCATCTAAGAACTTTAATATCTATAATTAACAAAATGAATCACGAAGAACACTAAGCAAACAAGTCACAACATAACAATTGACAATCACTTACAAACCAACTAAGATTACATTTTATCTTTGATTCAATACAATAAATAAATTACAAATAAAAACATAAAACAATAAAAAAAAAGAACTTTACATGAATATTAAACTTTACATCTTAAATTACGGAATTATTAAAATAACTTTAATCATTATTTGATTCATAATAAAACTTACAAAATAAATAGAAAGGATCTCAAGTAGAACCTGTGAGATAAGTTAACTTAAGATGAAAATGAAAATGTCGTCACCGAAAAACTTAAACGGGGACCCAAACTCAAAAAACTTTCCATTTCTTTTTCCTTTTTTTGTTTTTCTCACTATTTCTTGTTTTCACTCATTGTTTCTTGTGTCTTGTCCTTGTTTTTTTCCTAAGTGTTTTTCTTTTCCATTTTTTTGTCCATGAATCTTGGTTTTGGTTTTGGTTTATCTCAAGTTTTTTTTGATTTTTTCCGTGAGTCTTTTTTTTTTCCTTCTTTTTTTTTTTTTTTTGCATGCATGCATAAATGTATGAGTCACGAATTAATCTATATCACAAACTTAATCGTTAATTGCGTGTCAACTAAACGTAACTTTATGTCTTTTAACGTTAATAAGTTTAACTTCATTCCAAAGATACAAACAAATGGATAACAAATAAAGATGTAAAGTTCAAACTACATATAAATAATAAATTGTACATACTAAATTATATGAAACAACCCTTGAAACAACTTTATTCATATTTCAATTCATAACGAAACTTATAAAAATAAGTAGCAAAGATTTGACAAAAACCTGTTTGATATATTGATTCGAATAAAGAAGCACCACTACCAGAAACTCAAACGAAACTCCGAACTCTAAATCCAAACTCTTTTTCTTCTCCTTTCTTTTTGTATGTTTGCCTTCTCTTGTTGTTTTCTTTTTGATTTAACTTTCTATTCTTTTTTTTTTTGGTTTCTTTCCGTGTTTTTTTTCCCTCTTTCCTTTTTGTTGTTGGCTCTTGTAATATATATATATTGTGCATGTGTGCATGTGTAGCTTCTGATGTGGGTGAGTAGTTGTGGGGATGTGGGGAGGTGTTGAGGGAAAATGGGGAATGTGGGGGGTTAGGGTAGGTTTTAAGATTTTTTTTTTCTTTTTTTTTAATAACAAAAAATAATTAATAAATAAATAAATAAATAGATAATAGTAACAAATAAAATAATAATAATAATAATAATAATTAATTGATTTTTATATTTTTAAAAAAAAATACAATAACAATCTAAAAATAGTCAAAAATAAATTATATAATTAAGATAGTACAAAACTATATTTTTTTATTTTTTTTATTTTTTTAAACAAAATAATATCCTAAAATTAAATTCATTATATTATTTATATTATATTAAAATAAAATAATAGTCAAAATAATATATGACTAAATATAAGTATAAATATTTAGTATCGATAAATAAGTTAAAATTTAGGGAGGATCAAAAATCACGTGTCTACATTTTTGCCCCTCTTTGTGTGAAATCTCGAAGAGTTTTCATACAAAGAAGTAGACAAGATATGATTTTTGACTCTCCAATTATTTGAAAGGTAAGAATAAAAATAAAAATAAAAATAAAAAGACAAATATGACCGAGTCCTATTTTTGGACATCCTACCTATCCCGGATTACAAGGGAATCAGGTCATGAGTAGTTCGAAAGGTATTTTGGTGAGAGAAAAAGTGAAATTCGAGTGAGATTCCGTCGAGTTTCCGGTTGACAACTTCTGCTTTTACATTCAACTGACTAATAAAAATCAAAAATGAAAAAATACAAGTAAAAATTGCAATCTCTTGATTCAAATCTTCATGACTTGAACTTGAAAATTTACCCTATTCTTCAGGCGGGCTCCTGAACTTTCTTTTTCTTCACCCTGTTCTTCAGGCGGGCTCCCGGATTTATAATTTCTTCACCCTGTTCTTCAGGCGGGATCCTGAACTTTCTTTTTCTTCACCCTGTTCTTCAGGTGGGCTCCTGGCTTGCAACTTTTTCACCCTGTTCTTCAGGCGGGCTCCTGACTTGCAACTTTTTCACCCTGTTCTTCAGGCGGGCTCCTGGACTTACAATTCTTCACCCTGTTCTTCAGGCGGGCTCCTGACTTGCAACTTTTTCATCCTGTTCTTCAGGCGGGCTCCTGACTTGCAATTTTTTCACCCTATTCTTCAGGCGGGTTCCTGAACTCAAAGCAAATAGTGAAACAGAAAAATAACATCCTATTCTTCAAGAGGGTTCTGTATATAAAATAAATTCCCATTCTTTAGGGGGGTCTTGAGCATAAAAATAAATTTCCATTCTTCAGGAGAGTCCTGAGTATAAAATAAATTCCCATTATTCAGGAGGGTCCTGAGCATAAAATAGATTCCCATTATTCAGGAGGGTCCTGTGCATAAAATAAATTCCCATTTTTTAGGAGGGTCCTGAGCATAAAACAGATTCCCATTCTTCAGGAGGGTCCTGTGCATAAAATAAATTCTCATTTTTTAGGAGGGTCCTGAGCATAAAAATAAATTCCCATTCTTCAGGAGGGTCCTGAGCATAAAATAAATTCCCATTCTTCAGGAGGGTCCTGAGCATAAAATAAATTCTCATTATTCAGGAGGGTCCTGAGCATAAAATAAATTCCATATAACACACATAAAATTTTGCCCCAGTTTGTACTGAAAAAATTTATGTGTCACTGGATCTTAATATATCTCGCAAAGAATAAAGTTTATCATGACCGAGATCCAGTATCGGATGTTGTAATCGTGCTTCTTGCATTGAATGAAGTGTCAAAATTGCATCCTTTAGCTGAAAACATTATTTCATCTCTGTTCCAAACAAAGAAAAATTGTGAGTTTTAAAACATGTGGTGGTTAGTTTGTGGCATTTGGCTTTTGAAGTGGCCGCTCTCGCACTTGCCATGCTCGACTCCTTTCCAATCCATGATAATCTTCTTTGAATTGTCATATTTTTGAATCAGAATTCTGACTACTGAGATCCTCGACTCAAATCATATTTCTTACTTTTACTTTGAAATGTTGTCTCTGTAGATCAACCCTTTGTCTTGCTTTGTACCCTTAAAGGAGTTGGTAGCGAGTTTGAAATCTTTTCTGACTCGACCTGATGCGAATTTGACTCAAAAGACAACAAAGAATTTTGTTTGATGACAAAGACACAACAATCAAAAATAAAAATAAAACAAAATAAAAAGACAATAGATATCTCTTTTCCAAAACAAAGAGAAAACTTATCTGAATGTGGAAGTCAATTCTGGTGATTATGACATGCATTTTGAATAAAACAACCAGATCTACCCACACCAATCATTACAACTTTTGTCCACATATTGAACTTTAAATTAAGCCAATCTTGAATTTGTTCCTTCTTGATAACAATCTTTCTTAAACTAGTGGCACCTCAATGGGTTTTGCCAACGAGTCTATCTCCTTTTATTCCTTCCTTAGCTCACAGTCGTCTTACGGTGCTCGAAAGGGTTTTCACCAATAAGACTCTCTCATTTTTATTTTTTCATCACTTTTTTTTATTTAATAAACATCCAAAATATGAAATATCATGCACTCATAATATGTTTAGCCTTGACATTCTCAAAGATTAATCTGAAGGTCTTTCTTTGGTTGTAACTTGGCTTTTGGATAGGGTTAGAAAGAAAGGTAGGCATGAGTCTCAAAAAAATTTTATAACATTGGGTGAAACATACAACTTTTGGAATCTATCCTTTTAAGAAAATAAATTTTGCCCCAGTTTCATTTCATTCTGGGTAATTTAAATTTTCTTCTGGTTAGACCGAACCCCGGAGTAGGGCTGCCTACGTATCTTGTCATAGCAAGAATCAGGTCAAACGTAGTTCATGAAACATCATTCTTTTTTTTATTATTTTGAATTTTTGACTGATTTGATTTATTTATTTATTTTATTTTTTATTTTTAACACACCCCTTTTTTTTATTCCAAAAGAGGGGTTCGAAGAAAAATAAAGGCTCAAAGAGATAAGCAAAGGTTTATATATTATTCAGATAGCAGAACAAAATGCCTTCATCATTTCAATCTTTAAAAATATAAGTACAAAACATACATAACATAATTGTACATGAATATCATACATAATATCTTTTAACTGCATCAGCATTGACCGGCATTCCTTCCATTTTTCCTTCTACATCAGTCAGATATAACTTACCATTAGGTAACACTTTCTTTACTATGAATGGCCCATGCCAATTAGGAGAAAATTTGCCTTTGGCCTCAATCTGATGAGGAAGGATGCGTCTTAGTACTAACTGACCAACTTCAAAATGTCTGTGGCGCACCTTTTTATTATATGCTCGTGCCATTCTCTTCTGATATAGTTGTCCGTGACATACTGACGCCAATCTTTTTTCATCAATCAAGCTTAATTTCTCCAAACGAGTCTTGACCCATTGGTCTTCATCAATTTCAGCTTCCACAACTACTCGAAGAGAAGGAATCTCAATCTCTGCAGGTATAACTGCTTCAGTTCCATACACTAACAAGTAAGGAGTTGCACAAATTGAAGTCCGAACTGTAGTACGATAACCCAACAAAGCAAAAGGTAACTTTTCATGCCATTGTCGGGAACCTTGCACCATCTTACGGAGTATTTTCTTTAAATTCTTATTGGCAGCTTCTACAGCTCCATTCGCCTTTGGACGATAAGGAGTTGAATTTCGATGCATAATCTTAAATTGCTGGCACACTTCTTGCATCAGATGGCTATTAAGATTCGCAGCATTATCCGTGACAATTATCTTTGGAATGCCGAAACGACAGATGATGTTGGAGTGAATAAAATCAACCACAACTTTCTTGGTCACTGACTTGAAAGTCGCTGCTTCTACCCATTTTGTGAAATAATCAATGGCTACCAAGATGAACCTATGTCCATTCGAGGCTTTTGGTTCAATTGGTCCAATTACGTCCATTCCCCAAGCCATAAAAGGCCATGGAGCAGTCATTGTATGCAACTCGGATGGAGGGGAATGTATCAAGTCTCCATGCACCTGGCATTTATGACATTTACGAACGAAATTGATGGAATCTCGCTCCATGGTGAGCCAATAATAACCGGCTCAGAGTATTTTCTTTGCCAAAACATATCCACTCATGTGTGGTCCACAAATCCCAGAATGTACTTCAGTCATGATTTTTGAAGCTTCTTTAGCATTTACACACCTCAAAAGTCCCAAATCAGGAGTCTTTTTATACAAGATTCCTCCACTTAAGAAAAATCCACTAGACAAACGTCGAATGGTTCTCTTTTGATTACCATCAACATGTACAGGATACTTCCCAGTCTAAATATATTCTTTGATATCATAGAACCAAGGCTCCCCATCAAATTCTTCTTCAACCACATTACAATATGCATGTTGATCATGAATCTGTATATGCAAAGGGTCAATATAAGTTTTATCGGGATATTGAAGCATCGAAGATAATGTCGCCAGAGCATCAGCAATCTCATTATGAGCTCTGGGAATGTGTTTGAACTTTACTAATACAAATCGTTGACAAAGATCTTGCAAACAACTTCTATATGGTAGGAGTTTCGGATCACGAGTCTCCCAATCTCCTTGGATTTGGTGGACTAATAAATCTGAATCTCCTAATACCAACAATTCTTGGACCCCCATGTCAATGGCTAATCTCAAACCTAGAATGCAAGCTTCGTATTCTGCCATATTATTGGTACAGTAGAATCGAAGTTGGGCTGTTATGGGATAATATTGTCCTGATTCAGAAATAAGAACCGCTCCTATCCCCACTCCTTTTATATTAGCAGCTCCATCAAAGAACAACTTCCAGCCTGAATGACAATCTTCTGAAATAAACTCATCAGCATACAATACCTCTTCATCTGGAAAATAAGTCTTCAATGGATCATACTCCTCATCAATAGGATTTTCAGCCAAATGATCCGCCAAGGCTTGAGCTTTCATTGCAGTTCGTGTCACATAAACAATATCAAACTCTGTAAGCAACATCTGCCATTTCGCGAGTCTGCCTGTGGGCATAGGCTTCTGAAAGATGTACTTTAAAGGATCCATACGAGATATGAGGTAAGTAGTATAAGATGACAAGTAATGTTTCAGCTTTTGGGCTACCCAAGTTAAGGCGCAGCACGTTTTCTCAAGAAGAGTGTACTTAGCCTCATAAGTGGTAAACTTTTTGTTGAGGTAGTAGATGGCTTGTTCTTTTCTTCCTGTGACATCATGTTGACCCAATACACAGCCAAAAGAATTATCTAAAATAGACATGTACAATATCAAAGGTCGGCCTGGCTCAGGAGGAACCAAAATAGGCGGATTCGACAAGTGTCTCTTAATTCTGTCAAATGCCTCTTGACATTCTTCAGTCCATTCAACTTTAACATTCGTCTTCAACAACTTGAATATTGGCTCACAAGTTGTCGTAAGCTGAGCAATGAATCTACTGATATAATTCAACCTTCCAAGTAAACTCATCACCTCCATTTTATTTTTCGGTGGAGGTAAATCTTGGATAGCTTTTATTTTTGAAGGATCTAACTCAATGCCACGTCGACTGACTATAAAACCCAAAAGTTTCCCTGACAGAACTCCAAATACACATTTTGCTGGATTAAGTTTGAGATCATACCTCCGAAGCCTTTCAAAGAATTTTATCAAATCTTTGATATGATCAGATTGCTCTCTCGACTTAATGATCACATCATCCACATAAACTTCAATCTCTTTGTGCATCATGTCATGAAACATTATGGTCATTGCCCTCATGTAAGTTGCCCCAGCATTCTTTAATCCAAAAGGCATAACTCTATAACAATATGTTCCCCATGGAGTAATAAATGATGTCTTTTCCGCATCTTCTGGATCCATAATGATCTGGTGATACCCCGCATAACAATCCACAAAAGAAGCAAGATCATGTTTGGCACAATTGTCCAATAAAATATGAATATTGGGAAGTGGAAAATTATCTTTCGGACTTGCTTTGTTTAAATCGCGATAATCAACACACATCCGAACTTTGCCGTCCTTCTTTGGAACAGGGACAATATTTGCCAACCAAATAGGGTACTGGGCCACTCGAATGACTTTAGCCTCAAGTTGCTTCGTGATTTCTTGTTTAATTCTTACACTCATGTCAGTTTTGAATTTTCTTAACTTTTGCTTGACAGGAGGAAAAGCAAGATCAATTGGCAACTTGTGAACTACCAAATCAGTGCTTAAACCGGGCATATCATCATAAGACCACGCAAAGATGTCTTCATACTCATGCAAAGCTTCAATTATAGCTTTCTTTTGTTGCGGTTGAACATGTACACTTATCTTAGTCTCCCTAATATTTTCAAGATCTCCTAAATTGATCGCTTCAGTTTCTTCCAAATTGGGATTTGTCTTATTCTCAAAATGTTTGAAATCTTTGCTTATATCCTCAAATGCTTCCTCTTCATTGCATTCAACCTCCTTATTCATTATTTCAAAATTAGATTGGTTTTTTAACTCTGGTGAACAATTCTTCATGCATGTCATATCATTAGAATCGGCATAGAAAGAACTGTATGATAGAAAATAAATAAAAATCAGACTTAAAATAAAACAAAGGGAAACTGCGCTTAATTAGAAACATAGATAGAAAGATTTTAACCTAACATAAAAGTTTTGAATTATAATCCTAGAATAATTTAAATTACAGAAGTAAAAACAAACAAACTACTAAGACTTTAAGAAAACAAACAAACTACTAAGACTGTAAGAAAACAAACAAACTACCAAGACTCTTTTATAATAGGGAGAGGAGTGGCCTCCCAATTGTTAAGCTGGACATCAGGGCCGACAAACTGCACATCTGCATTACTGGTACCTTCCCCAATTTCAACCATATCTGCTTCAATGAACATATTCTGAAAAAGGTCAATCAACTCTGTATCATCATCATTCATTGATTTTGCATCAGGTAACTTGGAGGATCCAACAATACTGAATTTGATGAAAGACTCATAAAGTGGCGGTATAGGCTTGGCAAGTGACCACGACTCTTTCTTATGCTTTTTAGCCTTCTTTATATCTTCAGCAGTAGGCTCGTATCCCAGACCAAAAGTACCAAAGTTCTCATAGAGGTTTACCGGATGAACTATGCCTTGCAAAAACATCCCTAGACCTTTTCCTGGTTCAAAACCATGCTTCAACATTTCATTCACTACCATAACAGATGCAGAGGACAATTGTGGTCTTGCGATGAGATTCCCCTCGAGGATATGCTCAACAGCCACTACCTCAGAAGCTTGATGAATTAACACATTGGCAGTATTTGTTTCGATGGAAGAAACAGAGTAGTCTTTATACATTGATAAGTCTCCTTCACCATGAACTACTATCTCTTGCCTGTCATATTTGAATTTGACCATTTGATGCAACGTTGATGCGACTGCTTTAGCCCTATGAATCCATGGCCTTCCCAATAACATATTATATGAAGCATCAAGGTTCAATACTTGAAAATCCATAGCAAAATCCACAGGCCCAATTGTCAATATGAGCTATATTTCACCAATGGCATCAGTTTTTGATCCGTCAAAACCTTTGACACACACATTGTTAGGTCGGATTCTTTCCACATTAATATTCAACTTTTGTAAAGTTGACATAGGACAAATGTTAGCGCCTGATCCTCCATCAATTAACGCTCGAGTGATGATGAAATTTTCGCATTTCACAAAAATGTACAGACCTTTGTTATGCTCCGTACCTTCTATAGGCAGTTCATCATCTGAAACAGCAATTTTATTTTCTTCAACGATCCTTCCAACAACTTTTTCCAGCTGATTTACTCTAATCTCACTAGGAACACATGCTTCATTAAGAATCTTCATTACAGCCTTGCGGTGTTCCTCTGAATGTATCAATAAAGACAACAAAGAAATCTGTGTTGGTGTCTTCTTCAACTGTTCTATAACAGAATATTCTGGCAATTTCATTTTCTTTAAGAATTCTTCAGCTTCTTCATCAGTGACAGGCTTCTTGACTGTCATTCGTTCTTCACCGCCTTGTTTATTCTTTCTTAACTCTACGGGAACATAACATCTTCCAGATCGAGTTAATCCCCCTACTTCATCTACATCTTTAATCACTTTTTTCCCCTTGTGCATCACCACAACGCGATTATAATTCCAAGGGACTGCCTTGGTATCAACCATAGGCAGCTGTGACACTGGTTTAATAACAATAGAAACTATAGGAGCTCCTTTTATTATTAAAAGAGGCTTATTGGATCTTCCAAGAATAATGAGTTTCGGCTTTATTTTACTTGACCCAATATTTTCTGAAATCTCTTTCCCCATCGCCAAGGGATCATTCGATGATTCGGGTTTTGCTATCACCACCTCTGCTTCTGCAGGTTTTTCTTTCGTTAAATCTACAGCATTTGCTGATTTTTCCGAATCAGTTTTAATTTTAATGATCGGTTTAAAGGGAATCATAGTGTCTTCACCACTGAGTATCACATCGAGCGTGTTTGTTTCATTATGATCTGGCAGTGGATTTTTATTGACATTTGGAGCGCCTGGACTTTCTACCATAATCTGTTGGGTATTAATCAACTCTTGAATGGATCTTTTCAGATACCAACATTTCTCTGTGTCGTGCCCTGGGGCATCAGAACAGTATTCACATCTTCTAGAATAGTCCAAATTCTTCGGAGGAGGATTTGGGATCCTTCTCTCAATTGGGTTTAGAACATTCATTTTTCTCAGTCTATGAAATAAACTGGTGTAAGATATTCCAATAGGAGTGAAATTATCTTTTACCATGTTATCCCTTTTGAATTCTTCCTTAGGCCGAAAATTAGACCTCGGAGGACCTCTTTGAACTTGCAGGGCCATTGGATGATTTTGGATTCCTGGTGTACGCCACTGCGGGTAAGAAGGACCTCGAGCATATGATTGTGTATTGTAAATAGGATATTGGGGAGATGGAACAAAATATAATGGATTCTGCTCGTATGGTTGACGCGCACCTCTCCAATTTTGTCGTGGACCTGCCATGACAGTTGCTACATCCTCTTTTCTTTTCTTTCCCCCAAAACTTCCTGTACCACTTTGAATTGCCTGTGTTGTTTCTTTCAAAGCGGCCTGGCTGATGATCTTTCCTGATTTGATTCTGTTTTCTACCATCTCTCCAACTTTGATAACTTCTGCAAATGTGCTTCCGATAGTAGAAAGCAAATGATGAAAATAATCAGGTTCTTGTGCTTGCAGAAAAATATCAATCATTTCAGATTCTTTTATCGATGGTCTAACTCTTGAAGCCTGCTCTCTCCATCTGACGGCACATTCTCAAAAACTTTCAGTCATCTTTTTTCGCATGTTGGCAAGCGTAGTATGATCTGGAACTATCTCAATGTTATACTGAAATTGTTGAACGAAATCTCGAGCCATGTCGTCCCACACGTGCCAACGGGAAATGTCTTGGTCAATGAACCATTCAGAAGCTATCCCTGTAAGGCTTTCTCCAAAGTACGCCATCAATAATTCTTCTTTTCCTCCTGCTCCCCTTAATTGATTGCAAAACTTTTTCAAATGAGCTACAGGATCACCGTGTCCTTCATATTTGTCAAATTTTGGTATTTTGAACCCTATCGGTAAATGGACATCAGGAAACATACATAAATCCTTGTACGAAACACTTTTTGGTCCACCCACTCCTTGCATGTTTCTCATACTTTGTTCCAGGCTTCTAACTTTTCTAGCCATCTCCTCTTGTTCCTCATTCTTAGCAATCTTCTCAATCACGATAGAAGTATCGCGTTGATGAACATGATAATGTGGATTTTGTGACTTAAAAGTCATTTCAGGACGATATAACATATCATGATTTGGTTTTCCCATATCTTTTGGTATGGTCGGTTGAACACCCGCAGTAGCTGGCGCTACAGAAGTAAAGAGTGGGTTATTTGCAACCGATGGATTTGGTGGGTGCACGGTAGAAGTACCAGCAACTCCAGACATATTAGCAAATGGGCCAAATCCTGGTGGGTAAAATGGATCACTAGTTTGAGCTGGGTCAGAATTTGGATCATTCGAAGTTGAAAGTCCAGGGATTGAAGAAGGTGGGGCTTGTCCATTCAACCAAGCTTGGTACATCTCCGCCATCTGTTGTTTTAATGCCTTTATTTCTTCCATTGATGTTACTTTCTGCGAAATCAACTGATTCTGCTCTTCTTCACTATCAGACCCTATATCTTCTCTGCGGATCATTCTTCTTTTACCCTTGTATTTGGTGTTATGCGGATGTGTTGCCAGTTTAAACTACAAACCAACCACCAATTATTTTATCTTTCTGTTAACAAGTAGCAAACGGTGAGTGTTATATATTTAACACATTATAATGCCAAGTTATATGTCATGTTTCTATATGCATTTCCCAACCTATCATGGAAGCTTTGTGTTTCATCCTGGCTTTTCTAGGCATATTTTCAAAAGTTATGATCGAACCCTTTGGAGGGTTGCCTACGTATCATGTTAGGACATAAATCAGATCTTGCGTAGTTCGGGTGTAATTTAACAAAATTGTTTTGTCCCTTTTTTTTTTTTTAATATTATTATTGAAGAAAATAAATAAAGTGAAGTAAAACATATGTAATATATATAGAAATAAACGGTCAACTTCATTACATTCTACGATAAAATAACTGACCCAACTCCTAAAATAAAACCTACTAACTGACATCTGAAAACTAAAAGACATAATATCTAAACAAGAAAATTTTTTAAAACTGAAAATGAAAAAACTATGACAAAGAAAACAACGATCCTTTCAAGGAGATTTCGATTTAATATGTCCTCCCAAGCTCAGATATATGTCCTCCAATGAAGTAGTGAGTCGCTGTGCGAAAGCAGCTCCTTGTGCCAAAAAATCCTCACAATCCAGCTGCTGATAATCTAAGCCCATTCTGGCAGTATCCTGTGCTACACGGTGGACCTTCCCTCGAAGAGAACTGAAAGCCTGATCCCATTCCTGAGCCTGTCGATCTCGGAAATCAACCATCTCTCTTGCACGTTGTTCACGAGCGGAAACAACCTCCAACTGTTCTCGCAATATTCCTCTTTCACGAATCCATTGAGATCTCTCTCGATCAAATTCTTCTTGCATATTCTTTTCAACTTCTTGAAGTTGTCGTCGGCGAGATGCGGCAAGTTCTGCAACGTGTGACCCTCTAGTGGTAGCAAACTTGATTTGTCCCCGAAGTGCAACCTCAATAGCTGCTGATTTAGCTTTCTCTTCAGAGAATTCCCTTTGTTGTTCGTCTATTTTTGCCCTGGCATGCTCTAATTCTTCTCTCAAAATTTGGTTGGCTTCATGATGTTCTCGCATGGCTCTTTCAATTCCTATCCTGATTGCAGCTTCCTGATCTATAGGTCATTTAACCGATTTTTCTGGTCTGACTGGAGGACTCGACTGTTCTTCAAACCATTCCCGATAATCTGGGTGCACTTCTCCTTTCTCACGCTCTATGACCATCATTTCGATTCCCATAATACGGCGACCCTCCCAAATCTGCTGGGCCAAATCTTCCGGAAGTGAAATCTCTGGTCTGACCTCAAATACGAACTCAGCCATGTCTTCCGTTACGGGAATTATTTGACGCCTGCCTAGCTGACATAGAACTCTCAATGGAACATACGGTTGAACACCTCTAAGACCCATTAATAACAAGAACGGACGGATGACAGAACTATATATGACTTGCCTCCAAGGGAACCAATGGAAATTCCAAGTGATTTTATCTGTTGTTAAAGAACGAAAAAGTTTAACCCAATCTCCAATTTCTTTTGGACATTTATATTTCTCCATCCTTTCCTCATAATCGTTGATTCAATTGAATCGCTCGGGATTGAACCTTGTCAATGTAGGACGTTGATAAAGATGCTCTACAATCCACATCTGTAACAAGATATTACATCTCTCGAAAAAACTTTTTCCTTTCTGACAAACAGTCAGAGCACGGTAAATATCAGCTAGGATCATTGGTATCATGGTGTAATCTTTCTTAATCAGTATCTGTACCACTCCCGCTAAACGAATATTAATTTTTTCTTCTCTTCTTGGGAAGACCATAGTGCCCAAAAAGGCTACCATGAATGCAAATCGTCTGTGAACTTTCCAAGTCTCAAAACTTCCCTTATTACAAAGTTCTTTACCGTACTTCTGAAACCCCTCTTGCCTTCCGTATCTGTCATACAAAAACTGCAAAGAAACCCAACCTTTTTTCATTGATTCTTCTTTTGTGTTCCTTAGGTTCATGAGCTTGCAAAATTTATTTATTGAAATAAGTCTTGGGGCTATAAGTTTCTTCCGATGCATATCACCATATCCAACATAGCCTGCTATCTCTTCTAAAGTAGGTGTCAACTCAAAATCTGAAAAACGGAATACATTATTCTTTGGGTCCCAGAAATTCAGTAATGCATCAATCACCTCCCTATTAGGGTTGATTCTCATGATACTCGTTAAAAAACCCAAGTACTTATGTATTTCGTCATAATCAAATGTATCCATTGCATTCCACCATAACCAAAGTTGCAGAGGGGTACAATCCACAACTTGAACCGGTACATTCCCATCTCTCTTTCTCTTTGGACGCTCTCCACGAACAGGGGGGGACATTTTATACCTATTGAAAGGGACATAAAATTAATAAATATCTAAACTTAGACAAAACTTAATTTATTAATTTTGAAAAGAATTTATAACTTAACTTGTAAAACTTAGTGCGACCATTATTTAAACTTAGTTACAAAGAACAATTTTATCAAAAATTAAAGCGAGAGAAACAAGATTGGTAATTTATTTTTATTTTATTGACTCTATCAAAAACTTTACTATAACAGACTTCTAGACAATTTTATCTATATGTTTGAGGACAATATTCCCTAAGTACAAAAATAAAAGGACTCAGAAATAAAGAAAAATATAATGACCGTTTTATGTATGAAGTTGTATAAAATTTTCAATTTCATGACCCTAAAGGTTTAGGACTTGTTAAAATTAATATATATATATATTGTAAAAACTTAGCCTCATGATCCCTAAAGATTCCGGGCTTTTGAAATATATTTTTATTTTATTGTTATTATTATTATTATTATTATTATTTATTTATTATTATATTTTTTTTTTATATTTTTTTTTAATCTTAGCCTCATGATCCCTAAAGATTCAGGGCTGTTAAAATATATACAAAAATTTGGACTTGAAAATTAGAAAAAATAATTATGAAAAGTAATCATATTTTCAAAATATTTTCCAATAGATCTATGAACAAAATTTTTCTTTAAAAGATAAGGTCGTATCCTGGAAAGGACTTCCTACGTATCTCACTAAGATGTGAGAATCAGACCCTCGTAGTTCATAAAGATTGTAAAAAAAAATTGTGTTGCTATATCTAAAAAAAAATTCTTTATTTTTTAAAAATAATTTTTTTCTTTCAAAAATGATCAACTAAATTTGAGAATAAATTAATCTCTCGTATTTTAAAATTGCCTAAAGCCGGTCAACACACAAATAGCCTTCCAAACAAATATCAAAGAGCACGTAGGATGCACATGTTGGTCTTTATAAATTAGGTCACCTGTCCTACACAGACCCGACCCCTGTGCCGAGTCCCGCTAAGTCAAATGCATATGATGCAAATAAAGCGGTACCTAATAGGGATAACCAGATTCTGAGTTTTCAGTTCTTCTAAGTTAAAACCTAATAGGGATAAGTGTCTAGACTGGCTTACTCGCGGACACTCGAGCCGGGGAGGGACAACTTGGTCGGTAGCAGGGCAACACCGCCTTCGTTGTCGATCCGAACCCCGCCTAACATGTGTGACTATATCCTTCACCAGGTGCCTTGACACTCCGGCTATCTCAAAAGAAGGTGGGATGCATATGCTGCATTCCCTCTATCCTATTTCAGAGACTCAGAGGGGGTACGCGAGAGAAGACAATTTATAATACAATTCGAACAATATCAAAGCAATAAATGAGCGACAAGTAGCACATAAGACCAATAAACACATTATAAAATAATTAAAGCAAGTAAAGTCAATATCAAAGCTCGAATTCTTATTCGTCCCCAGCAGAGTCGCCAGAGATGTCACACTCCTTTTTCGCTCTGAGGTAGAGGTCAAAGGATTTTTTCAATTAAAGTGACGGTATTGTATAGGGATTATTTTTATTATTTTCAGAGTCGCCACTTGGAATCGAGTTATGGTGTTCCAAGTCACCTTTTTGAATCCCTAGTCAAAAGAAAATGACTTTTTTATTTTGGTCTGCGAAAACAGAAGACCGGGTAAGGAATTCTGTTGACCGAGGGGAAGGTGTGAGGCACCCCTCGAGTCCCGTGGTTCTAGCACGGTCGCTTTATTGACTTATACTTAACTTAAACTATTTAGAAATATCGTGTTAAGGCCTAAATTTGCTCATTTTTAATATACCTATAATATCTCTATATCTCGTATATTAAATCGGTGAAAAATTAATTTAAAAAATATTTATCAAAGTGCATTATTGCATCCTTGAATTACTTGAAAATATCTCAGAAAGATGCGTGCGCCGCATTCTTAGTTGAGACGAAAATTTTAAATGTGTCAAAAATTTGCCTCGTTAAAGGCATTTGCTTCATATTTCGTAAACTCGAAATAATTTTACATTATCCATTTTTATTTTTTTTTCTCTCTTTATTTTGCAACAAATTTTGAATTATTCCGCAACTCGTCTCGCTCCCTTACAAATGGGTTTTTCCTCTCTTTTCAGTTTACCAATTATGATTTATATTTACATATTTTTAAATCTTTTTAAGCTAAAGGGATTAATCTTACTCTTGAGAACAAATTATTAATATATAAACTTAACAAAACTATTTAAAATCCAAATTAACATAATCACGTAACAAAGTTAATTAATAAAATCACTTTTAACAAAATTATCACAAAGAAGTTAACAAGAAAAGAAAATAAAGAAAATAATAATAATAATAATAATAATAATAATAATAATAATAATAATAATAATAATAATTACTTAACAAATGTAAAACTGTTATCCACTTTTAAAAAAAAAAAAAAATCTTTATATATTTTTTTTTTTACGTTTTTCTCTAAGTTGTTTCTAACTTTGTATGTGCATGGAAACTTTTAGTGTGCATGCACCTAACTATTTTAATCCCTTTTTAATTATACTATAAAATTTTCATAATTCATTAAAAAATAAAAAATAAACAATGACAAAATAATATATTGGCATTTAAAAAAAAAACGTTATATTTTTTAATCATCTAAGAACTTTAATATTTATAATTAACAAAATGAATCACGAAGAACACTAAGCAAACAAGTCACAACATAACAATTGACAATCACTTACAAACCAACTAAGATTACATTTTATCTTTGATTCAATACAATAAATAAATTACAAATAAAAACATAAAACAATAAAAAAAAAGAACTTTACATGAATATTAAACTTTACATCTTAAATTACGGAATTATTAAAATAACTTTAATCATTATTTGATTCATAATAAAACTTACAAAATAAATAGAAAGGATCTCAAGTAGAACCTGTGAGATAAGTTAACTTAAGATGAAAATGAAAATGTAGTCATCGAAAAAATTAAACGGGGACCCAAACTCAAAAAACTTTCCATTTCTTTTTCCCTTTTTAGTTTTTCTCACTATTTCTTGTTTTCACTCATTGTTTCTTGTGTCCTGTCCTTGTTTTTTTTCTAAGTGTTTTTCTTTTCCATTTTTTTGTCCGTGAATCTTGGTTTTGGTTTTGGTTTTGGTTTTGGTTTATCTCAAGTTTTTTTTGGTTTTTTTTGGTTTTTTCCGTGAGTCTTTTTTTTTTCCTTTTTTCTTTTTTTTTTTTTGCATGCATAAATGTATGAGTCACGAATTAATCTATATCACAAACTTAATCGCTAATTGCGTGTCAACTAAACGTAACTTTATGTCTTTTAACGTTAATAAGTTTAACTTCATTCCAAAGATACAAACAAATGGATAACAAATAAAGATGTAAAGTTCAAACTACATATAAATAATAAATTGTACATACTAAATTATATGAAACAACCCTTGAAACAACTTTATTCATATTTCAATTCATAACGAAACTTATAAAAATAAGTAGCAAAGATTTGACAAAAACCTGTTTGATATATTGATTCGAATAAAGAAGCACCACTACCAGAAACTCAAACGAAACTCCGAACTCTAAATTCAAACTCTTTTTCTTCTCCTTTCTTTTTGTATGTTTGCCTTCTCTTGTTGTTTTCTTTTTGATTTAACTTTCTATTCTTTTTTTTTTGGTTTCTTTTCGTGTTTTTTTTTCCTCTTTCCTTTTTGTTGTTGGCTCTTGTAATATATATATATATTGTGCATGTGTGCATGTGTAGTTTCTGATGTGGGTGAGTAGTTGTGGGGATGTGGGTAGGTGTTGAGGGAAAATGGGGAATGTGGGGGGTTAGGGTAGGTTTTAAGATTTTTTTTTCTTTTTTTTTAATAATAAAAAATAATTAATAAATAAATAAATAAATAGATAATAGTAACAAATAAAATAATAATAATAATAATAATAATAATAATTAATTGATTTTTATATTTTAAAAAAAAAATACAATAACAATCTAAAAATAGTCAAAAATAAATTATATAATTAAGATAGTACAAAACTATATTTTTTTATTTTTTTAAAAAACAAAATAATATCCTAAAATTAAATTCATTTAATTATTTATATTATATTAAAATAAAATAATAGTCAAAATAATATATGACTAAATATAAGTATAAATATTTAGTATCGATAAACAAGTTAAAATTTAGGGAGGATCAAAAATCACGTGTCTACAGTCTGGACGGTTAAAAGTTAAGTACAGGAGACCACCAACAAGGCTTCTGTAAAGTGTTGGATCAGAAAAAGGAGGAGAATCTTTGAAATGAAGTAGAGACTTAGGAGAAAGAGGAGTTGAAACCAGTTTTGAAGATAACAAATTCGCACGACTAAAAAAGTCTTTTACATACTTGAACTGACAAAGAAAATAACCTCTATTGCGAACAACTATAAAAATATCAAGAAAATAAGTAACTAAACCTAAGTCATTCATGGAAAATTCAGATTTAAGAGTTTGAATTAAACACTTGAGTAAAGATTTAGAAGAAGCGGTAAGGAGAGTATCATCAACATAGAAAAGAAGGGGCTTCTTCGTCATGAGTTCCTTAATAGAAAAAACAAAAGGATCAAAATCCATGGAACAATTATTGTATGTAACAAATTTATGAACACTTAATAAATAAGTGGAAAGACGAGGAACAACTAAAATATCCTTAAGAAGAAAAACATTATTAGAGAAAGCGAGAGTACCATGTCCAGTGTAGGAGATAGGAAGTTGAGTGCCATTGTAACGCCCCGAATCTGGTACCCGGAATGTTACACGGTGCTCATGACCCCGAAGGACCACAAGCTAACCCATGACTGATATCTGTACCTGTACACTGCATAATATAACATGATAATGCAGAAACATAAACTGAAAGGCCATAAGATTCAACACTGAACAAACATCTGATAACACAATGTCTGAAAATGGTATAACAATACCAAAACAAATCTAAAATAACTGCCTGATATATTGTAGTCTGAAAGCCTCTAAATTGTCTGAATAAGGAGTTGATGGGACATTTCCCCAACTAACTCCATCTACTAAAATAAACTGGAAACTGAAATAGTAAAATAATCATCATGTCCTTTAAAGATGAGGACTCACTTCTAACTCTGACCGCTGAGACTGGAATCTACTGTTGATCTGGAGCTCGTGCCTCTAAACCTATGGTATAAGACACCATAGCACGAATGCGTCAGTACTTTGAATGTACTGGTATGCAAGTGAGGTAGGTTAAATGCATGGGGTTCATATGCATGAACAAATATAACTGACTGACTATAACATGATTGTGAGAATACATGCATGACTACGTAACTGTAATTGAGATCGTGTTGGGACTGAAAAACTATATTACTGAATACTGAGGAACTGATACTATGTTACAGATACATGGATAATTGTATCTAACAGTTCTAATTATGAAGAACTGGTCTGGTTGACTGTATCTGACAGTCCTGAAGCTGAAGAATGATTACATATGTTCTGATAACTGATAACACGAGTGACTGTGTCTGACAGTCTTGAATCTGATGGAACTAGCTGAGTTTCATACTGTATCTGAGTAACTAAATCTGAGATCAGTCCTATCTAGTGGGGGATCTTTGAGTATACTGATAATAAAGAAGATTTGACTTAGTCTGAGATCGGTCCTACCTAGCAGGTGATCTCTGAATTTGATTATGTTGCTACTGATTGGCCATAGTTAAGATCAGTCCTATCTAATGAGTGATCTCGTAGTCTATTTATAATGACAAGGATTGACTGTATCTGGCAGTTCTAAATCTGTATTACTGAGCTGAATTGACTGTATCTGACAGTCCTAATTTCTGTAACTAAAACTGTGGGATGTATTCATCTAACCGACATGCCCCATACTAAGCTAACTGGGGTCCAACCTATAACCCCAGCTGGAAGGGTGTCAGTACCGCGCCACTGGTAAAGACAACTGTTGTGGAGTTAGTCCTAATCTAGCAGGTGACCCCTGGGATCAGTCCTATACATTTTGAATGCGCTAACGGGTGATCCCTAAGTATGTCAGTCCTATATAACGGGTGACATCTCGTACCTATGCTGGCTACGTAGTTCTGGAACTTAAGGATTGCTTCTAGGGATCCCAGTCCTATCTAGCGGGTGAGTCCCCATCCCTAGGCTCGCTCGGTTCTGAATCCTACTCCCATCTGAAAGACATTGAACTGATTAATTGAGCTGAACTTATTAACTGAACTGAACTGATTAGCTGAACTGAACTGATACTAGTGGTATTGCTTAGTGGAGCTAAACTGAATTTACTGAGTTTCATTGACTAATAGAATGTACTGAGTTCTGAGGACTGACTGAGAATACTGAAGTTACTGAGATTAACTAGGAATACTGAGGTTACTGAGATTATTGAGCTACTGAAATTACTGAGATTTCTAAGATTTCCTGAGTCACATGACTGACTGAGTTCTATGGATCATAGCTTGACTGAGGAGATCGTGAAAACATGACATGACTCTAGGCACACGGCTAAATGTTCGGGTACAAGTACCCCCAGGACTCGATGAGAAGAAACTGGCATAGCATGGCTTACTTGAACACATGACCAACAACACAATTCATAATTCATCTATTGAAGCACTTCATCAAACATGTGATATGCATAAGCTTGTACATACATGGGGATTTCATGATATCATACTAGTTGGGCATTGTTCCTTCATCTAGGCATTTAATCATACACATAATAGGCATAGAATGTGTAAACAACATTATACAACAATCAAACATCATGATTCATCTCTAATTTCATCATCCAAGGGTTTTAATCCTAGGTTTACATGAATCTACATCATTACTAATCGATTACATATGCAATTTATCACCAAACATGTTAGAATGCAATTAGTCATTATCAACATGAACAAGAGCAATCCAATCATGAAATTCATAAAGAAAATCTATAACTTGAATTTAGAAAAGAGATTCTTGAACTTCATGGACGAAAGGAGTCCATGAATGAACACTACGCATAACTTAGCTTGTGATTCTACGAAGATTGACGGAGAGATTCTTGAAATTTGACGGTGAATTCTCTTGGAATTGAGCCTTCTATAAAAATCCTAGGGCTTGTTCTTGAGAGTTTTTGAGAGTAATTGAGTATAAGCTGCTGAATTATGGTCAAATCTCGTGTTATAAGGCTTATATAGGGTGGGAAATTGACCCTTTTAATCCTAGGATACGTCTTTAATTTCTGAGAAAATTTTCCAGTTTTCATTCTTGGCGCGACATGCCATTATCGCGGAGCAACACTGAAAATTGACAATTGCCATTTGAGATATCTCCGCGACGCGCTGAAGGCTCAGGTGATACACTGTATCACTAAAAAGGCTCTAACTCTTCGCCCGGGTGTTGGATTTGGGCGAATTTGGTATCGATGGAAATCTTATTGAATTTACCACATGAAAAAAAGTGAAAATCTTGAAAATACCACGTGTAAAAAAGTAGATTCATCTTTCAAAGAAAGCTTCTAACATTCTTGGGGAAACTTTTCAAGCTAGGAAAAGTACTGGGTATTACAATATCTCCCCCTTGAGAACATTTGTCCTCGAATGAGACTGAGAGTGAGGGGAAGAACATAAACTGACGTACATACTGAACATGAATAACTGAAACATGATCTCATGACTGACATGACTGAAGATCTGAATATAACATACTAAACATGCATATCTGATGCATGATTAATAAGCTGAATTCATGCATACCTGGCGCATGACTAATAATTGACTTATAAATACATGACTGAATATGCTAATGAATTGAATTTCCCGCAGTGAGAATGCATGTCTGATGCATAATTACATGACTGAACTGATATATGAATGCATGACTTAATATGTAAGGGTACTTAGTACCAAGTTTGTAATGAGGATCTGAGCATGAACTGAATACCAAGTTTGTAATGAACACTGAACATGAAACTGAGTAAGACTAAGGAGAATTGTTATCTTAACCGAAAATGCTAATGAATTCGAGATCGTCTTACTAAACATGCATGAGCGAAAATATGAGAACCTAACTGAGTAAGTTTAAGAAAACTGTTACGTGACTGAAAAACACTGATGACCCCATGATTATGCTAGAAGTATGCATGAACTGAACCTGAGAACATGACTGAGGCTGAAAAACGATACATAAACTGAATTTCGTGAATTGAACTAAGCCTCTGAATACTTGGACCATAGCTGAGGTTGGGACTTTGAGGGTCAACTTATGAGTACCCTCTACTCTATATCTGGATTCTTCATGCGAAGGAAAACTAAACTTAAGACATGAGAGCATTGGGGAATAATGGGTTATCTCCTCCTTGGGGAACTATGTCCCTCTAAGAATGCTCACCTTACTGAGATACTAGGGTGATGCACAGGGCATCCACGGACTGATTCATGACTGAGAGTTTAACTTTGAGCCTATGCGTACTGGCACGACATGAATACTGAAAGAAGGGAAATTGTTCCTAAAACATCTCATAGCCTCCTACACATAAGTGTGGTGCGCAACACACGCATGTAAAAGACTCTACTAGGTGTGGCTTTTCAGACTTCCTAGGACACTATTGAACCTTAGCCTCTGATACCAAGTTTGTAACTTCCCGAATCTGGTACCCAAAATGTTACACGGTGCTCATGACCCGAAGGACCACAAGCTAACCCATGACTGATATTTGTACCTGTACACTACATAATATAACATGATAATGCAGAAACATGAACTAAAAGGCCATAAGTTTCAATACTGAACAAACATCTGATAACACAATGTCTGAAAATGGTATAACAATACCAAAACAAATCTAAAATAAATGTCTGACATGTTGTAGTCTGAAAGCCTCTAAAGTATCTGAATAAGGAGTTGATGGGACATGTCCCCAATTAACTTCATCTACTGAAATAAACTGGAATATGAAATAGTAATGTAATCATCATGTCCTCGAAAGATGAGGACTCACTTCTAACTCTGACCACTGAGACTAGAAACTATTGTAGATCTGGAGCTCGTGCCTCTAAACCTATGGAATAAGACACCATAGTGCGAATGCATCAGTACTTTGAATGTACTGGTATGCAAGTAAGGTAGGATAAATACATGGGGTTCATATGCATGAACAAATATAACTGACTGACGAACATGAGCGAGAGAATGCATGCATGACTACGTAATTATAACTGAGATCGTGTTGGGACTGAATACTATATTACTGAATACTGAGGGAATGATACTATGTTACTGATACATGGATAACTATGTATAACAGTTTTGATTATGAAGAATTGATCTGGTTAGTCCTAAAGCTGAAGACTGATTACATATGTTCTGATAATTGATAACATGAGTGACTGTGTCTGACAGTCCTGAATCTGATGGAACTAGCTGAGTTTCATACAGTATCTGAGTAACTGAATCTGAGATTAGTCCTATCTAGTGGGGGATCTCTGAGTATACTGATAATAAAGAAGATTTGACTTAGTTTGAGATCAGTCCTACCTAGCAGGTGATCTCTGAGTCTAATTATGTTGCTACTGATTGACCATAGTTGAGATCATTCCTATCTAATGGGTGATCTTGTAGTCTATTTATAATGACAAGGATTGACTGTATTTGACAGTTCTAACTCTATATTACTGAGCTGAATTGACTGTATCTGACAGTCCTAATTTTTGTAACTAAAACTGTAGGATGTATTCATCTAACCGACATGCCCCATACTAAGATAAATGGGGTCCAACCAATAACCCCAGCTGGAAGGGTGTCAGTACCGCGCCACTGGTAAAGACAACTGCTGTGGAGTCAGTCCTAATCTAGCAGGTGACCCCTGGGATCAGTCCTATACATTTTGAATGCGCTAACGGGTGATCCCTGAGTATGTCAGTCCTATATAATGGGTGACATCTCGTACCTACACTGGCTACGTAGTTCTGGAACTTAAGGATTGCTTCTAGGGATCTCAGTCCTATCTAGCAGGTGAGTCCCCATCCCTAGGCTCACTCGGTGTTGAATCCTACTCCCATCTGAAAGACATTGAACTGATTAATTGAGCTGAATTGATTAACTGAACTGAACTGATTAGCTGAACTGAACTGATACTAGTGGTATTGCTTAGCGGAGCTAAACTAAATTTACTGAGTTCCGTTGACTAATAGAATGTACTGAGTTCTGAGGACTGACTGAGAATACTGAAGTTACTGAGATTAACTGGGAATACTGAGGTCACTGAGATTATTAAGCTACTGAAATTACTGAGATTTCTAAGATTTCCTGAGTCACATGACTGACTGAGTTCTATGGATCATAGCTTGACTGAGGAGATCGTGAAAACATGACATGGCTCTAGGCACACGGCTAAATATTCGGGTACAAGTACCCCCAGGACTCGATGAGAAGAAACTGACATAGCATGGCTTACTTGAACACATGACCAACAACATAATTCATAATTCATATATTGAAGCACTTCATCAAACATGTGATATGCATAAGCTTGTACATACATGGGAATTTCATGATATTATACTAGTTGGGCATTGTTCCTTCATCTAGGCATTTAATCATACACATAATAGGCATAGAATGTGTAAACAACATTATACAACAATCAAACATCATGATTCATCTCTAATTTCATCATCCAAGGGTTTTAATCCTAGGTTTACATGAATCTACATCATTACTAATCGATTACATATGCAATTTATCACCAAACATGTTAGAATGCAATTAGTCATTATCAACATGAACAAGAGCAATCCAATCATGAAATTCATAAAGAAAATCCATAACTTGAATTTAGAAAAGAGATTTTTGGACTTCATGGACGAAAGGAGTCCATGAATGAACACTACGCATACCTTAGCTTGTGATTCTACGAAGATTGACAAAGAGATTCTTGAAATTTGACGGTGAATTCCCTTGGAATTGAACCTTTTATGAAAACCCTAGGGCTTGTTCTAGAGAGTTTTTGAGAGTAATTGAGTATAAACTGCTGAATTATGGCCAAATCTCGTGTTATAAGGCTTATATAGGGTGGGAAATTGACCCTTCTAACCCTAGGACACATCTTTAATTTCTGATAAAAAATCTCGGTTTTCATCCTTGGCGCGACGCGCCACTATCGCGGAGCAACATTGGAAGTTGACAATTGCCATTTGAGATATCTCCAAGATGCGCTGAAGGCTCAGGTGATACACTGTATCACTAAAAAGGCTCTAACTCTTCGCCCGGGTTACGGATTTGCGCGAATTTGATATCGATGGAAAGCTTATTGAATTTCCCACATGACAAAAAGTGAAAATCTTGAAAATACCACGTGTACAAAAGTAGATTCATCTTTCAAAGAAATTTTCTAACATTCTTGGGGAAACCTTTCAAGCTAAGAAAAGTACGGGGTATTGTCACACCCCTTTTTAAACTCTAAAAAGATTTCATTTTTAAGTTTCGAAAGGGTTTTTATTACTAAGTGACAAAATCAAGATTTGTTTTGAAAAGGATTCACTATATTGAAAACTCAGAGTCGCCACTTGGCATAAATCGGGTGTGCCAAGTCACCCGTGGATATCCTTTTTCAAAACGATTTTTAACTCTGTAACACTGATCCGCGAACAGAGATTCCGGATAAGGAATTCTGTTGACCGAGGGGAAGGTGTTAGGCACCCCTCAATCCCGTGGTTCGACCACGGTCGCTTGGTGGAGCGTATCGGCTAATCTGACATTACAAATATATAAACAACACAAAAACACATAGAACAATCAATCAAAACACACAAAGACAAAACAGTCCAAAGTTTAGTATTCAGTCCAATTATACAGTCCCGAAATAGAAAAATGCAAAATGTAAACCTACGCTAACCTATATTAATCCTAAACTATGCTCCAAAGCTTTACCCGATGCCTCGGGCCTTGATCACGAACCTCCTTCAAAGACATAATACGTCGGGGAATTCCCCGGCCAAATAAATACATGAAACCTCGGGGCATTCTCCGGCCAAATAAATACACTCAAATCAAATACGATAAACTAGGAAAAAATATCCGCACGCATATTCAAACATTTAACCAAAACACAAGTTCTAAATTTGCTTACCCGAGCCTATTGTTTGCCTACCCGCTCGATGACATATCACAATTCTATCTTGTTCAACATTATCAATTCATCAAAATTAATCAACATTCATTTTAGCAATTTTTAATTCCCACCCCCCAATTTCATTTTAACACAAACTTTCTACAATTCACGATTACTATTTCAACAATCCACAATCACTATAAACTCAATATTCATCATTCACATCTCACACAATCGTAACCAACGAAATCAACAACTAATCAATACAAGCAGTTATTCATCACCAACGAAGATCAAACCACACATGAATATTCAATTCAAAATACGAAACATCGTAAACAATAAATAGATGAGAGAAAGAGTAGTGTTGGACCTCGATTGAAGCTTTTATTGTGCCAAAATATGTGATCGAAAGATAAAGTTGGATCCAAAAATTCTCGATTCAAACCTCAATCACGAACTGACCAACCCAAATCAAAACGAGATACCAACGCTAAACGAATCAGGATCGATTTTTCTTTTAAACAAAAATTGGAGAGTGATGTCGTCTGTTTGTGAATCTCACTGGAACAGTATCAAAAGTAACTGTAGATGGTTCTAAGTGCGAATCCGATGGATTTAAGTTGGATATTTGCCGGAGAAAAGGACGGAGCGGCTACTGGATGTGATTTGGGTCAGAACGATTTGTTGTTTCTACTTCGATTGAGCTTCGGCTAGCCAGTCGACGGAGAAAAGTGAGAGAACGGTTGGGACTTACGCAGCAGTAGTGTTTTTCGGTGAGAACTGGCCGGAAAATCCTCTCTTTCACCTTTTCTCTCTTATTCCGACCTCCCTTCGTCTATCTCTATCCTCTCTATTTTTTCAATCAATTTCTTATAATTTCTCCTTTTTACTCTATCTCCCTCTCTATGTGTAGTGTGTATGGGTGTGTATGGGTGTATCTACTGATTTTTCTCGTATGTGTGTGTGATGATGGAGTGGTGTGCGTGAGAATGGGATATGTATATATGGTAGGTGGTAGTGTGAGGGTTCACGTGGGTGGGTATTGGGGTAGGGTAGGTGGTGTATTAAGGTGGGGGTAGGGGTAGGGTGTGATGTAGTTTATTTTGATTGGATAGGTTGTTAGGATAAAATAAAACAAGATAAAATTTTGTTAGGGAGTTTGTTAATTTTGTCATTTTATGGAGGGATAGTTACATGGGTGAGGGTATATAGTAAGGTGAGCTAAAAATGGATAAAAATTCAATTTTGGGAGGACAAAATTAGGTGTCTACAGCATTCCCCCTTTGAATGTAAACATGAAGTGTTTTCAGACTAAGAAGTAGACAACGAGACAGAATTTTGTCCTGACCATTATTCAAAGAGAATGAAACAAAAGGGAAGAGGGAAACCGAGTCTACACTTGGGACATCCTACCTACCCAAGTTACGAAGGAATCAATTGACACATATCTCAAAGGATTGGAAGAAGATGGATGATACCGAGTTGGAAAGTCGAGTGAGGTCCCGTCGAGGTTCCGGTCCGCGGCTCTGTTATTACATTAAAAATAAAAATTACAAGTTAAAACATAAATGAAATTACAAAAACTCTATCTATGCAGCTTCTTTGACTCTTGACTTGCTATTTCATCACCATGTTCTTTAGGCGGGCTCCTGACTTGCAATTTCTTCAATTTGTTGCTTGCCTTTCAATTTCTTCACCCTATTCTCCAGGCAGGTTCCTGACTTGCTATTTCATCAACTTGTTGCTATGCTCTCAATTTCTTCACCCTATTCTCCAGGCGGGTTCCTGACTTGCAATTTCTTCAACTTGTTGCTTGGTTTTTCATTTATTCGCCCTGTGCTTCGGGCAGGCTCCTGAAATCACATCAAAACTGGAAAAAAAATTATCCCAAATAAAGAAATGCATTTTCTATAAGTTAATTGGAATGACTCGGCTAAAAGGTACGTCTTCTAGGGGTCAAAGGGGATGACTCAACTAAAAGGTACGTCTTATAGGAATCAAAGGGGATGACTCGACTAAAAGGTACGTCTTATAAGAATCTGTAACACCCCGTAAATTTTTTCCGTACACTTATCGCGATTATATGGAGTCCTAAAGGCTTGCGTATGGGTTAAATTAAGTTTATGGTGTTCGGAAGTATCCCGTCAATAGTTGTATGTGTAGGTATTGGAATAAGATTTCCAACGATATAAAGTTTGCCCAAAACAGAGGAGTATTTCATATAAGCGAGCACATTCGAAATTTCAAAACGGTGGCCGGGAAGCCTGTGAACAGTAAATCTGCAGGAAAATTACTGCAGCTAGGCAATTTTTTTTGGATCAACTTTAGACGATCATAACTCCTTGTACAAAAAGAACTGTGTGAGATGCTATATATCAACAAAAATCTCCGAGAGTTTTCTTTCCGATGAAATTGGTTTCATTCAAATCCAATGTCTGAGTAAGGATCTATACCCGTTTTACTACAGCCTATCAAAAAAAAAACAGAATTTTGGGACAGATTTTTGGGTCAACTTTAAACAACCATAACTCCTTGTACAGGAAGAACTGGGTGGTATACTTTATATGAAAATGAAATCCCTTTGAATTATCTTTCCAATGCAAGTGGTTTCACCCAAATCCGATACCGTAGCAAAGATTTATGATCGATTTACTTCAGCCTGTCAAAACTGTCCACTGGGGACAGATTCGGATTTATTTAAATTTTTAGGGCAAAATGGTCATTTTCTATTACCTCTTGGACGAAAATTGGTCTTTATAAACATACACTTAGCCTCATATATATCATATATCATCCAATTATTAAGAGAAGGTGAAACCCTAGCCTAATTTCAACTTCAAATATTTTGTGATTCAACCGTAGAAAATTCGAATTGGTTCCGTAGTTGTGTTCACCATCTCGAAAGCTTCGAGAAGCACCCCATGGTTATGTAAGGAGGATTCTAAATACAAGAGTTCATTGTTAAGGTATTAATATTGTTTATTCTTGATTCTTATCCATGAATAAATATTGATAAAGGATTATGAGTATTGTCTTGATGTTGGAAGATAACTAGAAACATAGTTATGAATTGTTTTGTATAAATTGTTGTAGTAAATTATGGAAGTTGTTGTATTGGATTATGGAGGATGAATTGTGGTGATATATCATTATATTAGTGGTTATGTATGCCTAGTGATCATGTTGGTAATGGATGGTGATTAAGAGGGGAAATAAAGGCTAAGAGTGATGTTGAGGGATATTGCATGAAAATGCATGATATGTGAATGTAATAAGAGTATAAGAGGATGTATGTAGCACTCTTATTGATGAGTTAAAGGATTACTTCCTAGACATTATTTGGTGAAGTTAATACCTAAATGGTAAGGTTTGGTTGCTAATACTAGTTTTCCACAAATGACTTATTGTAGATAAGTGTTCGAAGAGTACGGGAAGTCAAGTTGGACTTGTATTGAAGTGGTTATATCAAGGTATGTAAGACATACTCTATCTAATCTTTGGCATGAATAATGACCCATGGCACTCTCAAGTAAGCTTCCAACATTTTCCTACGACACATGACACATAATAACATCATTTGATCTTCGACATCACCAATTGAACTTGTTTTCACTTTTAAGATGTTCGGCTAGTCAAAAAAAATGTCCATATACTATTGTTGACTCCGAAATGGTTTAATGAGGTATCCATGATTCTCTACTTCATTTTCATGATATTGATTACCTATTTACATGTTTTTCCTATTGAGGTATCATGGTTTCAAGTTCCATAAGGTGTGACCACAAAGTAACCAATCTCAAAGATTAATTGAATTAAGAAATGGAATGTCTTTATTTTAAATTGATGATATGATGTATTGTATTAGTACCACTGATCAGTTGGCCATTGTATTATAAAGATTATGTATATATGTTATTCCAGGGGTGGTCCCTGATGTATTGTATTAGTACCACTGATCAGTTGGCCATTGTATGACATATGTTATGTATTGATAAGGAATACGGGAAGTAATGATATGAAAGTAATGTGCAGGTATCCCATCAGCTCTTTTAAGTGTGGTCTACTCATACTGTTTATTCACTGGTATCTGGGTTCTGTTGATCTTTTGTATCTCATCTTGATACTCACTGCCTTACATACTCAGTACATATTTTTGTACTGACGTCCCTCACGGAGGACCTGTATTCATGCCTGCAGGAACGGGTACTTCAGGTCGTACACCTCCGCAGTAAGAGCCAGGACATTCTGTTGATAGTGGTGAGCTCCAGTTGTTTCGGGGCATCCCAAGTCGTTTCTATATGTACTTTTGGTATTTTTATAAAAGTCTTTTGTGGGCGGGAGTTTGTCCCGACCCTAACTCAGTTGTGTATCTATGTAGAGGCTTTTGTAGACATATTGTACAGCCATAGGAGTGTTTGGTTGATAGACGTGATGGCTCTGACGGCCAATTACTGTTTATATATATATATATATATGCGTGTTTGTTGGGCTGATACAGGTACTGTTTTCTTCTATTTACAACGAAGTGCTGCCCAAATTTCTAATTTTCATAAGTAATGTAAGTGTGAAAGTATAGGTTATGAACGGGTTCTCCCGGGCCTCCTCGGCTACGGGTGTCAGTCCGCTCCAATGGGATTTGGGGCATGACAGAATCAAAGGGAATGACTCGACTAAAAGGTACGTCTTCTAGGAATCAAGGGAAATGACTCAACTAAAAGGTACGTCTTCTAGGGGTCAAAGGAGGATGACTCGACTAAAGGTACGTCTTCTAGGAATCAAGGGAAATGACTCGACTAAAGGTACGTCTTCTAGGGGTCAAAGGGGATGACTCGACTAAAAGGTACGTCTTATAGGAATCAAAGGGAATGACTCGACTAAAAGGTACGTCTTATAGGAATCAAAGGGGATGACTCGACTAAAAGGTACGTCTTCTAGGAATCAAGGGAAATGACTCGACTAAAAGGTATGTCTTATAGGAATCAAATGGGATGACTCGGCTAAAAGGTACGTCTTCTAGGATTCAAGGTGAATGACTCGACTAAAAGGTACGTCTTATAGGAATCAAAGGGGATGACTCGACTAAAAGGTACGTCTTCTAGGAGTCAAGGTGAATGACTCGGCTAAAAGGTACGTCTTCTAGGAATCAAGACTTAAGTTATAAATTGCATTACCTAAGAAGCAAAATTCGAATTACCCAATCAAGGAAGTGTGTTTCCTTACCAATGTTGTTTGAATTATCAAAACAATGAAGTGTTTCTCCTTACCAAAGCTGCTTGAATTACAAAAATAAGGAAGTGTGTCTCCTAGAGATCTTGAATTATGAGTTTTACCATGGCTTTGATTATTAAACCTGTGCAGCAACCTTGCCTCTTGCATTTGTTGAGGTGAGAAATTACGGCCTTTGATGTTTAGGCTCTGAAATTCTTGATCTGAATGCAACATGTATTCCTATTACATACAAAGAAAACTTGTGAGTTTAAAAACATGTTGGCTAGTTTGTGGCTTTGGTATTTGAGGCAATTGCTCCTGCCCCCGTCACATTTAGCTTTGTTTCCAACCATTAGCATATGTCATTGACTTACTGTGTCATTGACCCAAACTCAGCTTATTAAGAGTGACTCTGAAACAAACACAATATTTCTGCTTTGTCGTGTTTCTCAAATAAACCCTTTGAACCTTGGTATTTTTATGAGTTCCCCGACTTCTCTGTTGACAAAACTTTCTGCATGCCCTTTTTGGGCTCACAATCATTCTCTTTCATGTGCTAGGTTTTGTCTTGCTTTGTGCAATTAAAGAAGCTGGTAGCCAGTTTTGAAATCTTTTCTCACTTGTTTTGACACAGACTTGACTCAAAGACAAGAAACGAAAAAAAAGAATGACAATTTTTGTTTTGATAACTGACTCAAGAAAGATTAAATTAAAATAAAGAGAAGAAAAAAAAGACAATGAATGTCCCCTTTTAAAACAAAGAAACGAAAAAATCATCTAAAAATGACAGTCAATACTAATGATTATGCCATGCATTTTGGATTAAGCAGCTTGATCTTTTCATCCAAACTTTCTACCCATTGTTGTTGAGTTAATGGCCTTGAAACTGAGTTGCTTTCTTAGGTCAATTGTATTTAAGACCCCATTCGGCTAGTGGCGCCTTGAAGGGTTTTCGCCAACAAGCTTCTTTCATTTTCTCTCGGCTCACTATCGCCTTATGGTGCCCGTGAGGGTTTTCACCAATAAGACTTTCTCATTTTTATTTCTCTCAACTTACCATCGCCTTATGGTGCCCGTAAGGGTTTTCACCAATAAGACTCTCTCATTTTTATTTCTCTCTTGATTCCCTACGCTGAGGAAGACAAATAGTTCCCAAATGCATCATCATATCCCTTGCATGCTTAGCCTTAACATTCTCAAAGATTAATCTGAAGGTCTTTCTTTGGTTATAGCTTGGCTTTTGGATAGGGTTAGAAAGAAAGGATGGCATAAGGCCCAATCGACACTTGAAGTGGGGTGGGACTGACAACTTTTGGAATCAACTCAAACAATGAGGATTAACTCATGCCCCAGTTTCTTTTGACTGGGTAATTCTAAATTGTTCATTTGGTTGGACCGAGTCCGGAGTAGGGCAGCCTACGTATCTCAACCCCGAGAGAGGAGAATCAGGTCATGCGTAGTTCTGGCAGCTTGTTCTTTTACTTGATTCTAATTCTTTTTCTTTTCTTTTACTGACTCTGTTATTTTGGGGATTTTTCCGACTCTATTTTTCTTGACACGCTTTTTTTTTTGGACACATTTTCTCTCTTCTCTTTTTGGAAACTTTCTGACTCTATTGTTTTGCTCGACACTTTTCTTTCGAGTTTTGCTGACTCCATCTTGATTTCAAAAGAGGGGTATGAAAGAAAATAACACTAAGGCCTAAATGGGGTAAACAAAGGATGACACAATGTTTGGATAGCAGAATGAAATGCCTTCGTCATATCAATCCTTGAAAATGCAAGTACATATCATGCAATATGAAAGTGAGAGATGAAGTTTATTTGTGACACTTTCACAATACTAACTTTAATTGAGCATGTGTGCCACTACTTCTTCTGGGCTTGTCAAACATACAACTCCACCTGTGTTATATCTATCACATTGAATGACTCACGCTTTCGTGGAGTTGATTTTCTTTCTGTTCCTCTTGATAGAATCACGTAGACACTGTTTGACCTAATTAAGACATGTCTTTCAATTGATGACCAAGTTATCCTTGCGATTCTCAAAAAGTCTCAATTTTCAAAGAAGGCTTCAAGTTGATCACCAAATGCCCCAACACTCTATTTATTTTCTCAGATGCTCTCTTTTACTAAATTTAACTCTTTGATTCAATGCTTCATGATTAAGATGGATATTAAGATCTGACTGAAAATTCCACAGGCATGTCATATCACTAGAATCAACATAAAATGGTTGTATAAAGAAAACAAACAAACAACACATATTTGAAACACAAAAGGAAAGGGACACTTCATTTAGTTAAAATAAAAGATAAAAGGGTTTGAACATAAGGGACAAAACAAGATAGATCCCGAACTACAACCCTGAAATAATTTGGAAAACAGAAAAGAAAATAAAACAAACTACCAGACCTCTTCCTAGTAGGGAGATGGGTGAATTCTCAATTGCTCAGCCTGACAGCTTAGCTGCTGGTTTGCATATCCGCATGACTAGAGATTCCCTCACTATCAATGTTCTGCACCATAATTGATCCATCATGAATCATCTTTTCAATTTCTCTTTTCAAATCTCGACAATCTTCAATACTATGACCCTGAGCCTCAGAATGATACGCACATCGTGCGTTAGGATCAAAATTTCTTAAACGCCGATTAAGGGTGTGCCCAAGGAGAGGAGTGATCATTCTCTCTTATACCAATCTCTGAAATAAACTGGCATATGACTCTCCAATTGGTGTGAATCTATCTCTTGACTTTTGCCTCATTTCATTGTTTGGATTGGATAGAAAATTTGGTTTAAAAGGGTTTTGGTATGTTTGTGGAGTTAGAGGATGACTCTGGGGCGTTGGGGTATGCCATTGTGGGTAAGATGAGGGCTGAACATAAGGTTATGCATTATATACTGGATATGGATGTGGAGGAACAGAGTATAATAGATTTTGGGAGTGATTATGTGGAGCCTGGGCATAAACTTGAGCTTGAGCCTGAGATCGACGACGACGTGGCCTTCCTGACCTTTCTTGTTGTCCAACTATAATTGCAGATGCATCTTCCTCATTCTTTTTCTCCCCAGCACTTCCTGACCCCTTTTGAATTACTTGAGTAGTCACTTTCAATGTTGCAAAACTCACAATGCGACCAGTCTTAATTCCCTCTTCTATCATCTCCCTCATTTTAAGGACCTCAATGAACGGCTTGCCTAATGCAGGTAACAAGTGTTGATAATATGTTTCGTCCTGCGCTTGAATAAACACCTCCACTATTTTGCTTTCTTTCATTGGCGGTTTTACTCTAGCAGCTTGTTCGCGCCATCTAATCGCATACTCCCTGAAACTCTCAGTATTTTTCTTTGTTCTACTAGTTAGGGATTTTTCATCAGGGATCAACTCCACATTGTATTGAAATTGTTGCACAAATTTGTTAGCTAGGTCATCCCAACTAATCTATTTGGCAATGTCTTGGTCAACAAACTATTCTGAAGCTAGACCTGAAAGACTCTCACCAAAATATGCCATGAGTAATTTTTCCTTCCCTCCAGCGCCCCTTAGCTGGTTGCAATAGCGTCTCAAATGTGCTACAGGATCTCCATGTCCATCATACTTCTCAAACTTCGGCATTTTAAAACCAAGAGGAAGATGTACACCAGGAAACATGCACAGATCTTTAAATGAGACACTTTTGTACCCCCCAAGTCCTTGTAAGTTTTTCATAGTCAGCTCCAAACTTCTCAATTTTCTGGCTATTTCCTCTTGTTCTTCTGTCATAACAGGCTTCTCAGTGTTAGGAGGAAATTCTGGCGATTGAGGGCAATCATAAGGACCAATCGACTTAAATATAGGCTCAAGAGCATAATGCTGATCACTAAAAATATTCAATGCAGGCTCTCTTGTAGAGTAGGAAGGCACAACTTGGTGATGAACATCAAAAGTAGGAGCTTCAGGTGGAGGTGGCGCCGCAAAAGCATAAACAACAGCTGGAGCCGAGTATGTGGTAGTCTTGGATTAGGGAGTGAGGAAATGAACATTAGAAGTGGTTGGATATTGTTGCCCCGGAGTCGATCCTGATGTATGTTGTGGCATATCAACAAAAATGGGAAATTGTGCATGTGACACGGGAGGCAAGCTAGAAAGATATTCCGGATTATCAGTGGGAACTGGAGGAGGCGGCAACCCATTAGCCTAAGCTCGATGCATTTCTATTATTTGCCGCCTTAATTTCCGAATCTCTTCATTATCTCCTACATTCTCATTCCCCGAACTCCCTATCTGATTAGTGACCACTAACTCGGTATCCTTGTTGGCCATAACTTCCTCTGTGACTTGGAGAAATATGGAGGACCAGCCAAAATGCCACAAACCAACCACCTTAAACTAAGTGGACAAGAGATAGCAAATGCGTTAGATTTCAACAATTTTTCAAAACCCTTTTTTTTTAAAAGGTCACCGAACCCAAGAAGGGTGCCTATGTATCTCACCCCCGAGAGAGGAGAATCAGGTGTGCGTAGTTCGTGAAGTTTTGCCAAAATGGCCAATTAAACTCTTTTTTCTTTCTTGAAACAAAGTGTCAAAAGAATTGACGAAAATCTTTTTACATTTTTTTTTTGCATTTTTTAGGCTTAACATCCCTAAACAAAGTGAAACCTATGTTTACCAAAGAAACTCTTTTTGGGTTTTCAATTTTGAATTTCATGCGAAAATAAAACTTGAACCTATTAAAGGAAAATCTTTTTGTAGTTTTCTCTTGAAGATGTATATGAAATACCTACTCTAAATGAAGAGTGAATAAAAATATTTTTTTGAATTTTTGAAATAAGATCCCCGAACCCACAATAGGTTGCCTAAGTATCTCACATCCCGAAAGAGGAGAATCAGGGGTGCGTAGTTTGTCCAGATTGGACAATTAACGATTAACTAACAGATTGACCCTAACTTAAGGGCACAACCAAAGACAAACGAATAAAATCTTTTTGATATTTTCGTTTTTGAGAAATGAGTGCAAAAGGTAAAAATCTTTTTTTTTTTGAATTTTTGGATTGTGAAGAACAAAAGCCATAAAGAACACTAAAAGCTACGACACTCTCTTTTTTTTTTCTTCTTTTCGACTCACTTCACTTTTTTTCTCTATTTTTTTCAACAGTTTTTGCCTACGCACCTTACTTCTAGCACATGTTTTCAACAAATCAGTCCGTCAAATGACCCCATTACCCTCAAAGATGCAACATTTAGCACGTAGGGATGCGTTAGAGGTAAGTCTCTTACAAAAGATCAAGTGGGACCCTCTAGGTCTCAATATGATGCACAAAAGCATGACCTAAAGGCTGACCTACGTTGGGGTTCACTAACAAGGCTATTCGGGGGAGCGTATGGTCGATAGTGGCTGCAACAGCTTTCCACCTACTCCATAACACCGACGGCTCCCCCCTTAAAATAAGGGTGACTCAACTAGAGGTTGTGTACAACACGTGTACTACGGACTTATTGCAGAAAGAAGGCCTAGGGGTAGACTCATGATGCCAGATATAAAGCGGTAACACATAAGATAAATACTGTAAACAAAGAGCACGAAATCGCACCAAAGTGATAACAATAATACAAACAAAAATCACAAATAATGCTTATACACTCTTAATGTCAAACAAAACCGATACTACTCCAAAATAAGCTCAAGTTCTGAAAAGTTCCCAGCAGAGTCGCCAGAGCTGTCACACCCCTTTTTTAACTCCAAAAAGATTTCATTTTTAAGTTTCGAAAGGGTTTTTATTACTAAGTGACAAAATCAAGATTTGTTTTGAAAAGGATTCACTATATTGAAAACTTAGAGTCGCCACTTGGCATAAATCGGGTGTGCCAAGTCACCCGTGGATATCCTTTTTCAAAATGATTTTTGACTCTGTAACACTGATCTGTGAACAGAGATTCCGGCTAAGGAATTCTGTTGACCGAGGGGAAGGTGTTAGGCACCCCTCAATCCCTTGGTTCGACCACGGTCGCTTGGTTGAGCGTATCGGCTAATCTGACATTACAAATATATAAACAACACAAAAACACATAGAACAATCAATCAAAACACACAAAGACAAAACAGTCCAAAGTTTAGTATTCAATCCAATTATACAGTCCCGAAATAGAAAAATGCAAAATGTAAACCTACGCTAACCTATATTAATCCTAAACTATGCTCCAAAGTTTTACCCGATGCCTCGGGCCTTGATCACGAACCTCCTTCAAAGACATAATACGTCGGGGAATTCCCCGGACAAATAAATACATGAAACCTCGGGGCATTCCCTGGTCAAATAAATACACTCGAATCAAATACGATAAACTAGGAAGAAATATCCGCACGCATATTCAAACATTTAACCAAAACACAAGTTCTAAATTTGCTTACCCGAGACTACTGTTTGCCGACCCGCTCGATGACATATCACAATTCTATCCTGTTCAACATTATTAATTCATCAAAATTAATCAACATTTATTTTAGCAATTTTTAATTCCCACCCCCCAATTTCATTTTAACACAAACTTTCTACAATTCACGATTACTATTTCAACAATCCACAATCACTATAAACTCAATATTCAGTATTCACATCTCACACAATCGTAACCAACGAAATCAACAACCAATCAACACAAGCAGTTATTCATCACCAACGAAGATCAAATCACACATGAATATTCAATTCGAAATACGAAACATCGTAAACAATAAATAGATGAGAGAAAGAGTAGTGTTGGACCTCGATTGAAGCTTTTATTGTGCCAAAATATGTGATCGAAAGATAAAGTCGGATCCAAAAATTCTCGATTCAAACCTCAATCACGAACTGACCAACCCAAATCAAAACGAGATACCAACGCTAAACGAATCAGGATCGATTTTTCTTTTAAACAAAAATTGGAGAGTGATGTCGTCTGTTAGTGAATCTCACCGGAACAGTATCAAAAGTAACTGTAGATGGTTCTAAGTGTGAATCCGATGGATTTAAGTTGGATATTTGCCGGAGAAAAGGACGGAGCGGCTACTGGATGTGATTTGGGTCAGAACGATTTGTTGTTTCTACTTCGATTGAGCTTCGGCTAGCCAGTCGACGGAGAAAAGTGGGAGAACGGTTGGGACTTATGCAGCAGTAGTGTTTTTTTCTCTCTTATTCCGACCCCCCTTCGTCTATCTCTATCCTCTCTATTTTTTCAATCAATTTCTCCTAATTTCTCCTTTTTACTCTATCTCCCTCTCTATGTGTAGTGTGTATGGGTGTGTATGGGTGTATCTACTGATTTTTCTCGTCTGTGTGTGTGACGATGGAGTGGTGTGCGTGAGAATGGGATATATATATATGGTAGGTGGTAGTGTGAGGGGTCACGTGGGTGGGTATTGGGGTAGGGTAGGTGGGGTATTAAGGTGGGGGTAGGGGTAGGGTGTGATGTGATTTATTTTGATTGGATAGGTTGTTAGGATAAAATAAAACAAGATAAAATTTTGTTAGGGAGTTTGTTATTTTTGTCATTTTATGGAGGGATAGTTACATGGGTGAGGGTATATAGTAAGGTGAGCTAAAAATGGATAAAAATTCAATTTTGGGAGGACAAAATTAGGTGTCTACAGGTATTACAACCATTACCCACAACTACGCGATCTGAGCCATTGTATGAAGTAATAGAGGATAAATTGGAAACATTAGGAGTCATGTGAGAAGAGGATCCAGTATCAACATACCACGAAGCATCACCAGGTGAAGATGCTGAGTAATTGGAACTAACATCTGACACAAAGGCTTTACAATGCAGAGATGGACAATCACGAGAACTATGACTTGGCTGTTAGCAAAGTTGGCAGTATAAAACTACATTGGTGGGTTGAAATGGAATGTAAGAATCTGGATAGAAAAAGGAAGGAGGACCTAGGATAGAAAAAGGAAGGAGGACCTAGGATAGAAGGAAGATGAGGATGAGGAGTGAACTGTTGAGGCATCCCATTAAAGAATCTGCCATTCCCTTGATTTTGATGACCACGACCGCCATTGGAATGGCGACCACGTCCCCAACCATAGGAGCAAGAATATTGTTGTTTGGCCGCAAAAGCAGTGGTAGAACTATCCATAGATGAATTTGAGAAATTGGTCAATTGAGATTCATGGAGAAAGAGTAAGGAGCGTGCCTCAACAAAAGAAGGAAGAGGAACACGAGTAAAAATAGAAGTCCTCACGGACATATATTCGGAAGGTAAAGCTGACAATATTTGGAGAACAAGATCAGAATCAGATATAGGATTTTCAATAGAGGTCAAGGCATCAACTATGGACTTCACGCAATGGACATATTCATTAACCGAGATATTACCTTTCTTAAGATTATGAAATTGGACTTTGAGTTGAAGTGTTCGAGAACTAACTTGATCACGTAATAAATGCTCAATTTGAAGCCATGCATTTCTAGAAGTGAGAGAATGATTAGGCTTGATTATTGCTTGAAGAATCTCTTGATAAATAGTTGCTTGAATCCATGAAAAAACAATGGAATCAAATTGAATCCATTTTTTGAAGGAAGGATCGGATTAGGGACATAGGTATGATCATCACTCAGAGTAGTAGGCTCATGACAAGGAAACTTCCATCAATAAATCTGTAAACACCATGACCTTTGAAAAAAGGTAGGAAAAGTTCTCTCCACAACATATAATTTGTCTAGTTAAGAATAGTGGGAACCATATTTTTAATGTTAGAGACAGAAATTGCAAAGGGACAGGACGGAAGAAGGGAGGAAGCTTCAGTGAGGGAGGCCGATGAAGAAGAAACTGATTGAGTAGAGGTATTGGAAGTCATGCATGATTCAATAGCAGAGAAAACCTAGACGTCTGAAACCATGAAATAATATATTTCTTGATGAATATGGTTTACAATACAATGATATATATAGTTGTACATCTATAAATGAGACGATAAGGCTAAACTTCTAACTGTAGTTATCCTCTTAAGTACAATAGTAATCCAGAATAATTTAAATAATTAATCGTCACTTATCACATTCAACTCATCACTCTTGAAAAAGTCACTAAAATACTTTTTGTTGTTTTAAAATTGCTAAATTTATGATCGAATTCTCCAAAAATAAATTCGCTAAAAATATCAATTAGATCAGACAAAACTTTGCCTTAACATTATAGGTTTACTAGGTAATTAGTCAAGAAATATTGTTGTATTTTGCTATCAGAAATTGTTTCGCAAAACCTTAAATTGAATCATCAATTGGTAAATAAGATGGAAAACTAGGTCGTCACGAGTACAAGACACAAAAACAATTTCTTTTAGAAATATAAATAAAAATTTCATACACAAAATATAATGTTGTCCTCAGATTTTCTTGACTGATCAGACAATGATGTAATCTTATGGTCAATGAAAGACGATATGGGGACTTGCAAAAATTAGCTTGGGAGTAACATTTGATTGGTCATAAGGTCATTATCATCAATTCATTATCTACTGAAGAGTATATGTCACCATATTACATTCAAATGTACCAACACACTAAAGTTTTTCTCTTCTTTTTTTTTCTCGAGAAAATATAAAGAAAATCAAAGTACTTCTAAAGTTGTTTCTTAATTTCTTACCATAGTATTCTTGTTTATGAACAGTCAAGCGAAATTATTATTCCATCAACCCGAGAACTAGAGCTATGCATTAACAATCATATGCAGATAATAATCTAATGTTCTGGAGTGCCATGTAAATACAATAAAATAGTCCTAGTAATGAAGTAAGTACATTATTGTTGGAACCTTGAAGTTTTGATGAATGACAATATGAATGAAAAAAGTTGATATACGTGTTCCATTGATCCGACAAGTTCAACAGTGCAGCCTACGATATAAATAATTAAAAATCAGAATGAGTTAATTCAGTGCAACTGCAAACTTCAACTTACTGATCACGTGGGTAATAGAACAAGTTGAATTTGATTCAAAAACTTGATGATAAGGGAAAGCAAGTTGAGTTGAAAAAGGAGTCCTATGTGAAGAAGGAGTTTCACTTCTGAGCATATCCTTAAGAGTCCTATGTGTAGAAGGAGAAAGATTCTGAAAATTGTCTATGCAAAATGTACAATTTGAAGGACTCTTTGGGGAGTTGGAGTTTGACTAGAACCTAAGGAGACAAGAGTTGGAATTGAAGAAGGAGTCTCACTTGAAGTAGAACTCTATGCAATGAGAGTTATGATTGAAGGGGAAGTTTGAAATAAAGAATGACTCTTTGAAGAGTTGTGCTTAAATAGAAGATGCATCAGTCAGAATAAACTACGCACTTAAAAAGCAAAAAAGAACAATCGACAGATTGACTTCACGAAGTGCCACTCAATCACTGAAGAAACACATTGAAGAACCTGGTTCTAAGTACAGAATCTAGCTAAGAGTTTTAGCGTTGATTTTTAGAGTTGTTCATTGTGTTTGAAATATTGATGTAATATTAGTTTCATTATGTTATAAACTGAACTAGGAGCTAGTCTTCGAGTTGGAAAAAACTCAGAGACTTTGGGAACGCATACCTTGGGAGGTGTGTATGTAGTTAGAAATTAGAGTTTATAATTTCTAGTCGTTGAGTTAAAGGAATTAGAGTTTATAATTTCTATTTATTGGTAACAAGAATTTTGTAATCACTCGTTGTTGAAGCTCAGAGTTATTTAGTGAAGTTGGGTTTAAATCCTGTAGAGGTGTAGGTCGTGGTCTTTTACACCTTTTTGAGCCGGGTGTTTTTCACGTAAAAATCATTGTGTTCTTTACTTTTTGTTTACTTCTTCCTTGGAACACGTCAGGCAACCCATTTCATCGATAGAAAACTCTTACGTTAAAGTCACTGATCAGTAGGGCACGTACTCTAACAAGTGGTATCAGAGCGAGGTTGTCTTAAAAAGGGCTAGCACCTAAGACAATGATCAATATGATGAATTTTGCACCACCTACTGGTCACAGTGAAGGTCAATGCACTATTAGACCTCCACACTTTGATGGTTCTCACTTCATTTGGTGGAAAGCTAGGATGGAAACATTCATTCAAGGTAAAGACTGCAAGTTATAGGACAGGATCACTGATGGTCCTACTAGTCCAATGAAGTTAGAAGATGGTGCACAGGTTAAGAAGGTAAGAAGTGAGTTTACCGCTGATGACTTAGTGACATTAAAGAAAATGCTAAGGCTAAGAACATCTTAGTCTGTGGACTATGATCGGCTGAATACAACAGAGTATCAAACTGTACCACTGCTAAGCAAATCTGGGATGCACTGGTCAACGCACATGAGGGTACCTCTCAGGTAAGAAAATTTAGGATTGCTCTTCTCTTTACTGAATACGAAGTTTTTAAAATTAAGGAGAATGAAACCTTACATGAAATGATGACAAGGCTTACTGCCTTGACAAATGAGCTGAATTCTTTGGGAAAAGTTATCACTGTTGAAGAACAAGTTGAAAAGGTGTTGAGGGTGCTACCAAAATCAAAATGGAATGTTAAAGTGACTGCTATTAGGGAGGCAACTAAGGATCTCGCAGGTATGACACTAGATGAACTAGTAGGCAATCTGAGAACTTATGAAATGGAAATTAATGGAATTAAAGAGCTAGCAGCCCCTGAGGATACCTTAGCTCTGAATGCATCTGAGGGTGATGAAGAAATTAAACTTGATAAAAAATAAGTTGTCTTTATAGCTAAGAACTTCAACAAATTCTTTAAAAAGAAGAAGGACCCAAGTAGCAAGAAATGGTCCAATGACAATCCAAATGGATGCTACAAGTATGGTAAGACTTATCATCAGATCAGGGATTGTCCTGTCTGGAAAATAGAATAGAGAAAGAAAAGGGATGAAAAGGAAAAAAGAAAAAAACAAAAAGAGGGAAGAATATGCAATGGTAGCATCTTGGGGATCGGACTCAGATGATGATTAAGTTGATGAAACAGCACTCATGGCTCTTGGAGATTCAGACTTGGAGGAAGAAGATGATGTTTTTGAGGTGAGAGTGAAAGAAGGCAAGCAAAATTTGTACATGGATAAAGTTTGCTCAAGGTATAAGATTGGAAGCAAATAAAGTTTCTTTCACTCACCACATTTAAAGGGGGAATGGATCTTTTAGAAATGGCAAAAAAAAAGGATGATAGTGAAACAGATGAGCATGCACAGGAACATGTTGTACCACCTAGTTCAAATATTGTACAGACTAAGGGCATATTGACAGGGGGAACAACAAATCAAGAAATTGATGCATCAATAACACCGACACAAGCTGATGATTATTTTGTTGGTAATTCATAAGAATTGGTGTTGTCATAAGAATCTTGAGATATCTCATGGGAATCAATGAATTGAGACTATGGTATTCAAATGAAAGGAATAGGTTAGATTTGGGGATGATTAAAATTGCATGAACTCCCCTCAATGATTGACTATAATAACTATTTTTATTTTAAATCTTATTAGTTAAAATGTTATTCGATTTAGTCTTGCACATTTAGTTGTGTATCCCAATTCCATATTTTTTATTCTTCTAACCTAATTTTGTATTAGATTGTGCAGAAAATAGGTACAAGCAAGCAGTTGTGACCACAAAGTTCTTCTTATCAGGTATGCTCTACACTGACATAAGCATAGGTTGTCTAAGTTGAAACAGTTGATCACACCTGTTCCATTCCTCACACTTCATCCTTCCCTTGTCCTATGATGCTGACAAATTGGTTGACCAAATTTTCTTTGACTCTCTCCAAATGGTTGTGCAGAAATGTGTTAATTCTACACCAAAAAATTCTTCTTCTCTCTCAACCAAAATATCAGTTTGTGTATCATGAATTTGACAAACTTGATGATCAATCACATGCAACATATGTTTCTGAAAAAATGAAAAAGGTTGTGCTCTCCCTTTTAGTTCCTAATTGGTTATTTTTTAGGGGGACTTCTCAGTCCTAGTTCAGGTTTGACTTATAAAACAACAATGGATGTTCTTGAACAGATGAATCATGTTGCCCTACCTGTTTCAATAAGGAGGGCTAACACTCATTTGAAATAATTGATAATAAAGAAATGATTTAGCTGGAAAAAATCTGAACTAGAAGCTGCACAAGACAGTCATGAAGTGGAATAAGAGGTCCTTAAGGCTAGGATCATGACTTTGAAGCTTGACCTTGATTGATAGCGGAATGAAAATATTGAAGTCATTCGTCAATTGACACAGTTGATAACACTTGTTCCACCTTCCTCACTAGCTCCTCACTATTCGTATCCTTAGTCATGTCCCACTTTTATACCATATTTTTTTTATTAATACTCAATTATTTTGCTTTGTTCAGTACTAGCTTAGGTTTAATGTGGAACATGCTCTGGCAGTTAAATGGAATGGTTATCTTTGCTAAATTGACTAATATTTTTGCTCTCTTTAATACATTACTATGTTGGCTAAAGTCTTTGTCTGATTGTTTTGGTGATAGCCCCAGAGGCCATGAATAGCATAACAAATCACTTTGGCTAGTATGTTATTGCATTGAAATGGTTTTCGATGATGCCAAAAAGGGGAAGATAAGAGGGTTTTGCAATGTTTATAACCCATTGACTAACTTGTTTCATTCTAGTGTTTGATACTTTAGTGCCTATAGGTGAAGATATTTGAATGCACAAAGATAAGAGGTTTGTCATCATCAAAAAGGGGGAATTTGTTGGAACCTTAAAGTTTTGATGAATGACAATATGAATGAAACAAGTTGATATACGTGTTTCACTGATCCGAAAAGTTCAAGAGTGCAGTCTACGGTAAAACTAATTAAAAATCAGAATGAGTTAATTCAGTGCAACTGAAAACTTCAACTTACTGATCACGTAGGGAATAGAACAAGTTGAATTTGATTCAAACACTTAATGATAAGGGAAAGCAAGTTGAGTTGAAAAAGGAGTCCTATGTGAAGAAGGAGTTTCACTTCTGAGCATATCCTTAAGAGTCTTATGTGTAGAAGGAGAATGATTCTGAAAATTGAAGAAGTCTATGCAAAATGTACAATTTGAAGGACTCTTTGGAGAGTTGGAGTTTGACTACAACTAAGGAGACAAGAGTTGAAATTGAAGAAGGAGTCTCACTTGAAATAGAACTCTATGCAATGAGAGTTCTGATTGAAGGGGGAGTTTGAAATAAAGAATGACTCTTTGAAGAGTTGTGCTTAGATAGAAGATGCATCAGCCAGAATAAACTATGCACTTAAAAAGCAAAAAAGAACAATCGACAGATTGAATTCACGAAGTGTCACTCAATCACTGAAGAAACACATTGAAGAACCTGGTTCTAAGTACATAATTTAGCTAAGAGTTTTAGCGTTGATTTTTAGAATTGTTCATTGTGCTTGAAATATTGATATAATATTAGTTTCAGTGTGTTATAAACTGAACTAGGAGCTATTCTTCGAGTTGAAAAAAACTCAGAGACTTTGGGAACGCATACCTTGGGAGGTGTGTATGTAGTTAGGAATTAGAGTTTATAATTCCTAGTCGTTGAGTTAAAGGAATTAGAGTTTATAATTCCTATTTATTGGTTATAAGAGTTTTGTAATCAGTCGTTGTTGAGGCTCAGAGTTATTTAGTGAAGTTGGGGTTAAATCCTATAGAGGTACATGTCGTGGTTTTTTACACCTTTTTGAGCCGGGTGTTTTCCACGTAAAAATCGTTGTGTTCTTTACTTTCTGTTTTACTGCTTCCTTGAAACACGTCAGGCAACCCGTTTCATCGATAAGAAACCCTTACTTTAAAGTCACTGATCAATAGGGCACGTATTCTAACAATTATTATATCCTAAAATGACGGTTAAATGTTTTTCTTATATAACTTGATATTCTCATACAACTGGTCGTTGCACACATACATACAAACCAAAAACATTATATTGCATCATAATTAGAGATATGAACTTATCACCTTAAGAACTTCCCTTATATGAAGGAGATTTACAAAATTTAATTTCTCATGCAATTTTAACGCAATGTTTTATACTGAGTATGTTGTTATTGTTATAATTTTTAGTTATTGTTGGGTGAAACAGTTATTACAAGATATCCCCTCTGTTTATCTTTACTTGTCCAATATGTTAAAAATCGATGTCCAACTTTACTAGTTCAGTTTAAAAAATCAATAGATAATTTAATATTTTATGTTTTTTACCCTTATTATTTCAAAATATAAAATTTATTATATTCAAAGGGTTATATATAAAAATATTATCCTGTGATTTATTGTGTCTTAAGATGTGTCAAATCAAACACAGATAAATAAAGATGAACGAAGGAAGGAGTACGGAGAGAAGCAAATTGAAAGACTAAATGAAATCATTAATGCAATTGATCATGATTCCCTCTTGTTTATCCACCCACCATAGGGGTGTCAAGTGGGTCGGGCCGGGTCAACCCGGAATTGGCCCGAGAGATTTAGTCGGGTTGTGGGACGGTCCGGATCCGAGCCCGGTTAAATGGGTCGGGTCGATTTCGGCCCAACAGTAAAAAAAATAAAAATAACCCTGAACCGGCCTACTTAACTTAATCCGGTCCAACCAATCTAAACCCGGTCAAAACCGGTTAAAAATTCGGTCAAAATCGATCAAAAACAAAAAAAAGTTTTTTCTCCAATATACACTACCCACTTATATACATTTTAAATACATTAAACAATATATATACACTATATGTATAGTATATACTACATTAGAATTTAAAAAATATATACACATAATACATATACATAATTACCCATGTAATCGTGTATACGACTATACGTTAGTTAAATATATATACTACTCTAAATAAAACATATACTACAAGATATATACTACAATATAATGATATATATACTAATTTATAAAAACATATACACATGTATACATTAAATATATACGTCTATAGAAGATATATACACATATATACGTACCATTCAATATATGTACTACTTTAAATAAAATATATACTACAATAGTATAATATATACACACATTAAATATATAGTTAATAAAGCATATACACATGTATACGTTAGATATATACGTCTATAGAAGATATATACACATATATACGTACTATTCAATATATGTACTACTTTAAATAAAACATATACTACAATATATACACACACTAAATATATAGTTATATACTAATTTCTAAAACATATACACATGTATACGTTAAATATATACGACTTTAGAAAATATACACACATATATACGTACCATTCAATATATATGTATTACTTTAAATAAAATATACTACAATATATACACACTATATATATATAGTTATATACTAATTTATAAAACATATACACATGTATACGTTAAATATATACGTCTATAGAAGATATATACACATATATACGTACCATTCAATATATGTACTACTTTAAATAAAACATATACTACAATATATATATACTATAATATATATACACACTAAATATATAGTTATATACTAATTTCTAAAACATATACACATGTATACGTTAAATATATACTACTTTAGAAAATATACACACATAAATACGTACCATTCAATATATACGTACTACTTTAAATAAAATATACTACAATATATATATTACAATATATACACACACTATATATATATAGTTATATACTAATTTATAAAACATATACACATGTATACGTTAAATATATACGTCTATAGAACATATATACACATATATACGTACCATTCAATATATGTACTACTTTAAATAAAACATATACTACAATATATATATATACTACAATATATACACACACTAAATATATAGTTATATACTAATTTCTAAAACATATACACATGTATACGTTAAATATATACTACTTTAGAAAATATACACACATATATACGTACCATTCAATATATACGTACTACTTTAAATAAAATATACTACAATATATACACACACTATATATATATAGTTATATACTAGTTTATAAAACATATACACATGTATACATTAAATATATACGTCTATAGAAGATATATACACATATATACGTATCATTTAATATATGCACTACTTTAAATAAAACATATACTGCAATATATATATACACACACTAAATATATAGTTATATATTAATTTCTAAAACATATACACATGTATACGTTAAATATATACGTCTATAGAAGATATATACACATATATACGTACCATTCAATATATGTACTACTTTAAATAAAACATATACTGCAATATATATATACTATAATATATACATACACTAAATATATAGTTATATATTAATTTCTAAAACATATACACATATATACGTTAAATATAGAGTACTTTAGAAAATATACACACATATATACGTACCATTCAATATAGACGTACTCATATAAAATATATGTACTTATTTAAATAAAACATATGCTACTTAATATAATAAATTAAGAATACTTTATAGTAAATTAGTAATATATTAAAACTAAGTATTTAATTTAAACTAAAAATTCAATTTAAATCATTAAATGGAAAAAATTACAAAGTAAGGACTAAGGAGTGAATGAATGTTGAATTTTATTGATTGCAAAATGATCCAAAATTTATAATTTACATGGATGAAAAATCTACAAATTTTGCATTATTTTTTACAACTCATTCATGTTAATATTAACGGGAACTTGCATAGGATAGTCAAAGTTAACGGGGGCAAAACCATGCATTGGACTTGATTCTGCCGAGTTCTCCCGTGAAGTCATAATTTCTTCAAGTCTCTGCTCATCGTTCGGCTCCGCTTCCATTCCTTGATTTCTTCGCCCGGCTCTAATCCAATCTCTAAGGCAAACTAGAACATTCATTGTATTGCTTCCCAATGAATGTCGGTTGTCTCCAAGTTGTTGTCGTTTATGATTAAAAGCGCTCTCTGATGCAACGGTTAACATTGGAATATTCAGGATATCTCTAGCTAATCTGGAAAGCACAAGATATTGTGCTTCATTATTCCTCCACCAATCCAACGTGTTGATCCATCGTCTGCGATCCTCTAGCGGCGATCGGAGATAATACTTCAGCTCTTCCCAATAAGTTATTGTGTAAGCTCCCTCCTCAACACTGTTCCAACAAGGTAAATCATAAAAGTGATCAGAAAAACCACTATGTACCGGCCATTTAGAAGATGATGGCTCCTCGGGAGGACGAGGAGCGACAGTTGGAGTAATATTTGTCGGCACAGCTAAATCAACTAAATCAGCATAGTAGTTATATAATTTATCTATGTAAGCGTTTGCATAGGCCATAGTCGTCCACAAATCAGGTTGTTCTTGTTCTTCATCATTAGAATCATTGTTAGTATTTATCTCTAAGTTAGCATAAATAAGAGTACTAAAGTGGCACATAGTAGTATATTTCATGCACGGATTTAGCATAGCATCAACCAAGTAAATAGGGAGAATCGGAAAAAAATATTTTTTATATTTAGCAAACATGGCACCAACAGCTTTTTTGTAACCTTCTTTATTTTTATATTCTTTGAGCAAACCAGAAATATCGGCTATATATGCCAAAATATTACAAACAGTAGGATAATAAGCACCGAAAAATTCAACCGTAGCTATATAAAAAAAATTCAAAAACTTAACAAGATCACTAATTACAGCTCAGTCAGAATCATGTAGCATGCAGTGGACAGAATCAGCAAACGAACCACAATGTTGGTTAAAAGATAATGTAATAGGAACTCTATTTTTATAACAAGTTTATAAAAAATCATACGTAGCATTCCATCTAGTATCGCATTCTTTAGACATCAATATCGGTGCAAGTCCATTTTGTTCACATTTAAGTTTAAAGTCTTTAATTCTTCTTCTAGATTATTTCCTTGAATAAAACCAACAGCAAGCCGATTTTTTCAATATAAAAGTCAAAAAAGTCAAGACCATCTCTTATAATTAAATTATATATATGACAAGCACATTTAACATGAAAAATTTCAGGTAACGACGGAGATAGCTTAGATTTTAACTTTGTTATAGCAGACTTGTTGTTAGAAGCATTATCAAAAGCAATACATAAGATTTTATTTCAATACCGTAAAATGCTGTAACCTTAGCAATCGAATCAGCAATAAAATCTTCAGTATATTTACGATCTTCATCATATAAAAAAGTAAGAATACGTTTTTGCATAACAAAATTACTATCTATCCAGTGACAAGTAATGGTTAAATAATCATTTTTATTTACAGAACGATCAAGATCAGAAATTAGGGACATTCTACATTGAATATTTTTTAACAACGTTGATAAATAAAAATAATATTGTGAATGAAGTCTAAAAATATCAGTCGTACAAGTAGTTCTAGGAATACCATTAAACATAGGATTATAAATTGCTTGAATATAATGAATAAAGACATCAGAAGAAGGAAAACTAAAAGGCAAACAACCCACAGCTACCATTTTAGTTATTTCTTCCCGGTCCCTCAATTTATTATACTTCTTCATTACCTGACCGGTTGCTGGGTCCATTCTAGTTTGTGTTGGCCCACCAACATCCGCACCACCTCGTGCAACATTTAACTCTCTTTCGTGATTATCACTTATATGTCTCATTAACGTACCTGTACCCCTTATTTGTCTCCTCTTTTATGCTTATATATTTTTTGATAAATATTGCATTACACCTCAATATTTGATATACGATCAAAAAATTGTCATGCAATACTAGTTGGTTTACGAGCTCTTGGGGCACGGGGAGGACGGGGAGGGAGTTTAATCGATTCAGATCTAACGTTAACATTTTCTACTGCGGTTGTCTCATCAATATTTTCATCATTTTCGTCTAAATTAACCGCATCTACTTCATTTTCTTCTTCTATACCGTAATTTTTCTGAGCTTCTACATAATTCATATTGTGGGCACCTACACCTATTTCTTCCTCAAAAGGTTGATTAAGCGGTACCGGAGGCGGAGGCACACGGGTATATCGACTACTTGAAGTACCCCTACCGCTAGTAATTCGCTTTTTACTACCACTACCACTGCCGGGACAAAAAAATTTAACACCTTTAGTGGCGAGGTTTCTTAATTTATCCATAATATAAATTAAACTAAAAAAATTCAAAATACACAAATATAATAAAATTAAATATTCAATAATTAATACACAAATTAAAAATTAAACGTAAGAGATGGAACGACAATATCAAATTTTGGAAGTATCCGAAGGTTGCGACTTTAGAACTCGTACTTTGTAATCGCAAAATTAAAAAAATTAAAGTGAGCACTTTAGGAAATTAAATATATAGAATATTTGAGAATTGAGATTTGAGAGAGAATGAGATTTGAGAGAATGAAAAATTATGTGGAAAATGATTTGAAAGTGTAGGGTATTTATAGGAATTTTTTTGAGGTTAAAAAATAATTTCAAATGAAAAAAAAATAATTAAAATGGCCAAAGTAGCCATTTGGACCCAAAAACGACTATATAGCCGTTGGGCCAACGGCTACTTTGGGCCCAACGATCCATTTGTTAATTTTTTATTTTAAAAAAAAAATCGGACCGATTAACCGATGGGCCTGGACCGAACTTGGTTCGGACCGGGTAAATCGAACCCAAAATCAAAAATAACCCGATCCAATACCTTATAGCCCGTGAGCTAACCTAGCCAGGTTAATTAGGTTGGCCGGCCCGTTTGACACCCTTAACCCACCATAGACAATTACTTATTACGGAATTTGAATACGAACGAAATTAAAAGAAAAAAGGCTATCATTGAGGCAACAATGAAATAGCTTCGGTTAGATCAAAACACAAAACAACATAATCAAATAATTGTTTCGCCAATGATGAGTGATACCTTTAATCATTTAGCTTTTAGTTATTTTTGTGCTAGCACTAATTTTATATTGGGTCATGTATACTCCTTCCGTCCCATTTTACTCGTCTCAAATTTCCTAATTTGTTATCCCATTTTACTTATCCTTTTTTACTTATCAAGGCAAGACAATTATTTTTTTTCCATTATACCCTTAGTGTAATTAATTACTCCTTATTATTAGCATTCTTGAAAAATGTTGCAAAGAGGAGTATCATTAAGAGTACACCATTAAGAATATAAATGGTGTTTTGGTATTAGTCATCCATCAATATTGGAACTAACAGCAAGACACAATTAAAAGGGGCAAAATAGTAAAGTTACATTACCAATCATTATTTTCTTAATAGTTGTAACATCCCAATTTGGAACGGGTAAAATGGTACGGAGGGAGTATTTGATAGGCTAAACTACATCTCTCTGTGTCCATAGGGAACTTAAAAGAGAAAAAGAAAAACAAGATACTCTTTCATTGTATCAAATAGAGAAATGAAACAACACATTAATAGGTGGTGAAAACTAGATCCATCTCTTTTGTGATGTCATTTCTTAAGATGTTGAAACAAGAGAATAAAAATGTCTTTCAATTATTTTTCAATTGAAATGCATGTTCTAACATGATTTAGGTTGATCTACAGTTTTGTGTTTACCTTTACAACATGTTTGAATGTGCATCATTTGTGAGAAGCATGTTCACTCGTATAAATGCACTGTTCTTTGGTTACAATGTCACAACCTTCACATCTCAGCTAAAATGAAAGAAAATAAAAAGAGAGAAGTAGAAAGTAAGAACTAATTTTATCTACTATTTTAACTCAAATGACAATCTACATACATAATTTTAAATCTAACCTTCAGATTTAAATCTAACCTTCAGAAAGTAGGGCATATCGGGAGAGTTGAGTTGGCCTCTCAGGAAGGACGAATAAGGGGTCGAATCGGACTTTCCAAAAATTTTATACTCGACCCCTTAAACCTCCAGCCTCAAACCCCTTATTGAGCTAGTAGTTTGGTAACCTAAAGTCAAATCTAAATAAAAGATTTCAAGTATATTTATAAAAAATAGTTTTTGTGTGCATGCGTGCATCTCATGTGCTACACGTGCATCTTGTGCGATATACGTGCATCCTCGTGCAAGATACGTATATTTTATGTGCATTTCGTATCCTATAGGTGCCGAATCAGCAGCAGTAAATGTCCTTCTTCATCCGAGAATCAGCTTCACAGTTCCCACCTTCTCAAAGATTCTACACTAAAAATCGTTGTGTGAAACAGTCAAAGTATTTATCACAGAAGAAAATTAACATTAATTTTTTAAAAATATATATATATTACCCTGACGACATGATTGTGCTCTTTGTTCTTGTAGTACACCTTTTCGTTCAGAAAGGTGCATTGCTCATTGGTCTCTTCGTTACAATTCTCACAATAAAGCTTTAAAATTATCGAAATACACAATCAGTAATAGTGAAAAAGAAGTGAAAGAATGAGACTGATGTAAAGATAATAAAAATACTTGAAAACGTTATATGTACCATAAAGAAATAAGGCATCATGGAGCTATTAACTCTACCTATTATATGTACCATAAAGAAATAAGGCATCATGGAGCTATTAACTCCACCTATTGGACTCAAAACTTTATATATTAGCTTTTGGAGGGCCATTTTCAATAGTTACTATAAGTAAAGTTAGTCTTTAAAAAAATATATATATATTAAATTACGCTAAAAGATAGTTCATAATAATAGCATACTCAACACATGTTTAACGATATATTATCTGTGTAATTCAAAAATATTTTTACTAATTGACAATGGAATGCACGTATAGGACATGAAATGCACGTATATTGCATGAGGATGCACGCACAAGATGCACGTTCATCATATGAGATGCACGTGTAACATATGAGATGAGATACATGATGCACACAAAAACTAATTTTTATAAATATACTTGAAATCTTTTATTAAGATTTGACTTTAGGTCACAAAAGTACTAGCTCAATAAGGGGTTTCGGGCGGGAGGTTTAAAGGGTCGAGTATAAAATTTTTAGAAAGCCCCCGATTTGATCCCTTACTCGTTCCTGAGGGGCCAACTCAACTCTCTTGACATGTCCTACTTTCTGAAGGTTTAGATTTAAAATTTTGTATGTAGATTGCCATTTGAGTTAAAATAGTAGATAAAATTAGTTCTTACTTTCTACTTCTCTCTTTTTATTTTCTTTCATTTTAGCTGAGATGTGAAGGTTGTGACATTGTAACCAATGAAAGAACCATGCATTTACATGAGTGAACATGCCTCTCACAAATGACGCACATTCAACCATGTTGTAAAGGTAAACACAAAACTGTGCTTGCTACTTTCACATATTCATCCTTTTTTTTTTCTCTCGACGTAATTCTGATTAGTTAATTTTCATATCTTCATTCAGTGCAAAGGATGTAAACGTGTGGAAACTGTCATGCTAATTTTTGGCTATAAAAATGAATTCATTGTTGTTCTATTTTTAATGAAAAATGAATTTTTGTTATATTTTTTCTACCCTTAATATTAAATACAACATTAAGTAATAATAGTCCAATTTAAAAGTTTCAAAGCATCATTAATAAGATTAATTTAGTACAATACACCAAAAACATCATTAATAAGATAAATTTAGTAAAATGCACCACTAATATCATTAATAAGATTAATTTAGTAAAATGCACCACTAATATCATTAATAAGATTAATTTAGTAAATTACACCTCAAATTAAAATTTTCTTACTGAGTGTATCAAATCAACAAAGGCCAAATAAAATGAAATGGAGGAAGTATTTGGTTGATTCACTTTGCTATCAAACACAGCCGGAGGAGAAGCTCACAAAAAACCAAACGCAACATGTCTCTTATGTCATTGGGGAAGACATAAATATGAGTATAAGCAACACTCTGTATTATGCACTTTGTATTATGCAACACTCAACACCAACTAGGACAATAATGTTTCAGCAAGCGTCAAAGCCATTTTTATACTCTACTCAACACCTTAAGAAATGACATCAAAAAAGAATCTAGTTTCCAAACCTATTAATGCGCTGTTTGATACAATGAAAAGAGTACTTTATTCCAAACCTTTTCCTTTTTCTTTTCTTTCGGGTGTGGTTGAGTTGGTTTGAGGGGTGACTTCCAAAGTGGAGGTCACGGTATCGACCCCCTAATGCCTCCTCAATCTAGCTCGTCGCACAGGGTTTATCTAGTGCGGTTTACATCTCCTGTGTGGTTTACGAGTGATTGCACAATGAGGGGTTTACCCAGTGCGCACAAAGTGCACACCACCACAGAGTACTCACCCGAAGGGCAGAGGCTGTGGCAGAGGTTGTAGTGGCTGCGAATTTTTCTGGAGTTTCCAAAAAAAAAAAAGAGAAATGTAAGTTCGCTATGAACAAAAAAAAAGTTGTTTAACCTAACTAGAGATATGAGACCACAATATAATACTAATGCTTACATAAAAATGTCTAAAAGCTAAATGATTAGAAGGTGTCATTTATCATTGGCCAAACAATTATTTGATTACGCTGTTTTGTATTTTGATCTAACCAAAGCTATCGCATTATGTGCCTCATTGATAGCACTTTTTTAAATCTCAATCTTATTCCAAGGCCATTAGTAATTGTTTATTAATGGTGGTGACGCCTTACTGATTTCAGTGAATAGAGTGGAGAGCTGAGAAAATGATACTGGTGCAATATCCAACAGGATAATTAGGTTCTGTGATATCGTTCTAATGTTACCCTCCAAATTTATTAAATATGCTTTGAATAACTTAACCGAAGAAGTTCATTTACAAGAATGTTTAAGCTAAACTGAATATCTGTCAATCCTTTATCATATCCATCAACTGAACAAAGCCATCATTTTTAGCTAGTCCTGCTACTTCTTATGGCTGCCGCTTCAATCTTCATAACTTGCATTTGTGATCTTTCGCTTTCTAAATCCCAAAGGAATATGTTGGCAGCCTCAGAATGCAGGAAGAACAGCAACAGGCACAAGAGATTTTAAACTCATTGTGATTAAGAAGATATACAACTGGTTTATCATCGAAGCTCAAGCAAGCACACACATTCAATATGAGGTGTATGTGGAAACATGTCAACTGGTTGTAAGCTACTCAGTCTGTAATGTCCTTCTATATTCTGCTCTGGCTGCATTTAAAAAATGTGATGGACTTGAGCAGAGTGAATGACAAAATGTTTATGGGTCTAATATGAAATCTCAAATACTCACCACACCATAGCAGAGATAATTAAGGTCACGAGCACAGGTGGCAGGATTACACGATACATAAATGATGCGTGATGCTCTCAACTTCAGCAAAAATTTGATCAATTTGATGTGCATGCCAGGGCGATTAGGATCTGCAGGTTTGGCATCATAATATGATAGTAAGCAAGTTTATGAAACTCCAAAGGTGCACCAAAAAGAAAAGGATAACGTTGTTATTTCCTATCCATTATTAATCTTTCAGACCATTAGCAATGAGTTGCCAAGAACAAGTGATTACTATCAAGTAGACTAAGTACTAAATCATGGTCTCACAGCCCACAGGCCATTCACAGAACATACTTAGAGAGTGCCATCGAAGATCTCATTTCAAGAGCTGCATAATATTATCTACCAAAACATGAATTATAATAACTAATGTTTCAAATGGGAGACTTCTCTTTAGATATAGTTATAGTACACGGAAACTATATATTCTGCTAAGTGGTACAGGAAGGCAACTTTAAGTTAAGACGTTTAACTATAGGGAAATAACTTCATCCTTCATTGTCTTTTGGAATATACATTCTATATAAACATGAATATTACTTTTTTGGTCAAGGGTGACTTCTACTTCAGGCTGTCTTCTTACTGTGGCTCATTACTACAAACTGTGACCAAAGTTGTTCTCCTTTGCCATCTAGTCATTAAGTTGGTCTCCATCGTTTTTTATTGAAAGGGACAAGATCAGAAATTTAACCTAAAGACCTGGCGAAAAAGCAAATCAAACATCCTGTTTCAACATGGCAGATATGATGTTTCCATTCTAAACAATTTTCACACATCAAAGCACGTTAGTTGTTTTATTCTGAATATTCTTATACCAGTAGGGACTACTGATCTTACGATATCATAAATGCTGTCCACACTGCAAAAGAACAAAAATCCTGCTGCCACAGGTAGTAAATTGGGAACTTAGACTGAAAAGGGTATTATGCATTCACAGACCCATTTAGTTCCAGTAGGCTTTAAAATTAGAACGTTCTTAAGCATCATATGACCAACGTATTGTTAAAGCAACGGAAGTTCGGGCATGAAATAACCTGTGATAACAATGTCAGGCTTGGGCAAGTTGTTGGCGAAGGTCGCATCAACTTTATTCAAATCTCCTTCGATGAAGGTTGCATTATTGATGCAATTTAGAGTGGCATTTTGACGTGCATCTGATACAGCTTGAGCTACTACTTCAAAACCATAAACATGCTTCACCCTGCAAACCGAAATAGAAGTAAATGTCAGATCAGCAAAATCTAGAACTGCAACTCAAGAAGAAATCTACCTACCTTTGGGCCAGTGTAAGGCCAATGGTCCCTGTCCCACAAAATAAATCAAGAACAATTTCGGACCCATCTCCTTTAAGAAATGCACAATCTTCAATTAATTTATAGAGAATATCAGCCTGCGAAATTCAAGAGATTCCATTTAGCACCAAATTTATAAAAAGAAGGAAAACTGAATTGGGGTTTGAAAGAAATCAAGGTATCGGTCCTAGCCATTTCTTGACCAAATACCTGCTGTGTGTTCGTCTGAAAGAAAGAGTTCGCCGAAATCTGGAAAGTAAGCCCTCTTAAAGTCTCTGTGATGGTAGATTTTCCATACAATGTATGTTCCTTCTCCCCAACAGATGTGTTGCCGATAGAAGTATTCACATTGTTAACGATGCTTACCTGTTTGATATCAATGACAAACTTAGTAGCAATTGATACCATAGAGAATTTTTCTATGGCAGATGCACAAGGACCAACAAAAAGTAATTTCGTGGTAAATAGAGCATCTCAAAAGAATGCAATGGGTCCATCTGTAGGAGAGGAGTGTTAATTAAGAAATGGACTCATGAGACCAGAACTTGAATCAGGATGAAAGCACCTTATTGGTTGAAGTAAGCAATTAATTTTTGAAATTTCTTCACCTTACGAATCAAAGAATGAAATTATCTGCAATAATGTTAACCTACCACTTCAGGAATAGTTGTGATTTTCTCAACAAGGGGCCTCAAGCGTTCAGGATTGTCAGAAGAAGTTACAAAGTTAACCATAAGCTCAGGAAGACCAGTTTCAATATTCCTGAAAGGAAATTCAGTAAGACAAATTATTGTTCGATGCAAGGTATATCATAAAAAAGATAATGATGGACTCTATATACAGCATGACACAGACAAACAACAACAACAAAGACATGACAGCCAAAAGACACTGACAAAAGTTTCCTTAATTTGGGGAAGAATCGGAAAATAAAGACTTGACACTTGCTCAAGAACCCAAGACTTCAGCTTAAAAACAGTCTGAAACACCTAAAAGTAAAATATATACTTCACTACTCAACGATCTTGACAGCCACCCCAATGCCCTACCTCACCCCCACCCCCACCCACCCCACACACAAAAACAAAAAAAAAACTGATATCATTAGCATAACAATTAGCAAGAGACTTCAGTGCTTTATTCACGAAGGACAGAAATAAGATCCAAATACCTGCCTGATCTAAGCATTAGATGCTTCAGAAAGCCAGAGTGAGAGTGCACATTCCACGGAGAAAGCCCCAACTCTGGATCCCGCCAGCATTCTTGCACAGTTGCGAGAACCTAAATCACTAAATCATTTTTAAACAAGACGAAAGTACATAATACAAAAAAATAAATAAATAAATAAAGCACAAATATCACTGTCGAAACCAAAAACCTATATCAAATCATATGATTAAACAAAAGCAGAACTGAAAAATAATAGATGGAAAAATTTATTGCAGGCTCAAATCTGTGAACAGTACAAATGAGGGAAACAAGCTGCACTCAGCACTGCCTAATTGCATCAATAGGACTCTTGCTGCAAAAAAAATCTTCACATAAAGATCAAAAAGAGCCAATTATAAGTGACAAGCGTTGAATCCTGTTAAACGAATGTATATGAGCTAGAGGACAGCTTTTATTTTGTGATGTTGTAGCTAAGAAGTTAGTAAATGTTCTAATTCGACTAACATTTCTCTGTCTCTTCAATTCCAGGTATCCTAATATGTCTGAAATTTACCATTATCTTTGTTTGTAGAGAAAATAAAAGAGATTTTGGAATTATCTGCAATCTCAATACAGATACCCTCTCAAGCTAGTACTCCTTCCTCTTCACCTCTGTATACCTGTGCTACCATCACTATCTTCTAGGTTGATATGCAAAATATTGTTGGAAATGTGCTGCCCTATCTCTGTTACCACGAAGCTGATGTATCCATGAAACTCATGCATATCCATGAACCCCGTGCATATTTCATTCTGTTTCTCCAAAGACACTATGATGCTTACTTCCTCCATCTTCCCTCCTGGACTGCATAATCCTCTGCAATTTCGCCCTCCTCCAAATTGCATGACTCTCATTGCCAGATCTCTGAATCCATATTTCTATTAGTGCCGTTATTGATGCCTTTTATGTATTATGATGTTGCTTTTGTTCTTTACTAGAAACTCTTAAATCATTTCATCCTAACCCCCTGAGATACGACTACATTCCAGTTTACCACATAAAACTTCTTTGCCTCTTACTCTCTCCATTTCGCAGTCACAGCTCTCTCTGTTGGCAGTACATACCAGAAGTATCTGGTTATGCTCAATAGTGTGCTACTAACGGAAAAAACTCATAAACAATAAGTCCATCAAAAGTCAAACGACCAAGTGCAGTTTTTTTTTATAAAAAAAAAAAAAAAATTGGCAACTAAATCTAGCAACATGCAAATGGCACATACCATACCTCATTTGCTGAATCACTTTGCAATAGGCACTTATTCACATTTAAAACCTTGTCAAAAAATCCAGGGGCATGCAAACCCAAAGCATAGCCACATTCATCAGTAGAATTTTCTTGCAGATGTTCAGCAGGTACCCAGCCCTTCGGGCCAAATGAGAATTCCATCTGCATCATAAATAACGAAACAAAGTAAACATATTGACTTCCCATTCCTCAAAATTCGTTCTCTCGTTCTTTTTTTCCCCTTTCTCGTTTCCTCTTAACTTTCGGAACATCAGAACTATTGTTGCTCGCATATAATAGTTATAAGAAGGCAAAATCAGCAGGTGAAACAAGAAGGTGGACAAAATACAGAAAGACTGCTACACACACATATACATACAAAGAAACCAACATAATTTTTTATAAGTAAAGGAAATTTACTGCCGGAATCTTTATATTGACTTCAAAAGAAAATGACATTATATCACTGCAACTATGAAATATTTTTCTAACACCTTTTAATGCAAATTTAATCAATAACTAAGCAATGCATTTGGTGCTCCATGATTTCTATAGAGAGAGCGAGAGAGAGAGTGAAACAGAGGCATTATTTGTGTGTGGGTATGTTTATGTGTGTTGTATAAACCCGACCATCTAGTGGAATAGAAGAGGCATGGAATTATTTAATGCCTTCCCAGGAAAAATATGCACTTCTTCTCTTTTGAATAGATCATCTGATTATCAAAATGTTACCATATAACATAAAATAAGATATAATTTCATACTTCCAACCACTGACTACCAAGCCAAATGAAGCATTGGCAGTCAAAAGTAAGTCTAATCTTCAGAATACCCATCACAACAGCAAAAATATGCAATATACAAATAAAGCAAAGGTATACAGCCAAAAGGGGAAAAAAGACCCAGTAATGCTGTCTAAGATTGCATTAGTAGTAACAGTAAGTAGAATTTGTACTCAAAATATTTCCTAAGTAAAAATTTGGGTGAATCCTTCACTGACCTTGTTCCTATAGTGAAATTGGATATCACAGGGAACGATTGGTTTCATGGCACCTGCAAATTCTGGCTCTTGACCAGCAAACTTGCCCACATGAACAACCAGGTCGCGAACTTGTTGTTCTTTGGCCTTGAGCTGGGCTTCATACAACAAATTCTGCGTCTTGCAACCTCCACAGTGTGAAGAATATTCACACGGTGCTTCAACGTAGTCGAAATGAGGTGTTATTGTCTTCAACTTCTTCACCTGCCCTCCTTATCAACCAGCATAACATCAATCAACAAATTGCCACAAGTACTGAAAGATCACAATAAATTTAATTCTATCCACTTTTAGGGGAAAGGGAGGACTTTTCTTGTAAAACAATACTCCCTCTATTTCAATTTGTTTATCCGTTTCACATAGAAATGTCTCTTTCCCTTTTTGACAACTCCTTAGTTCTAAATTTCCACGTGACATGCTTAAGACCATAAAATTAAGTGACATTTTGATACATTTTACATCCATTTAGTTTAAAAGATCACAAAATTCAAAAGTCATATTTTACTTTCCTAAACTCTGTATCGCGTCAAAACCTGACAAACAAATTGAACGCTAAATCATTCAAAACAAAAGTAAATAAGTCTAGACATTGCATATAATCAAACTGGAACAAAAGGAGCAAAAAGAAGACACCTCTGCATAATTATCTTTTTTACGCGTAACACGGCCAATAAATCGTTCTCCAGGTAGTGCACGATCACACATGAGTACAAAACCAGTATCGGCAACCTTACATACGCCTTTTCCTTTGAAAGCAAGTGACTCACATACTAGCTCCAGCGTTTGCCCTCGCTTCGGATAATACGACTTACTGCTCCTATCATTGTTGTTGCTTCCAGTACTACGCACCGTTTCCCGTACATCTTCTTTTGAAATTACGTTCAATTGAATGTCTTCAGTGTCTTCGATAGGGGAAATAGAAGCATCAATAGTGAATGAACGTGAACGTATTGATGCAGCTGCTGTTCGTGCGCCGAATTTGTGTAGCCATGTGTTGGAGCTTATGGAGCGAAGGCCGAAAGTAGCCGTCGTTGCCGCCGCCGCCATTTTTGATCGAAGTAACTGTTAAACCATACGCCGGGAAATGACTTCGAGTCCGAGTACGTATGGTATTTGGCGGTTTAAAGGATAGGGCGGCTAATACCAAAAGTTCGGTTTTAACGGTTGGGCTGACTGGGTCATCTTATCTAGTGGACTTATTTATGGGTTGGGCTGGATGTGTCATCTTATCTAGTGGGCTTATTTACGGGTTGGGCTTTAGAATTGCATAAGCTAATGTCCAGGATTGGGTTTTCATTCTAAGAAGAAACATTGGGAATAACAATCTCATCGATCTCATACTAAATTCTATTAATTGAATCACTTTTTTGAAAAATATGAGATGCGTAAATCATGTAAATAAAGAGATTTTTTTTATTTTTTTTTATTTTTTTTTATTTTTTTTTGGGGGGGGGCCGTGAAGTAATACCATTGACATACAAAATTCAATACACCTAGGAATCCAACCACCATCTATGATAGATGCTGTATTCTCTAAGCCTCAAGACAAGCAGCTAGTTACATAGTCTAGCAATGAAGGAACTGCATCTATGAGCTTTCTTTATGGCTTGCATACTTTCTAATCTTACTCTAATTTCCTTTTGAATCTGTATAATTACAAAATTAGTGTTAACAGTAGTCTTCCTGAAAATAATCCAATTAGCACTCCAAATAGCAAACACACCACCTCTTGCTGAAATTTCTTCCAGTGCCTCCTACTTAGCCAATAAGTTATGTTAAGTTAGGTCGCTTGGACCATTCTACCTTTGCTTATGGTATGGTACTGTCATATCCAACTCTAGGGATATTTTATTTGCTTGCAATCTTCGACGGGGGTTTATGGAGTTATTAAAGCATGTTAGTTTAGTGATTAGGCGACAACAGTTTTGTCGCCTATGATACTAGGACCAATAAGTTTAAAATAACTTTGTGTCACGGATGTTGAACAATCTACTCTATACATGTGTGGGCTATCGCTGCATTGTAGGCCCATTTTTCAGTAAAATTGGATGACGGAAAAATTAGGCTGAAAACGGAATAAAATGAAATATCAACATACCAAATCACCTCTTACAGGATTTAAGAGATTACAAAATTCAGACACGATAAACTTCAGCCCCCTCATTTATTTTTAATTGATTACTATTTATATACTAAAAAAATACATAAAGTAACAACTTAACTATATCACTTATCGCACAAAATTATTTTTTGTTGATTTTCTTTTTATGTTTTGTTGTTTTAAAAATTTAAAACAGTATAGCTGTTGTAGTAGCGTTAATTGTGTCCTTAATAAAAGGAAAGATTAGTTAATTTTCTTTTAAAACGTCGGAAATAGATTTTTATATACATGGTTTTTTATTTATATAATGATTAAGCTATGTATAAGAATAGGGAAAGAGAAATTTTAATTAAGAAATAGGCAAAGAAGATAAATAAATTTAATAGGATTGAAATTTATAGTATTATTTATACATTTATATATTGTCCCTATTTTCAAATGTATAGTTTTTGCCCTTGGGTCTTAACAGAGCTTTGATATCTACACAATTTTAAATCGTGATCCAATATTTCATACTAAGATTTTCAATTTATTCAAAAAGAATATTTAGATTATAATTTAATAGATTTATCAATTTTAATTTATGAGAGAAAAAAAATAAATCATCTAATCTTTTAAAAGGGTCAACCGACAAAAAATTGTGGACCTCAGTAGAGCTCTTTTTTATTTTTTTTGTTTGGGTAAATCAGTAGAGCTCTTTGAACATGTAGGGAAAAGATACTTTAAAAATATATATGTGTGGACATTTTTATTATAAGTTTTCTTCTATTTTAAATAACTTTTATCTAAATTATCATATATGATCAAAATATTTTCGTAAAGTGTCTAAACAAACATAATAAGATTTCTATTTAATTTTACAATGTTATTGAAATTATTTACAATGTCAAATTACTACATATTTTTTTGAGTCGTTTTGACTTATATTAAAAACTATAACCCACAATATCTATTCTTTCCCAGTTTTAAGGATTTGAATGAATTATATTAAACTAGAGGAGCAAGACCTGTGTCAGCATGGGCCCAACATTAAGATATTTATTTATCTTTTCAATCTTGATATATTTAAAAAAAAAAAAATTAATAAAAGAATTGCATATGTTTTTTAGGATTCACCCGAAATCTAACATGAGTTCAACATATGTTATTTTAATATGTATTTAGATAATTTAAGTTGTTAACTATTGTAATTTATAATATTTTTTATGTAATTTTCAAATTAATATACGTTACTTTTTTTGTCCAAATTTTTATGGCATTGATAATCAATTATATTTTAAAAATAATTTAAATTTTTAATTATTGTGATTTATAATACTTTTCTTCTATTCCAATTTTAGTGACACTAATATAATTTTAAGAGTCGACCAAATATTTTATATCTTTTAAATTTTTTAAGTTGTTATTAAATTATTTTTAGATATTTTAAGTTGTTAACTATTGTAATTTATAATACTTTTTATGTAATTTTTGAATAATATATGCTACTCTCTTTGTCCAGAGTTTTGTGTCGACGATAGCCAATTATATTTTTTTAAATAATTTAATTTTTTTTATCATTGTGATTTATAATATTTTTTCTATTTAAACTTATGTGGCACAATGCTTAAATGACCATAATAATTAATTAGGAGTGATATAGTAAAATGTAATTATTATTATTTATTATTTTTATTATGTGTATGCGTTGGTTCAAGAAGAATTTGGAAACATTTAGAAATGTGTTGAATGTTACAAATGTTAATAATTCATTTGGTGCTTCTTGATTTCTCTATATTTATCTCTTGTATGCTTTTACTCTTTTGCCCTTTGAGTATATGTAGTATTTTTTATTTTAAAAAAAATATATCATGAATTTTTTTATTCATAGTATATATATATAGTAAAATCGTGGATTCAATATTATTATTTTTTCAATACATAAGTGACTTATAATAATTAATTGCGGATGATATATTAAAATCACGATTGAAGCAGCAGAAATCAGTCAATTTTTTTTTTTTTTGTTAATTATTGTTATTTACAGTACTTTTTATTTCATTTTTAAATAATATATGTGGCTTTATATCTTCTTCTGTCCCGTCCCAATTTATATGACACTAATATAATTTTGATAGTCAATCAAATATTTTATGTTGACATATCATTTTGTTATTCTTATTTTTCTAACACATAAATGACTTATAATAAGAAGTGATATAGTAAAATCATCGAAAGACGAGAATTTAATTTAAAATATTAAGAGTTAATTTAGCATTTTATGTCTATTTTATTTTTTTATTAAATATTATTTATTTTCTTAATACCTAGATGACTCATAATAATTAATTAAGAACGATTGATTATGTTATTACTATAAAAAATAATATAATTTTATCATATCCAATAGTAATCATCGATAATTCACTGAAATAGTATATTAATTAAACGGGATGCTACATTTGCATATGCAAAATAAGATATTATTAAATATTATTGGATAGTGCATTATATTTATCTTTCACAATAATAAAATTTTACTATATATTTTTCTTTATTTCTTTTTAACTTGATACATATTGACCCAACACAAATTCTAAGAAAATATTCATTAGAAATTTATTTTATTAAATTAAATTTATTAATTTTGTACGTTAAAAATTTAAAGTTAAGTTTAAATATTAGTATTTCTATATAAGAAAAAAATAATTTTAAAATTTAAATTTACTAAAATAAATAAATAAAAAGATTAATTTTCTATATAAAAGTCAAATAAAATAATAAAATTGATTTACTTTAAATATTTAGTTGCAATTAATTAAGATAATTTTTTATTTTGTAATGATTTATGGTGCACCGATAAAATTTTGAGAGTTGAATAGAACTTTTATTTATTTTTATAAAAAGTATTTTAACTTATTAATTATTGTGATTTATAATATTTTTTACGTAATTATCAAATAATATATTTATTCCTTGTGTCCAAGTTTATGTGGTTTCGATACAATTTTGAAAATCAACTAAAATTTTTATATATCTTTTAAATATTTTAAATTGTTAATTATTATGATTTACAGTACTTTTTCTTTTATCTCAATTTATATGGCATTGCGAAAATAATGAAAGTCAATAAGTATATGAAGTACATTAATTTATGCGTTCCACCCTTTTAAGAATTAAGCACGTCAATAAAAAGGAATCAATTCCAATCATTTTAAGAGTCATTATTAATATATACAGATACGTAACTAATAGTGAGCGGACCATCAAAGAATGTGGTGCAGCGAATAGAGTTGCTTCTTCTTAGAGGTTTTGGGTTCGAGCTTGGAGCATAAAAAAATCCTTGATAGGGAGCGTTTTTCCCCGAATGAGATCCTACACAGCGCAAATTCAAATTAATATGGGTACCAGACATTGAATAGGAAACCCAAAAAAAAACTAATGGTGAGAGGGAATGTAATCCTACGCGGTGTGAATTTAAATTAATCAGGTTTCAATACAAATATCAACCACCAAATAGAAAACTAGAAAAAAAACTAATGGTGAGAGGAACTGTCAATGATGTCAACATATTTGAATCGTTAGTGGAACTTTATACTAGACGAAATGATAAATTCAAAATATTTTAGTTTGAACTTTAAATATAAAATTATTTTATTAAAAAGCATTTTATCTTTTAGTATGAGACTTTTGAATATAATCTTAAATTTAATAGAATCCACAAATAAATACAAGAAATTTATAAATGAAATATAGCTAGCAAAAGCTTCACTTTAGTAAATCTTTGGAATAAAGATTATCGAGCTGGCAATAACTTTTGGGGTACATTAAAATAGGAAATACTTTACAAAATAATATTAAATGATCTATTGAGTTGAAATAAATTTTTTCCTTATGTCACCGCGTTTTATCTTTTAGTATGAGACGTTTAAGTATGAACCTAAATTTAATAGAATTCAAAAATAAATACGAGAAACTTACAAATAAAAATATAGCTAGCAAGATCTTCACTTTAATGAATCTTTAGAATAAAATTTTTCGAACCCTTAAAAACTTTTAACTAACAAAATAAAATTTCTCTTTCTATCATCGAATGTTTTTGTCTAATACTGTGAACTCGCTGTCTTCATTTGCTGCTTAACATCAATAAAAATGATCCCTTTATCCAAAAAAAAAAAAAAAAAACTTTATTTATTCTCTATCTTTAATTTTGATGACTCAATCTTTAACACAAATATAAAACTAGTTTCAAAAGATACAATTTGTTGAAATAAATCTAGATTCACAATTTTAGAGATATATCAGGGGGGGGGGGAAGAAAAAATAGAGCCAAAATAAATTCTGATACAGTACTAGTTTAGAAAAAAGGACGGTGGAGAAAAGAGAAGGAAAAAAAAAAAGCGGCTGGCAAAATAGTCACGTGAGGGATTTGGATTAGGCACGTGAGATCAACTGTAGCCAGAAAACTACTGCGCCGAAATAAAGAATTAGAATACGACTCTCCAATTGGAATATTAATATACCCTCAATTTCATTTTTCCCATATTTTCCTCGTTCTTTTTTTTTTGTTTTACTATCATAATATTTGAATCAATTTTCGTATATTAATAATAAATATTAAATAATTTATTTATTAAAGTAAGGATTCATTTGGTCATGAAGTATACATATATATATTTTTAAAGAAATATTTCATTTTCTATTAAATATAACTCAAAATTGATGTTGGGTATGAGAATTCAAATTTCAAAGTAGAAAGAATAAAACAAAGTTGTTTCACTTTTTTTTTTCATTTTTATTATTTTATAAATATTTAAAAACAATTACAATTATATCTATAAACAAACATAACTTCCGTTCTAACTTCAAAATTTTTACTTTTTCATGCGAAACGCTCACTTAAAATAAAAAGATAAATCACCTATTTTTTTTTTAATTGAGATTTGCTACCTCAAGACTTTTTATACACTTCATTAATTATGAGAGCATATTCTTAGACGTCATATTTTCCTAATTGGGTACTGTTATCAGGCTAATATTTTATTTATTATAATTTAATTTGATATATTTATTAAGAAAAATAATTAGTAATAATATAGTTATTTTATTAAATAATATTTATATATTTTTTTAATATATTAAAAATAAAAATATAATTAAAATTTTGTGATGAGTAAAATGAAATGGATGGAGGAAAAAAAAAGTATAAGAACGTAGAAAAACTACAGTTGAATATATTTTTCATTTCACTTTTTTTCTTGCTCTTTCTTCTACTACAGTACTTCTTTTTCCCTTCTCATATGGATTCCTCCAGATGGGGTTTCATGGTTTTGATTTTTGTTTCTTTTTCATCTACACCCATTTGCTCAGATTCTCCATTGAGTTCTTTGGAACTATCAGAAATCCCTAGTAAGTTTCTTGATTTTGCCAAGAAAAATGAGGTTTTTGATTGGATTGTTGGGGTTAGAAGAAAGATACATGAGAATCCTGAGTTGGGTTATGAAGAATTAGAGACTAGTAAGCTTATTAGACAAGAATTGGATAATTTGGGGATTAGATATAAATACCCTCTTGCCACTACTGGTATTGTTGGTTTTATTGGTTCTGGAAAACCCCCTTTTGTTGCTATCAGAGCTGATATGGATGCTCTCCCTATGCAGGTTTGAAATCAAATGCTTTTTTATACTGATTAGAAGGGAGCCTTCGAGTAATTGATGAAGTTGTTGTCACGTGACCAGGAGGTCATGGGTTTAAGCCGTGGAAACTACGATAGACTCTTGTGGTCCGGCCCTTCCTAACAACTTTAGTGCTTGGGGCTGCCCTTTTTTGATAGACTGATTAGATATGACCAGATAGGCAGTAGCAAGTTGAATATGAATTTGGAGAAATTATTGTTTCGTGTCTTTTATTTTAGCTAAAGCAGCAATTGTTTTTATTGCTTAATTTTAATAGGAAATGGTGGACTGGGAGCACAAAAGTAGGAATCCTGGTAAAATGCATGCATGTGGTCATGATGCTCATGCTGCAATGCTTCTTGGTGCTGCGAAGATTCTTCAAGAACATCGGAACATCATTTTGAAGGTGTGATTCTTGTATTAGTAGTATCACGATTTTGATTTGTCTGCTCAAGATTTGTTTTTTTGCTCGTTTCTGATTTTGTATCTTATGCATCGAGTGAATGAGCTTTAACTGTTTGGCATGTAAGTTGGATTGCTGGTTCATTGGATGAGTTTTAGGCCAAAATATAATTGATTGGAGAAAGATGAGTCTTATTTTGCATGCATTCCTAATTCTTACGAGCCTTGAAAGATCTTTGGCTGATAAAAGAGCAAACTTATATTGTGAAAGGATGCTGTTACATGGAGAGAGTGCTTCTCACCAAATTCTGTCCTGGTTGAAAAATAAAAAAATCCTATCTTTACAATGGAATAGGAGTTACTTGAATCATATGTACCTTCTCTACGTATGAAAGCCACTTGGAATTGTAATTATGGCTGGTGGATAATCAAGATAGCTTCTGCTGTAATCTTAAACCTTGATTCACTTTGCATAGTGTCTGAAAGGAAGCAAGAAGCTCTATTGACCAGCAAAGGAAATATTTCAGAGAATCTTCTAAGCTTTTTAATATACTTCAGTTTCTGGAAATGTTAAGCATGCTCTTAAATCTGATTACTGTTAGAATATAAGTTGGATTCTATATGCTATTACTGTTAGAAAATGCCATATCCAGATATCTTTCTTAACGAATCCATAGCTCACTCCTCAGTGCATGGATCGCATCAATTTTTTTGTCACATATACTCTTCTGGCAGCTGATATTTCCTTGGCTAATTTTGACAGGGAACAGTTGCTCTTGTTTTTCAACCAGCAGAGGAGGGAGGTGGTGGGGCCAAGAAAATGATAGATGCTGGAGCACTAGAAAATGTAGAAGCAATATTTGGTCTGCATGTCAATCCCAACTTTCCTCTGGGTGAAGTTTCTTCAAGGTCTGGACCCTTTTTGGCTGGAAGTGGTTTTTTTGAAGCTGTAATTAGTGGAAGAGGAGGTCATGCCGCTATTCCACAGCATTCAATAGATCCAATTCTGGCAGCATCAAATGTAATTGTCAGCTTACAGCATCTTGTTTCCCGAGAAGCTGATCCTTTGGATTCTCAGGTATATTTCTCCCCATGCGCTCCCCCTTCCCCAGGGGATAAGTCTCACTTACCACCACAAAATTCTAATATGTTTTTGTGATCAAACACCTATGCTACACTGGATCTTGCATGCTGTAGTCACTAGTCACTATCAAGAAGTTGCACCGTCTGAACTACCCACAACAAATTCAGTGAAATTGCCATGATTTCGCTCCTTGATTGGGTATTGTTTATCCAGCAAAAGAACTATGAAATGCAAATAAGATTCAAATTATTATGTGCTTGAGTGAACAAGAGAAGTGACTTTGTCTTTGCTCTGTACAACTGTACCTATAAAACATGATATAATTTTAAACATTTGCAATGACCCTATGGTCTCCAAAAGAGGTAATAAGGTCTCTTTGTGTGCCTACACCGAATATTCACCCGTACCGAGTTTCTTGGACAACATTAATGTCCCCGTGTCTGGCGACTTTTTAGTCAAACAAAAATGAAATTAATTTCAAAATTTCCCGTTCCGAGCCTCAATGAGAGTCCAATTATATAAATTGGAAGCAATCCATCAAAAGCTACTCAATCGCCTAGTACAGCCCTCTCCTTGGTTCCCTTGATTTGAATCCCCATATGCATCTTCTATTCTGGTGATGTCCTTTATAAAGTGGAAAGCTTTATAGAAGTGCTCAGATGGAATTTCCTAAACAACATCTAAGTGCGTGGGCAGAAGTAATTTAATACTCAACGATTGAGGAATCAGCTCAATAGAGATTAGGGGGTTGCTTTCCTTAACAAATCTGAAGTTTGGAAATTATCTGAAGTAGGTTATGTTTCTTCTCCGTGTTCTGATTCATATGTTGAAACTAAAGAGTCGTATCCATTTCTTTTGGATGAAAAGTGGAAATATCAGGAGGCGTGTCGCTGCCTGCTGCCGTAGCCAAAAAAGTTATTATCTTTTTGATGGAAATGGAAATCTATTCAAAGATAGAAGAATTTGTTTAAGGTTGTTAGAAATTTGGGGGACATAATCTCTTCTTTCCTTAACAAAACTCAACTTTTGAAATTATTCGTAGTAAGTGAAGCTTCTTCTCCCTGTTCTGATTTCTGTTTTGAAACCAAACGGCATATCTGATGAGATGATTCTATGGAAGGATTATTTAAGAACTTTGAACTCTCTCTCTCACTGAAATTGTGCAATGACTGGTACACTTCCTGGGTTTATGATATTTGACGAGAGCCTAATTGGTAGACAAACCCCATTTTGCAGCTGAAAAGTGACATGGTGAATTTCCTACATTTATGATGCATTTGGAAACGTTATCCCTGAGATAAATATTGGCATTCCTTGACATAAAGTATGATCTGCAGGTGGTCACAGTTGCTAAATTCCAAGGAGGTGGTGCATTTAATGTTATTCCAGACTCTGTTACCATTGGTGGCACTTTTCGGGCTTTTTCGAAGGAGAGCTTTCTGCAGCTTAGGCAGCGAATTGAGGAGGTAGGGTCAATTCTTGAATTAGTCAGTATCTCAAGCTGTTGCTTAGAAAGTTGTGGATGTTTCATTTTATTTGCAATTCTCTTTATTTTCATCAGGGTTTTAGTTAAGTATTTCATTCAACATGCTGCATATGGAATGAAATTGCACGATCATCTTACTGCAAAGCCCAACCTTATGCTTTTGTGCCTCTACATTCTTTACATTTTTTCCCGATATTATAATGGCAAAATATGCTAAAAGTTCTCTGTTCCCTGGATTTAGTTGGCTTCCACGATCATATTCTGTCTATCCATGCTGTCGCCATACTAAATTCTCCTCTCGCGCAGGTTATTGTTGGGCAAGCTGCTGTACAGAGGTGCAATGCAACTGTGGATTTTCTTACAAACAATAAACCCTTCTTCCCTCCAACTGTGAATGTTAAAAATTTGCACAAACACTTCCAGAGAGTTGCAGGTGATATGCTAGGTAACGATCATGTAAGAGACACGGAACCATTAATGGGATCGGAGGATTTTGCGTTTTACCAAGAAGTTATTCCTGGTTACTTCTACCTACTCGGAATGCAAGGTGAAACAAATGAAATCCCAGCATCAGTCCATTCACCTTATTTTAAAATCAATGAGAAAGCACTTCCTCTCGGTGCTGCACTTCAAGCATCTTTGGCTATTAGATATCTTCTCGAAGCGCAACCACAAGTTCCTTCGTCAAGTATAAATGATCATGATGAATTGTAAGGTGCTACTCTTTTGTAGGCATGTGCACCTAAATAGATCCTTGTTTGTTCATTTTTATGTAATGCTGGAACTGGCCAATCTAGCTTAAACTGTATATCCGGAACAAGTTGGGAACTTAGAAAGGTCAATGTTTATGCAACAATTATTTACTTCCAACAGCAATAACAACGTGGTACATTTTCTAGCAATTTCTTTTTCTCGAAACCTATTCAAACATATTTTAACAGGATCTCAAGGGACAACCTTCCTTTGTGTTGGTAAGTCATTGTGGCGTGAAGTTTTCTTGCAGAAAACTTGACTCAGTTAGTTCACACAAAGTGCTACCAAGCGTATAAATATGATAGCTGGAAAACATCTGAGTTACCGGGCTTCAGCTCAGTGTTAAAAACGCGTGCCAGATGTGTGGACTGAATTCACAATACGAGTTCAAACCGGCCTCAGTTGCATGAGCCTGGAATTTAAGGGAAAGCGGGATAGATTACAGGCTCATAGGTTTGGGCAAAAAACTCCAGAAACAACTATGTCTGGGTTCCAACAAGTTGGATCGGTTGCATGAATCCTCACTGAACATGTTCCTCCAAGTCTAAAAATTAAGGCAACAATACAATATCATTATAGGAGAGAACATATCAGATCATGTACCCAGCATTCTACATGCTGAAGCATCTAATAGCAAGCATGACGCTTGATCGATCACCGGATCTAATTAGATAGGAATTTCCTCAGATATTCAAGAACAAGCATTTTTGAATTTCAGAAGCCCAAAAACTTAGTCGAGTGTTCTAATAAAGGAGCCAAAGCACTAGGAGCAAATTTTCTGGCAAAAAGGTAACAAAGTGAAGTCGGCTGGTCATTGTATGTACACGCTGGGCTTTCAGAAATTCTCTTGAAAAATTGATCGTTAATATCGGCCTTCCCAAATGTAGCAGGATGAGCACCACCTCTGGACCAGTCAACATAAGTGAGAGTCCGGTTTGCCAGAAGGCGCGGAGATTCTATGGTCAGCATAGTTGGAAAATAGTGCTCATCCACATAACATGCTGGTCTGCAGAACTGCTCAAACTTAGGGTGGTATACCTCATCTTTAATAATGTCAACAGCCAGTTTCCTGTTAACTTCAAACCACTGTGATCCTTTACGCCATTCAGTGATGTTAACCTCAGGTGACATATTCGGATTGTAACGCCCTCTCCCATAAGGTCCAGGTTCATCGACTGCACCCATAAAGCTGTACCTCGATTTTGATATGTAGTGATAGACAACTTTGAAGTTATGGAGAGGAATACATGCCTCAGATAGGAGGACAAACCATTCGTTGGAGATGTCAAGTAGTGCATTGGCAAGAAGCCGTCTTTCAGCATCACACATGCTCATTCTTCCCCACTCCGCCACCTACACAAAAAGAAGCAATAGAATGATGAGATTGACCTATTATTTCAAGAACGGTCTCCATATTCCTACCACTCATATACTACAAAACTTAGGCTTCACGGACTGCTTAATTGCAGCTAAATGAAAAACTAAGAGGTACGCAAACATCTTCTCGGGGACAGGGCATTTGTATTAAAGTATGTGGTTCAGTAGTTAATGTCATGGGACAAACTTCCTAAAATGGAGAAAAATTATTACCGTCCCTGGTAACATATACATACAGCATTCACTAGTCCAGCAAAAAACTTAAGTGTTCTGATTGAGATGAAGGGTTTAAAAGGTTTACATGGGAGATCAGCTGTCACAAACTCAGAAACCATCTGGATGAACACAACTATCGCCAACTCATATAACAAGAAAACCAAACAGATGAACCCTCTTATCCCACTTTCGCCAATTCAACCCTTATTGAAGCTTTACTGCAAAAGCAAGCAACTTTCAATGATCTTGACATCACCTCAAGTTCGACACAATGGCAGTGGCTTATCACCTAAGCCCACCTAGGTCGTATCATGATGAGCTACAACAAAAAACTTTTTTTCCCTATGTCCTAACTTTGCACAACTTAGGTGAATCCCACAACCACAAACATTGAAGAAGAAGAAAAAATTACCAACTTTGTATTTCTATGATTGTGTCCGGATATTTCTACGGTCTTTTGAATAAAATGTATCATCCACTATCCCTGAAATCTCTGGTTAAATCTTAAATAGTTTGTAGAGAATTCAGAGATCTTATAAGAACAGCTAGACGAGAAAATAACACAGACAGTTCACCTTTAGAGAGTCCCAGTACAATAACAGACTAAGATAAGTTTTCAAATAGCTAGACTCCTATGTGAGATCTGCTTCAACAACAAAACCCAAAAAGGCAAAAAAAACAGAAATATTATGATAGTAAGTACAAGGAGGAAGCATTTATATCTAATCAACAACAACAACATACCAAGTATAATCCCACAGTCTGGGTAGAGCTTACCCAGACCTTACCCCTATCTCAGAGGTAGAGAGGCCGTTTTCCAATAGACCCTCGGATTTATATCTGATCAGAGATTCAAAAACAATTCTTTTTGACAGTTCCACATATTAGAATACCAAAATCATAATAGACATACATTAGGTAAGGGTAGGACTTGGGTGGCAACTATTGCAAAATTGATTTTTTTTCTACACAGAACGACAAGAACAAGTTCGAACATAGTGTACAATTAGAAAGGAAAAGAGTATGCTCATTTTACCTGACTAGGAATTTGCCTGCCATGAAATACTGATGAAGGTGGAAAATCAGGTTTGTATGATGGCAATGAATGAATGTAGATTGAATAAAGTTTCTCATTCCCCTTGAAAAACCTCTCCCACAACGGCGCCAAAGGCAAAGGTCCTCTAGTCAAGAACATGAACGCGACCTTACGCGTTCTATTAAAAGGGTATTCTTTAATCCGAGGGACAAATGAAGCTCTCCAAAACAACTGAGTGTCATTCATCGAATGCAACAGATTCGATGGAGGCCTAATCCAACTCTCTAAACTAAATTGTTGAGAACAGGGCTGAAATCTTGATTGTACCATAGGAATTACATTCTGCACTACTGAATATCGAACCATATACATACTAACAAATGAAAATACAATACCAAGACCCAAAAATAACAATATAAACTGCAGTAACCTTATTGGTAAAGGCTTACACTGATTCACCACCTTAGTAACAGGATCTTTACCCTCCTCCAATGACCCTTGACTCCCTATTCTTGCCTTCATTTCAACAAAATCACTTCAAGAAAAAGATTTTCTTTTCACCAATTTGCTGAAAGGAGCTTTACTATATTGTGTGGTTCACAACATTTTACTTTTTAAAAAAGCAAGGATTTTCAAGAATCAAGACAAATAATGGTATCAACCAAACAGTGTATTTATAGTCAATAAAATCTCAACCCCATATCATGAAAATCCAATACAACGCAAGTGGATGTGTCCCCAGATCAAAAAAAAGTAAGAAATTCAAATCCCAAGATTTGGCAAGTTAATAAATACTAGACCAAAAATGGTGAAACAGATATCATGGGGTGGAACAAGAAAGTCTAAAATTCAGCTAATCTTTTTAATTATAGGCTTAATAAATGAGAGTGTATGGGCTTGATTGAAGGAACAAAATCTTAATGAATAATCCAGAGACCAAAAAGAATAAAAACAGAATCTTGTTAACACAACAAGATTGTTAATGTGTAGCTTTAGCTTGTAGATGACATCTTAGCTAAACGTGGACATAAAGAGAGAAGGTTTTTTTTTTTTTTTTTTTTTTTTTGCAGTAATCGAAGTTGTCTTGTTTAGGAAAGGTAGAGGAATAGGTGTATGTTTTTGATTGTTGTTGGAAGAACCTAGATGTTTGCGTAATTAGATTTGTCTTTATTCTGCTTTTACATTGAAAATAAAGAAAAACTCCTATGTAGTAATGAACATTTATTCTGCATAATCACATAACGATAATACCCACGTCGATTTGTCTCCTAACTTTTTTTTTTTTTTCAGATCCGAGGGTCTACGAATTGAAATTTCCGATCATTTTTAAAATAATAATACTTTCATTTCATATTAATTAATTATTTTTCTTTTCATACGTAAGTTGACAAATCATAAATTAGAAAATAATTTTATTAATTCACCTCTTGAAAAAGTAAAAAACTGTGCAAACAAGTGTGGACACTTTTAAGAATAGTTGACTGCAAGAATAATATTAGAAAACTTTAATTAATATTGTCTTGACTTAGTACGGTGATCAACTACTTCCTCTGGTTTCATGTTAGTTGGTCTCTATGAACTTGACACACTCATTAATAAAAAATTAATTAGAGAATTTATTTTATCAAATTAGCCTTATTAATTATACTTTAAAAATATAAATTTGAGTAAATACACTTTGATTAGTCATTTAATGTTAAGGGTAGTATTAAAAGAACATAGTAAAATTCTCTTGATTTCATTAAAGGGACAACTAAATTGAAACAAATATTTTAAGCAAGAGGGTCAATTAAAACGAAATGGAGGGAGTAATATGAAATAATTATTTTTAGTAAGATGATCAATATGAGACATATCAATATTATTCTTCTAATCCAATTTAGTATTTAAAATGAATAAATTTTTAAAATTAAAAATATAGTAATTATATTCTTTTAAATTACCTTTCTTTTAACGGAGTTTTCAACTGCTTTTAAATTTCAAATAATGATTGTCTTTCGGGGCATTACAATATCTCCCCATTAGGGACATTCGTCCTCGAATGACGCTGGGTATACTAAGAGTAAAGAGAAAACGAAGGGTACACAGCTGAAGCAACTTGCTAATCTTGCCTCTACTTCATTCTACATTTCGGACACAAAAAGGAGTGCATGACTCATGAAATCATAGCTGAATAGTAGAAAATAACTGCTGAACTACTGCAATTCTGCATAGAAAAGGAATGATTTAGAGCCGAATGGTACCTTCGGCTTGATCGGGGCTTGCGGAAAACAGGTGCGGATACTTGGATCGCATACCGTCTCGGTTTCCCAAGTTGCACCTTCAACAGATTGGTTTCGCCACAACACCTTGACCAAGGGAATTTCTTTGTTCCTTAGTCTTCGGACTTGGTGATCTAAAATCTCAATAGGAACTTCCTCAAAAGAAAGTGGAAGACATGGAAGACAGAGTGAAAGGAAGATAATTCTGAAGGCAACTCAACCTCATACGCTACCTTACCAACACGGCTAAGAACTCTGTAGGGGCCAACATAACGGGGACTAAGTTTCCCCTTCTTCCCGAATCTCTTCACTCCCTTCATGGGTGAAATCTTCAAATACACCAAGTCACCAACTTCAAATTCAAGGTCTTTTCTCCTCACATCAGCATACGACTTCTGACGACTCTGTGCGGTTTTCAATCTTTCTCTAATCACTTTGACTTTTTCCATAGCCTCAAAGACCGAATAAGGACCACTCACGGCAGCTTCACCCACTTCAAACCAACCTATGGGTGACCTACATTTCCTCCCATACAAAGCCTCAAATAGAGCCATGCCAATGCTAGAGTGAAAACTGTTATTGTAAGCAAACTCTATCAACGGTAAATGCTCATCCCAACTCCCCTTAAAGTCAAGAGCACACGCTCTCAACATATCCTCTAAGGTCTGGATGGTCCTCTCAGCCTGACCATCTGCCTGCGGATGGAAAGCAGAACTCAAATGCACTTGGGTACCAAGACCCTTCTGAAAAGCTCTCCAAAACTGCGAAGTGAACTGAGTACCCCTATCTGAAATGATGGACAAGGGAACTCCATGCAATCTGACTAATTCTCAGATGTACAATCTAGCGTAATCTTCAGCAGTATAAAAAGTATGCACAGGCAAGAAGTGCGCAGACTTAGTCAACCTATCCACAACAACCCAAATGGAATCATGATGGCATCGGGAAGGAGGTAAACCAGTCACAAAATCCATGTTCATCTCTTCCCACTTCCAAGTGGGAATACCGAACTCCTGCATCATACCACCAGGTCTTTGGTGTTCTACCTTAACCTGTTGGCACGTCACACACTTAGCCATAAATGTTGCTATATCCTTCTTCATGCCACTCCACCAATAGATTTTCCGCAAGTCGCGGTACATTTTGGTGGCAGGATGAATAGAATATTGCGCGCCGTGCGCTTTAGCCATAATTCTCTGTCTCAGATCATCAACATTCGGAACACATAATCTATCTTGAAATCTCAACACACCATCTCTACCTTTTGGTCATTGACTGATTCTTTCAGTCTGACCAAACTAGCATCTAAGTTTTGCTTCTCCTTTACTTCCGAAATCAAGGAGGATTCGGAACTACTCTGAACCCCTATACTACCTTCAGCAAAGTCAAACAACCTAACCCCCAATCTAGCCAAACGGTGCACATCACGAGCCAACTCTTTCTTACCCTCTTTAATAAATGAAACACTACCCATAGACACCCTGCTTAGGGCATCTGCCACTACATTGGCCTTACCCGGATAGTACAACACACTCATATCATAATCTTTTAACAACTCTAACCACCTTCTCTGCCTAAGGTTCAACTCCCTCTGGGTAAATACATATTGCAAACTCTTATGATCAGTGAAAACATCAACGTGAACACCATACAAGTAGTGTCTCCAGATTTTTAGAGCAAACACAACAACAGCTAACTCAAGATCATGGGTGGGGTAATTCTTCTCATGGAGTTTCAACTGTCTAGAAGCATAAGTTATCACCTTACCCTTCTGCATCAATACACAACCCAAACCAACTCTAAAAGCATCACAATATACTACAAAACCCTCAACACCATCAAGCAAAGTCAAAATAGGGGCTGAAGTGAGTCGAGTCTTTAACTCCTGAAAACTCTTCTCACAAGAATCGGACCACAAGAACTTCACTTTATTTTGGGTCAACCGGATCATAGGAGACGCTATAGAGGAGAAACCTTCAACAAAACGGCGGTAATAGCCAGCTAGACCCAAGAAACTTTGGATGTCAGTCGGAGAGATAGGTCTAGGCTAGTTTCTAATAGCTTCTGTCTTTTGGGGATCAACTCTAATATCCTCGAAAGAAATGATATGACCCATAAAAGCAACTGAGCTCAACCAAAACTCACAATTGCTGAATTTGGCAAACAATTGATGATTTCTAAGAGTTTGCAAGACAATTCAGAGATGATCTGTATGTTCATTCTCACTACGGGCCAGAATATCGTCTATAAATATGATAACAAACATGTCAAGATATGGTCTGAACACTCGATTCATGAGGTCCATGAAAGCTGCCGGGGCATTAGTTAACCCGAAGGACATAACAAGAAACTCAAAATGACCATAGAGAGTTCGTAAAGCTATTTTCGGGGTGTCACACTCCCTAACTTTGAGTTGATGATAGCCGGATCGAAGGTCTATCGTTGAGAAGTAACTTGCACCTTGCAATTGGTCAAACAAATCGTCTATTCTAGGAAGAGGATACTTATTTTTGACAGTGAATTTATTCAACTGGCGATAGTCAATACACATACGCAGGGAACCATCTTTCTTCCTCACAAATAACACAGGAGCACCCCAAGGAGACACACTGGGCCTTATGAAAGCCTTATCTAACATATCTTTGAGTTGCTCTTTCAACTCCTTAAGTTCTGCAGGTGCCATACGGTAAGGAGGAATAGAAATGGGTTGAGTATCGGGAAGAAGATTGATCCCGAACTCTATCTCTTTATCAGGAGGTATCCCTGGGAGATCTTCCAGAAAGACATCAGAAAACTCATTGACTATGCTAACTGACTGGAGAGTTGGAGTCTCAGACTTAGTGTCACGCCCCAAAATCCCATCGGGCTGGACTGGCACCCGAAGCCGAGAAGGCCCGGGAGAACCCGTTCAAATACCTGTACTTTCACTTACATGTCACCAAAAATTTGGACAGCACTTCGTTTCATATAGAAGGGTCTAATTACCTGTATCAGCACAACACGCACAAATATATATATATATATATATATATATATATATATATATAATACTTGGCCGTCGGGGCCACCACATATACAAATATAACATCACTATATAAGCTTCCATGAATTTACCCTTCCTTATGTCTACAAAGCCTCTAGGATGTACATGACATAACTAGGGTCGGGACAAACCCCCCGCCCACACATGACTCCTGTAAAATAACAAAACATAAGGAACCGACTCGACAAGCTCCGAAGCAAACTGGAGCTCACCAACAATAGTTGTATGACCTAACTCCTATCTATGCTGTGTATGAGCTGAAGCACCTGTGCCTGCAGCATAAAATGCAGTTCCCCCGTGAGGGACGTCAGTACGAAATATGTACTGAGTATGTAAAGCTGTAAATAATCATATGTGATATGGGGGATCAAGAAAATCATACACAAGTGAATAAATCATAATAGAAGTGAACCACACTTCATAAACACTTTTAGGATCATGTACATTATCATTAATCTGAATTGGGTTCTTGAATTCAAACACATTTGTGGAACGGTATACATTCGTTCATTTCATTCTTTACAATTATCATTCGCCATTACCTCCTCCTCCCGAACCTCCAACCACCTAACAATAATCAATACTGTACCGTACTGTGACCATTAGGCTGCCCCCAGTACATATCAACTGTAATCATATCAAGTATCGGTATCGGCCCATGCTAGGCTTAAGCCCCTGAGCTACCACCCACACGTATATCAAGTAACACACATAAGAGATCTTTCCAACAACTTAGTTCAAAAGCTTTTTAGATTATTACATTAGTGTTCATGCCAATATAGTACCTTTGGAACAATGATACATCAATAGGAACCAAGTAATAGACCTTCTATACAATAACGATGTAATAAAGACTCATTGGTACATCAACAATGTGTTTCGGAATCATCAATATCACAACAATGAAATAGGAGCCTTTTGGTATATCAATGAAACATTTTGACACTTAATAGAATGGAAACAACTTCGTTGGTAACGTAGAACAATACATGTTTTGTTTTGGACAACCTCGGAATCTTACTTGATGGAACATTGGTGTTATCATGCCAAAGAACATCGTTAGAGTATGCTTTACATACCTCGTTGTAGATTCGGATACCAATTCAACACAACTTCCCGCCTTTACAAATCACTTATCTACAATGAAATGTTTGGCATCTAGTATTAGCAACCCAACACCACAATTCTCTTTCATAATTCCACACAACCAATATTTGCAAAGCATTCCAAAAACCAACTTGAACAATAGGTTTATGTGTATATATATATATATAATCATCATTTCAATACCACATCATCACACCAAATCCCTTCACAATTCAACATAATCCAACCATGCACAAGAATAATTCAACATCATTTCCAATCATCTTTCAACAACAATCAAATAACATACTTCTTATGCTCACATGCATATATATACATATCCATATAAATAACACCAACATAATTTACATCCTTACCATAAAATGGCCCTTTTGATTTCGAATTCCTGTTGGCACAAATAAGGGGTGCTTCTCGAAGCCCTCGAGACGGTGAACACAACTACGGAATCAATTTGGATTTTCTACGGTTGAATCACAAGATAATTGGAGTTGAAATTAGGCTAGGGTTTCTTATTCTTCAATAATTTGGATGATAAATGATGGATATGAGGCTAAGTATATGTATATAATGACCAATTTTCATCCATGAGGTGATGGAAAATGACCATATTGCCCTTAAAATTTAAGTAAATCCGAATCTGTCCATGGTGGACTGTTTTGATAGGCTAAAGTAAATCGACCATAACTCTTTGCTCCAATAATGGATTTGGGTGAAACCAATTGCATTAGAAAGAATACTCTCGGGGATTCTCATCGATATATAGCAGCTCACACATTTTATTTTGTACAAGGAGTTATGATCGTTTAAAGTCGACCCAAAAATCTGTTTGGCTGCAGTACTTTTGTGTGCAGAAAATTTCTGCACATTTACTGTTCATTGCGTCCACCGTTTTCAAGTTTCGAACATGCTCGCTTATATCCGATACTCATCTATATTCAGAAATCTTTATATCGTTGAAAAGCTAACTCGATAAACTTCGCATAGAAACTTCGACGAGCAAATTCCGGTATGAATAAAGTCGATTCCTATACACATATAATCAAACTATACACTTGAAACCATCTCAAAATAATCAATACTCATACTTAAACTCATATATACCTAACTTATGATCAATACATATACTCCAACACATATAACCATGGCTAATGCACGTAATTAAGTACGGAGTGTTACATCCTTCCCCCCTTAAGAACATTCGTCCTCGAATGTGAATGTAGTTATTTAGCCGAAACAAGTTCGAATTCATAATTGATATTCACGTCATCATATAGATATTATGCATATGTAAAAACTTACTTGTTAGTGTCCCAGTTCCGCTCCTTGCACTTCTTTTTCACCTTTGAACACATAAGGGTATTTGGATTTCATTGCTTCCTCCGCTTCCCATGTAATCTCTTTCCTTTGTTGATTTCTCCAAAGTACTTTCACTGATGCTACTTCTTTATTTCTCATCTTCTTAACATGACGATCTAATATAGCAACAGGCATCTCCTCATAGGTAAGATCTTCTGTTACTTGCACATCTTCAGTAGAAGTAATAAGGGACGGATCTCCGATGCACTTTCGAAGCATCGATACATGAAATACTGGATGCACTGATGAGAGTTCCTGGGGTAGCTCTAATTCATAAGCAACTTGCCCACATCTTCGAATAATCTTATACGGGCCTATATATCGTGGACTCAACTTTCCTTTCTTGCCAAATCTCATCACCCCTTTTATTGGCGATACCTTCAAAAATACCCAATCGCCTAACGAAAACTCTAGCCCTCTTTTTCTACTATCCGCATATGACTTGTGTCGACTTTGGGCTATTTTCAACCGTTGCTAAATCACCTTGACTTTTTCTATGGCTTGATACACAAGATCCGGTCCGAACATAAGAGTTTCACCCGCTTCGAACCATCCTATTGGTGATCTACACTTCCTTCCATATAAAGCTTTATATGGTGCCATTTTGATACTTGAATGATAGCTATTATTGTAGGCAAACTCAATAAGAGGTTAATGATCATCCCAACTGCCTTTAAAATCAATAAAACATGCTCGTAGCATATCTCCAAGTGTTTGAATGGTGCGCTCTACTTGTCCATCCGTCTGAGGGTGAAAAGTTGTACTCAGATTCACTTGTGTTCCCAAACTCCATTGGAAAGACTTCCAAAAGTTTGCGGTAAATTGAGTTCCCCGATCCGATATAATAGAAGTTGGCACTCCATGTAATCGGACTATTTCTTTAACATACAGCTTCGAATATTCTTCAACTGTGTAAGTGGTCTTAACGGGTAAGAAATGTGCGGATTTAGTAAGCCTATCCACAATCACCCATATAGAATCAAATTTCTGAGCTGTACGAGGCAAACCTGTAACAAAATCCATGTTGATCATGTCCCACTTCCAAATTGGAAGATCTATGCATTGCATATAGCCTCCGGGATTTTGATGTTCCACTTTAACTCGTTGGAAATTTGGACATTCAACTACAAATTCTGCGATGTTCCTTTTCATGTCATTCCACCAATATACATCCTTCAAATCTTGATACATTTTGGTTGACCCTGGATGAATAAAATACCTTGAGAAATGTGCCTCAGTCATAATTCTTTTTCTTAGCTCATCAACAATAGGCACACATAGCCGATTTTGGCATAGAAGTACTCCTTCTTGCGAAAGCTCAAATACCTTCGTCGCACCATTTTGAACATTCTCCTTGAGTTGCAATAAAATAGGATCCGCATCTTGCTTCTTTTTCACCTCAGCTACTAATGAGGATTCCGCGACATTATGCACAATAAGCTCCTCGTCCGGAGTTTCGAGAAGACGAACTCCTAGACTAGCTAATTGATGAAGATCTTTAATCATCCCTTGCCTTTCTATAGGTGCCATCATAGCCTTACGGCTCAACGCATCAGCTACTATATTCGCTTTCCCTGGGTGATACAAAATATCAACATCATAATTTTTTAATAGTTCCATCCACCTTCGCTGCCTCAGATTTAGATCCTTCTGACTGAAAATATATTGTAAGCTCTTGTGATCAGTATATATATCAACATGAACCCCATATAAATAGTGGTGCCATATTTTTAAAGCAAAGATAACCGCTGCCATCTCAAGATCATGTGTGGGGTAATTTTTCTCATGTGGCCTTAATTGCCTTGAGGCATATGCTATCACCTTACCATGCTGCATTAATACACATCCTAAACCAATTCTCGAAGCATCACAATACACTGTATACCATTCTGTACCTTCTGGAAGTACCAACACAGGTGTAGAAGTCAACTTATTCTTCAATTTTTGGAAACTCTCCTCACACGCATCATTCCATTGGAACTTGGATGCTTTATGTGTTAGCTTAGTTAAGGGTGCTGAAATAGAAGAAAAACCCTCAACAAACTTTCTATAATAACCAGTCAACCCAAGAAAACTACGAATCTCCGTAGGCGTTGTGGGCCTTGGCCAATTCTTCACAGCTTCTATCTTTTGAGTATCAACCTGTATGCCTTCATTTGATACAATATGGCCCAGAAATGCCACTGACTTTAGCCAAAATTCACATTTAGAAAATTTTGCATACAACTTGCAATCACGAAGAGTTTTCAACGCCTGTCGCAAATGATTAGCATGATCCTCTTCTGATCTAGAATAAACTAGAATATCATCAATGAAAACTATCACGGATACATCTAGAAATGTCTTAAACACCCTATTCATTAAATCCATGAAAGCTGCAGGTGCATTAGTTAGCCCAAATGACATAACTAGAAACTCATAATGACCATACCTTGTTCGGAAAGCTGTCTTGGGTATATCTTTTTCTTTGACTCTCACTTGATGATAACCTGACCTCAAATCAATCTTAGAAAAACATTTGGCACCCTGTAACTGATCAAATAAATCATCAATTCTTGGAAGAGGATATTTATTTTTAAGAGTCACTTTATTCAGCTGCCTATAATCAATACACATTCTCAATGTGCCATCTTTCTTGCGCACAAACAACACTGGTGCTCCCCAAGGGAAAATACTAGGCCTAATGAACCCCTTTTCTAGCAAATCTTTCAATTGCCCTTTCAATTCTCGTAATTCTGCTGGGGCCATTCTATACGGAGGAATTGAGATTGGCTTAGTGCCTGGTATCACATCAATACCAAATTCTACTTCTCGTTCAGGAGGTAAACCTGAAAGATCTTCAGGGAATACATTAAGAAATTCACTTACTACTGGTACAGTGTGAAGATCTGGTGATTCCGATTCCGTATACTTTACTCTAACTAAATGACATATGTAGCCCTTGGAAATCATTTTTCTCGCTTTGAAATAAGAAATAAATCTACCTCTTGGTGCGTCAATCTTACCTTGCCATTCAATAACTGCTTCATTAGGAAAATGTAAATACATTTTTTTCGTACAACAGTCAATTTTGGCATAACAAGACGCCAACCAATCCATACCCATTATAACATCAAAATCTACCATTTCTAGTTCCACAATATTGGCCATCGTGTCTCGACCACACACAGTTACTACACAATCTTTATAAACTCTTCTAGCAATAATAGATTCCCCAACCGGGGTAGACACTTCCAACGGCTTATCTAACAATTCGGGGGTTCTTTTGAACTTTCCAGCAACCAAAGGAGTAACATATGATAATGTAGAACCAGGATCAATTAGAGCATATACATCAAATAAAAATATGGACAACGTACCCGTGACCACATCTGGGGAAGCCTCTAGATTCAGTCGATCCGCTAAAGCATAAGTGCGATTCTGAGTCCCGCTGGAACTGGCGACTCTTTTTTCATTTCTAACGTGACCCGCAGGTTGTGCGCCCCTACCAGAATAAGATACCGGTGACGATGATGCAACAGCTGATCCCGAAGGTCGTGCTACGCCACCTGCGCCCCTTCATGGGCATTCTCTCATCATATGTCCCGTCATACCGCACCAAAAACAAACATTTGTTCCCATTCGACATACGCCCATATGATGCTTTCCGCATCGATTACATAGCTCTCGAGAAGGTCTCGATTGGCTCATGTTCCCTTGCCCATGATAACCCACTGATCGCGAACTATGACCCTCACTTCTTTGCACAAATTGATTGCCTCTGAACCCCTGATGTTGTGGTGGAGCACTAGCTGCAGAATAAGAAAATAATGGCCTAGGTGGTCTAGCAGAAAATGGAGGTCTAAAACCTCTCTGTGGCGCCATAAACTTCCCTGTAGATCTGGCCATCTTAGAAGATCCACTTTCAAATTCCAGTGTTCTTTTTCTTTTCCTCTGATCTTCCATTTTCTGTGCAAATGCTTGGATCCTAGCTATAGCCATGTCTTTATTCAGTGCAGCAATAGTATAATCCCTAACCAAATTCGGATCCAATCCATCTACATACCGATGAACTCTGGCATCCATAGTAGCTATAACATTAGGAGCATATCTGGACAAAGAATTAAATCGAAGACTATACTCCCTCACACTTGTATTACCCTGTCAAAGATTTAAGAACTGATCCGCACAGGCCTGACGAGTCTCATATGGAAGATAATGATCAATAAATGCCTTTTTGAACTCTTTCCAAGTAGCTGGGGGTGCATCAATGCCCCTTGATCATTTCCAGTCTTCATACCAATATATAGCCTCACCTTTGAATCTATACGCGGCTAACTCCACTGTCTCTCTGCCCGATACATGCATCACCTCTAGGGCCCTTTGGATCTGATCAATAAAGTCCTGTGGATCTTAATTAAGATCGAATCCGGTAAAAGTAGGCGGATCCATCTTAAGAAAATCTTGCGTCCGAAGACTAGCCGCCCTATCAGTACCGCTAGAACCCGCGGCAGGAATAGCTTGCCCTTGGACTTGACCGGCAACAATCCGGGTCAACAGTTGTACTGTATCCCTCATATCCTGATCAGCAGCATTAACAAGTGGTTCTGTGAATGTGGTTCCCTCCCACTTATTTCATCTGGAGTGGAAGACATTTCAGATACCCGCTCAGCTTGAGCTTCACTCTAATTAACTTGTACAGGTGGTGACTTACTAGTCCCTTCTCCAGCAGCCACATCTACCCGCTCGCCGGTATTTTTACTTCCGGTATCCGGCATTCTTACTGTAATAAGAGAAACAAATGGATTCAGTGGTCAACTATGACTTCATTTGCTATATAAGCTCTATGGCACGATCTATGATCTGAAGGAAAGAAACAATTTCCTAAATGTCCATAGCCTCCTGTTTATAGATGTGGTGCACAACACACCGATAAATAAGACTTTACGTAGACACGACTTTGTAGACTCACTAGGACGAACCCCTCTGATACCACTTTTTGTGACGCCCCAAAATCCTATCGGGCCGGACTGGCACCCAAAGCCGAGAAGGCCCGGGAGAACCCGTTCAAATACCTGTACTTTCACTTACATGTCACCAAAAATTTGGACAGCACTTCATTGCATATAGAAGGGTCTAATTACCTGTATCAGCACAACACCCACAAATATATATATATATATAATACTTGGCCGTCGGGGCCACCACATATACAAATATAACATCACTATATAAGCTTCCATGAATTTACCCTTCCTTATGTCTATAAAGCCTCTAGGATATACATGACATAACTAAGGTCGGGACAAACCCCCCGCCCACACATGACTCCTGCACAATAACAAAACATAAGGAACCGACTCGGCAAGCTCCGAAGCAAACTGAAGCTCACCAATAATAGCTGTATGACCTGGCTCCTATCTATGCTGTGTATGAGCTGAAGCACCTGTGCCTGCAGCATGAAATGCAGGTCCCCCGTGAGGGACGTCAGTACGAAATATGTACTGAGTATGTAAAGCTGTAAATAATCATATGTGATATGGGTGATCAAGAAAATCATACACAAGTGAATAAATCATAATAGAAGTGAACCACACTTCATAAACACTTTTAGGATCATGTACATTATCATTAATATGAATTGGGTTCTTGAATTCAAACACATTTGTGGAACGGTATACATTCGTTCATTTCATTCTTTACAATTATCATTCGCCATTACCTCCTCCTCCCGAACCTCCAACCACCTAACAATAATCAATATTGTACCGTACTGTGACTATTAGGCTGCCCCCAGTACATATCAACTGTAATCATATCAAGTATCGGGATCGGCCCATGCTAGGCTTAAGCCCCTGAGCTACCACCCACACATATATCAAGTAACACACATAAGAGATCTTTCCAATAACTTAGTTCAAAATCTTTTTAGATTATTACATTAGTGTTCATGCCAATATAGTACCTTTGGAACAATGATACATCAATAGGAACCAAGTAATAGACCTTCTATACAATAACGATGTAATAAAGACTCATTGGTACATCAACAATGTGTTTCAGAATCATCAATATCACAACAATGAAATAGGAGCCTTTTGGTATATCAATGAAACATTTTGACACTTTATAGAATGGAAACAACTTCGTTGGTAACGTAGAACAATACATGTTTTTTTTTGGACAACCTCGGAATCTTACTTGATGGAACATTGGTGTTTTCATGCTAAAGAACATCGTTAGAGTATGCTTTACATACCTCGTTGTAGATTCGGATACCAATTCAACACAACTTCCCGCCTTTACAAATCACTTATCTACAATGAAATGTTTGGCATCTAGTATTAGCAACCCAACACCACAATTCTCTTCCATAATTCCATACAACCAATATTTGCAAAGCATTCCAAAAACCAACTTGAACAATAGGTTTATGTGTATATATATATATATAATCATCATTTCAATACCACATCATCACACCAAATCCCTTCACAATTCAACATAATCCAACCATGCACAAGAATAATCCAACATCATTTCCAATCATCTTTCAACAACAATCAAATAACATACTTATTATGCTCACATGCATATATATACATATACATATAAATAACACCAACATAATTTACATCCTTACCATAAAATGGCCCTTTTGATTTTGAATTCCTGTTGGCACAAATAAGGGGTGCTTCTCAAAGCCCTCGAGATGGTGAACACAACTACGGAATCAATTTGGATTTTCTACGGTTAAATCACAAGATAATTGAAGTTGAAATTAGGCAAGGGTTTCTTATTCTTCAATAATTTGGATGATAAATTATGGATATGAGGCTAAGTATATGTATATAATGACCAATTTTCGTCCATGAGGTGATGGAAAATGACCATATTGCCCTTAAAATTTAAGTAAATCCGAATCTGTCCATGGTGGACTGTTTTGATAGGCTAAAGTAAATCGACCATAACTCTTTGCTCCAATAATGGATTTGGGTGAAACCAATTGCATTAGAAAGAATACTCTCGGGGATTCTCATCTATATATAGCATCTCACACAGTTCATTTTGTACAAGGAGTTATGATCATTTAAAGTTGACCCAAAAATCTGTTTGGATGCAGTACTTTTGTGTGCAGAAAATTTCTGCACATTTACTGTTCATTGCGTCCACCGTTTTCAAGTTTCGAACATGCTCGCTTATATTCGATACTCATCTGTTTTCAGAAATCTTTATATCGTTGGAAAGCTAACTCGATAAACTTCGCATAGAAACTTCGATGAGCAAATTCCGGTATAAATAAAGTCGATTCCTATACACATATAATCAAACTATACACTTGAAACCATCTCAAAATAATCAGTACTCATACTTAAACTCATATATACCTAACTTATGATCAATACATATACTCCAACACATATAACCATGGCTAATGGACGTAATTAAGTACGGGGTGTTACACTTAGTGTCCTTGACTCTAACCAGATGATAAATGCACCTCTTGGAAATAATTTTTCTAGCTTTAATATATGAGATAAAATGACTCTTGGGAGATACAGAACTCCCAGACAACTCAAACACAGGTTCATCAGGAAATTGAAACTTGACCACTCAGGTACGATAATCTATAGAGGCATAAAAAGAATGAAGCCAGTCCATACCCAGAATAATATCGAAATCCACCATGTCTAACTCAATCAGATCAGCCAACATAACTCTATGAAGAATGAGAGCACGAATTAATAGCTGAAAGGAAACAACTGTAAGCACTATGGACTTCTGAAAGAAAGAAATAACACTTTTTCCTAAAACATCTCATAGCCTCTTGCTCATAGATGTGGCGCGCTACACACCGATGATCAAGACTCTACTTAACGCGGCTCGTCAGACTCCCTAGTACTTCAATAACCTTAGGCTTTGATACCAAATTTGTAATGCCCCAAAAATGGGTCCCGAAGCATCACACGGTGCTTAAGGCTACAAGTAGACCCAAGCTAACCCTTTGAGCCGTTTTCATACTATTCAACACTCATCGACAAAATTACTATAATCAAACATTAAGATATTCTCCATAATATCATAATTCAAGACGAAAGAAATGCGGAAAGTAACAAAATACGACCTCTCCACAAGACTGATCAATCTAACCATCTAGTCTGACAAGCCTCTACTAAACTGTATAACACTGAGCCATTGGGACAGACCCCAACTGACCCTAACATCAGGGAATAAAATGATAACTCAAAATAAAAGAGTGAAATCTGAAATAAACAGTCCTCGAACCATGAGGACTCACCACTGCAGAAAATATAGACTAATGTTCTCGGAGAATCACGTCAAGCCTGGAAATGAGCACCTGGACCTACATTATAGGGAAAATATAGCCCACGTACGAATACATGGGTTAGTACCATGGAATATGGACCGAGTATATGAGGGTGTATGCAAGTTTTCATAAAAGTCCTATATCATAAATATTCATAGAAAAATATGCATGCTGTAATAAGAGACTCACATAGCTCGAAATAAAATCATCATACTCACCATAGAGTAAAACACATCGGGTGAAAACATGTGAGTCATCATAGTAAATCCCAATCACTTTCATGATCATTTTCAAATCATCAAAATGAGTAGCTTTCATAATAATTCTCTTTAAGATATAGAAATATCCATCAAATTCTTCAAAAACGATAACTTTCTCAACTCACACTTTCAAACTATTACATTTTTCATCTCAATCAGAAGAATACACACACACACTGGGAGTCTTTTACAACCGACATAAATCATGTGAGCTACATGGAGTCCAACTTCCAACCCACGTTGGGGATAGCTGACCTATCCTTGCCATTGGAGTAGGACCTTAATCTTTTGTTCACCAGTGATCACTATATCAATAAGCCTTAGGCTCACATCCTACGGGGGCACGTAGTTCTATGGAAGTACCAATCACAGCTATACCTCCCACTCGGTGCTAAAGACTACTCTCGGATTGAGCTCAGATCATTTCAAAAGAAAATCCACAACAACGCAATTCAACAATTCATATCGGGAGCCATCATGCTACCCCTTTTTCATAATAAATCAATATGTGGATTTCTTTTCTCATTCGAGTTCAAAAATAACTCTTTCAAGATCGAAAGGTCAAATTATTTAAATATCAAGGTGTGTATAACACATTACTTCACCAAAGATCATAATCTCAAAGAGGGTTCAAATCCCATACATCAACACTTGAGCAAAACATTTCAATATTCATACTTTGTATAGCAAACAAGTATAACTCATATGAAAATCTAGAAATTCAACTTGAAACATGATATTAACATCAAAACTCAAGGAATTTATCTTTAAGACATCACAAAAATATCATAGTTTCTTGAACAAGAATATAGGATAATAGTTTCCATCTCAAATTCATAATTAAACAAGTAAAATCATGTATCTTCGTAAAATAATACAAATTTTAGGCACAAGAACGAAAGGGTGTTCTTGTTGAAAACCCCACATACCTTTATGGTAACGGATTCGTTGAAAGATTGGACCCTCAATGTTGGTTGTGCAACCCTAGTTATTTTTCTCCTTTAGTGTTCTTGGATGATAAAATTAGACTGATAATAGGGTTATGATGTGCTTAGATTCTATTAAATTCGTAAGGTTAAATTTAGGGGTGTGTAAGGAGTGCCAAATGAATTAATTGCCCTCAAAATAACTCAAAACGGAGTGTTTTTACTACCTGAAACACCAAGTGTGCGCCGCATTGCTTATCGCATACATTTACATATGCGCCGCATTGCTTATAGCATACATTTACATATGCTCCGCATTGCTTATCGCACACATTTAAGTATGCGCCGCATTGCTTATCGCATACGTATTCCAGTAGCCATGTGCGATTGGTTAGGCAACACACTCTACTTCGCAAAGCCATAACTCCTTGCTCGAGTGTCGAATCTTGATGAAATTGGTATCGTTGGAAAGATAATTTGATTATCTATAAGTTGGTGGGTATAAATATGCAGAAATATCACATATTTATCAAGTTATACTCATTCAAAGATGACCATAGCAAATTCAAACACTAAAACTTGATGTATTTCGAAACTCTTATCTTGTACTACCTTAAGTGACTCATATAACCACACTTAACACATCATAAGATCTCTTATAACTAGGGTACTCTTGGTAATTCATGTGCCTAAATATGACTTACAGAATTGGGGGTTTCACATGTACGAACAACGGTTCGCTTTCTAGCTTAGGAAAGTGTGGGGCATTACATAGGTACAAGGCGTGAGAGAGTTTTTTCCTTGTAATCTTCCCAAAAAGTTAGTCCTATAATAGGTGGAGGAGTAGCAATAATATGCATCCTTTCGAACAAGCCTTTGTTGGAGCCTAGCTTTGTCAAAGAGTCTACAACTCTATTCTGTTCCCTGTATGTGTGATGCACCGGAGGATTCCCTATCTTCTCTAGTAAATATCTGCATTCCAAAATAATTGAGTTATAAAGTAAGTTCTCATTATTCAACATGTTGATCACCGAAGAGAGTCTATGCAGATATCCAAAGGAATTAGATTATGGTCTATTGCAAGGTGAAGACCATGCTTGAGGTCAAGGAGTTCCATGAGGTTGTTGGTAGCATGGTTGAAGCCTCTTCTAAAACCCACAACCTAGTCCCCTCTACTATTCCTGATGACTCCCCATATCCCTCCTCTACTTGGGTTCCCAAGGTAGGACCCATCAGTGTTAAGCTTGTAAGGGTTGGCGGTGAGGGGTTGCCATTTGATGGAGATGCTGACTCTAGGCTGATGGATGGTATAATTACCCAGGTGGTGGTACTCCACATCTTCAGCATGAGGAGTGCTGAAATTAGGAGTGGAGTTGTCATTTTTAAAGTTCTTGTTTTTTCTGATTTTCCATAGATGCCAAAGACAAAAAGGGAGTAAAGTGTCCCGGGGGTGTTTTGATCAATATAATCCTTACTCAGATTTTTCCAAGTGGATTGCCAATTAGTGGTGTAAAAAAGGGTGGGGTTTAGATGCAAGGGACCTTTGTAATTGTGGATGAGTTGGTTCCAGAAGGCTCTGGAAACCCTACACTCAAAAAAGATATGGTGTTGGTCCTCCTGACTATTATCACAGCTATGACAGTTGGGAGTGATGTTTAGACCTCTTTTGGCAAGAGTGTGGTTGGTGGGGAGGCTATTGTGCTGCAAGAGTCAGATGAAGGTCTTGATTTTGTTGGGAACCCTAAGTTTCCAGATCCAACTGTAGGATTTATGGTTGGTCCTGGGCTGATGATTAAGGTTGTTGATGTTGCCATAGACACACTTAGAGGAAAAGGTGTTATCCTAGTGATGTTCCAAACTGGGGTGTCATGTTTCAAGTTAGGGGACTGGTGGAAGGCACTAGTCATGTTATGAATAATGCTAGGAGGGATGTTAAAAAAAGGGAGGTGAAGTCCCATATTCCCTCCTTCCAGATGTCTTTGACTTTAATTGGAGAAGAAAAAAGAGGTATAGGCCCCTGGATAATGGAAGGAGGGGCATGCTTGGGATCCATCTGTCTTCCCAAGCATTTACCCTTGAGCCATCCTTAATGGCCTAGAAGAGGGAATCTTTGCAGAGTTTCAGGCTGTTGGTGATTGCTCTCTAGGTTGTAGATCCTCCATTACTTTTCTTTTTGGAGTTGTACTTGGATAGGAGGGTATTGGCCCAAAGGGCATTGGGGTTGGAGTATATTCTCCATCCTAGACTACAAAGAAGGGCGTGATTTTTAGGCTGGCTCTCTGCATCCCAAGTCCCCCATCTCTTTTAGAAAGAGTGATATTGTCCACTTTAGGAGGTGCATTTTCCTCTTGGCATCTGTGGTTCCCCAAATAAATTTTCTTTGGAATTTGTCAATAAGCTTATGAATAGAAGTGGGAAGCTCTATGTACTACATAACATGGTTGGGAATGCTAGCCAAGGAGGATTTGGCTAAGGTCACCCTACCAGTCATATTAAGGAACTTGATTTTCCAGCAAGCAAGCTTGTTGTTGAGGTTGTCAATGAGGAATTGGAAGTCCCATTTCTCAGGTTTTTTATGAAAGGTGGGGAATCCTGGGGAATTACCAAAATTAGTGGCAGATTGGATGCCAAGAGTGGAGCTGAGGATCTCCTGATCTTCAATTGGGCAGTTAGCAGAGAAGATAACCTTAGACTTAGAAAGGTTAATTCTTTGGCCAGAGTGAGCACTGAATAACTGGAGGGTTCTATTGATTGTAAGATAGTTTTTGGAGTCAGCTCGAGCAAAAAGGGTGGGGTCATCAGCAAAGAAGAGATGAGAAACAGGGTGACCTCTTGTTGATATAGAGAGAGGAGTCCAATTGAGGATATCAACCTCATGGTTGATTCTTCTGGATAGCATTTCCATGCAAAAAATGAAAAGGTAGGGGGACATGAGGTCACCTTGTTTGATGCCCCTAGAAGGGGTGAAGATAGTAGTTTTCCCACCATTGACAAGAATGGAGATGGAAGAAGAAGAGATGCAAGAGAGAATAAGCTTGATGAGTTTAGGAGGGAAGTTAAAGAAAAAAAGGGCATGTCTAATGAAAGACCATTCAAGTCCGTCAAAGGTTTTCTCAAGATCAATTTTGAGAATCATGTTAGCCTTTTTACCTTTTATCTTAGAGAAGTGAATGATATACTCTTGGACGATGATGGCATTATTAGAGGCCCTCCTATCAGCCATGAAGCTTTCCTGGCCAGGGCCAATGATATTTGCCAAGAAAAGTTTAAGCCTGTTGGTTATAATCTTAGTAATGAGCTTATACTGAGTATTACAAAGACCAATGGGTCTGAAGTTCTTAAGGGTGGTGGCATTCCTACTTTTAGGGATGAGAAAAATATAGGTAGAGTTGACAAGGGGGTCCATGGAGTAAGAAGTGAAGGTTTCCTGGTAAAATTTAACTATGGGAGGGCTCATTATGTCCCAAAACTTTTGATAAATGAAGGGGTGAAGCCCATCTGGCCCAGGGGCTTTATTGGGTTTAAAGGAGAAAATAGTTCTCTTCACCTCTACCATGGAGGGAATATCCTGGAGGGCTTCATGGTAGAGGGTGTCAATGTTCCCAAAGGTTGAGGGGGTAACCTGAGTGGCATGGTAGCCCAGAGAGTGCTCAGAGGTGAAAAGGTTGGCATAGTAGGAGGATACCAGCTTCTCAATGTCAGCATGGTTGTAATTCCAAGTGCCCTCTTCATCCATGAGGGAGTTGATTCTATTTCTTCTCCTTCTATTGAGGGTGGAAGTATGAAAGAATCTAGAGTTGGAGTCCCCCTCCATAAGCCATGAGATTCTGGACTTGAGCTTCCAGAATTCAGTTTCCTGGGACAGAACCTGGTTGTATTCTCTTATAAGGTTTCGCTCCAATCCCTGGAGAAAGGGCTTGTAGGGTGATTTAGGGATATTTGAATGCCAGCTAACCTTGCTAGCAAGTGCTTTTTCTTGGCAAAGATATTGTCAAAGATGAGCTTATTCCAATCCCTAGCCTTATTTTTAAATGCATTGGTGGCCTCAGTAATGCAAGTGCAATCCAGGAAGGAGTCTTTTATAAGATTAGGAAAGTCCTGATGATTGAGCCACATAGACTCCACCTGAAAGGTTTCATCTGGTTGTTAGAAGGAGAACCCACATTAAGGAGGAGGGGGGAATGATCAGAATGGGTTCTAAGGAGATGAGTGATGGTGGCCTCGGGGTAGAGATGTACCCACTCATCATTAGCAAGACACCTATCAAGTCTTTCAAGGATGAGGCATTGCCTATTTCTATATCTCATATTAGACCAAGTGTATTTGCTACTCCTGAAGTCTAAATCAATGAGATTATAGTGATTTAAGCAGTTCATAAAAATGTTAACCCTATTCATGTTAATTCTGGAGCCTCCAAACTTTTCAGAAGCCCTAAGGACTTTATTGAAGTCTCCCCCAACTAACCAACTCTTGCCTTCCGTAAGGATGATGGTGTTAGAGAAAGAAGAGTTGGTCCCAGAGATCAAGTCTAGAATGGAAGTCTGTACTAGCATAGATAACACTAAGGAACCAATAAGAGAGAGGGGAGTGTACCTTGACTTTAATATTGATAACTTGAGGGGAGATGGAAATAGAAGAGATGGAGATAGAGTCATCTTTTCACATGATGACAATACCTCCGGAGTTTTCATTAGCCTCAGACTGGATATAGTGATAGTTGGTAGCCTAGCTCCTTACAAAGGTCCTGATGCTCATTCATCTTAGTTTCTAGCAGTGCAAGGATTCATGGTTTATGCATGTTAACCATGGCCTTACAATGCTTTCTAAATTCAGAGAGAATGACCCCCCTCTCACTTTTTGCTTTCTTCCTCTCTTTTAACTACACATGTGTAACTTTTGTTCAGAAAACTTCTCTTGAGAGAGAGAAAGACCCCTCTCTCACTACCTTCCCCTATCCTTGGCTTCTACCATAGCCATGGATCCTACCTTAACTCCGTCGCTACTACCAAACCCCCCAATATCGAGATCCCCCACTGACATAGTCATAGAAGAACCCCCTTACCTCCAATCTCATATAAAGAGGCCACTATAGGAAAAACCATATCCCCTGATCTAGTCACAGATTTGGGGGCACCGGCAAAGGCAATTAACATTGGAACCTCCGATCGAGGCATTCTATTGACGGACGTGGAAAAATTGAGGTTGTATGCCCCTTGGATCCACTCAGTCATAGTTAAACCTGTTAATACAAAATTCAATCACCAATTTCTAAAAAGGAAATTGGAAGCACTCTGGAATTTGAAAGAACCCTTTTCACTTATCGATCTAGGGATGGGGTTCTACACTACAAAAATCTCTATGGCAGAAAGCCAATCTTCAATCCTACAAGGGGGACCTTGGTTCATTGCGGGCACCTTTGTCTCCATTTGAAAATGGGAACCAAACTTCGTTCCTACTAAATCAAAGATGGACTCCACAACCATTTGGGTGAGATTGCCACAACTACTAACAGAGTTATACGACGCCCTCATTCTGCAACGGATAGGCAATGAGATCGGGCAACTCCTGAAGGTTGATGCATGCACCTCGGCTACACTTCGGGGAAGGTACGCAAGGATCTGTATGCAAATACCCCTCGATATTCCAGTGGCTACTTCTGTCACCATCAACCAATATACGCAGCCCCTCCTTTATGGAGGAGAGGGCTTTCTGTGTAAAAAATGTGGAAGATTAGGCGACATATCTTCACTCTCCTCATACCCACTCAGATCGATGCCTAAGGGCCCAAACGGAATGGATGAAACAACTCAAACACCTAGTGAACCGGAGCAGTTTAAACCGGTTGTAGACAATTCGCTAGAATGGCAAACTGTTCAATTCACCAGGAAGAAGAAGCTGGCGACACCGCCGCCTCACACAAACACCAAAGACCCGTCCATTGTCAAGGTTAAAACCTTTGATGCGGTGACAGGTAAGTTTCTAAACCCTACTCATCCCATGGCGACGCCGAAGAAGTCTCTCCCCCTATCCTCTGAGACTTCCCAGATTGGGCCAGCCCAGTGCCAAATCTCCAAGTCCATCCTTCCTCCCCTGGGTAAGTTGGCCTCAAAATCGAATAATGGCCCTCTCAAAGGGAAATCCCACCAAAGTAAAGCTTTCGGAAGCCTTCGAAAATATTTGGGCCCTATGTTCCCAGCCCATCTCTTCTAAATCCCCTCACCCCTAAAATTAATCCCAATTCTCTGTTATTCGAGGATAAATTAAATGAAGCCCACATTAGTGGTCTATCTCACTTACACGCTGGCACAAGAAATCATGATCATTCTCTCACACCGGCGGGAGACCATTCCACTTCTTATAGGGATGTGACTGAAAGTGTCTCAACTTTATACAAGGCAGTTAATGCCAGTGGAGTTCCCCATGGGAAGACTCCTCAGCTGCTTTCTCCCACCTCCTCTCAATCTATTTATCCTGAGGCTATGATGACAGAGCCTTCTAAAGAAAGCTCTGATGGAATCACCAAGTATCAACCAGATAACCATCACCACAGCCTCAATACCTCAGGACCACCAACCAACTTCTTGGTTGGAAGTGCCTTTCCAACCAAACAGGTCCCACTTCATCTAGAATGGGAAGGGCGGCAAGTCACAATTCTAATTCAGGACCCTCAATACCTAGCCCAGCTAGCCATGGTAAGCCTGAACCAAGGCCTACAGACTTATAGGCAAAATGTCTGGATGGCCACTCTATTCCATGTGATCAACTCGCCAGTACAAGATGAGCTGAATACAGAATCCTTAGCAGCCATAATGAACCGGCTCAGTATGGGACTTCCCTTCTTTCCACCTCGCAACCCTGCAATGATTCTATTGGGACCAATATTTGTACCTCCATCTGTGGAGCAAATGGCCCTATCTCCAACCTCCCCCTATCTTACACTAGAGAGAATAGAGAGGATGACTGCATTGGAGGCCCTAAAAGCAAGCAACAAGGACATGGAGGATTTTCTGTCCAACTTCAGGGTGCCAAGAACAGAAATCCTCAATCTAGCAGATCCGCTAAGTCTAGAGTTCACAAAACCTGTTCAGGAGATAGTGATCATCCTATTACCTCTAGGGCTAGTAGGACTAGGAATACAAATAAGTCCAGCAAATCATATAATAGAAGAGACCACCAAGGTCATACTTTACTCCCTCAGCAGGAAAATGAAGGCTCCCTCTGGGACATCCACCTCTAACCCCAAGGGGAAGGACGAGGTGGCTATTATGAAAACTCACCACCCCCTACACTCTAAGATGAAGAATTGCATAGTGTGGAATTGTCTAACTGTAACTTGATATAAAATTTAAGTTTCTTTTAAAAAAAACTTAATTTCATTATATTAAACTAAAGATAAGAAAAATTCATGCCAACGTTTTATCCTATAATTTCAAATATGTTATGAGAAAAATAATATAATGAAGACATTTTTTAAAAATACCCCTAAATTATTCGAAATAGCTCAAAAATGCCCTTCGTTAGATTTTTGGCTCAAAAATACCTCTCCATTAAATATTTGACTCAAAAATACCCCTCCCTCTAACGGAATTCGGAAAAGGATCAAAAATACCCCTGAACTATCTGAAATGGGTCAAAAATACCCCTCTGTTAAATATTTGGCTCAAAAATACCCCTCCCTTAACTAAATTAAATTATTTTGATTATTTCGTTAATTTATATAAAGTTCATCATTTAATTTATATTTCGTTAATTTCTTTAAGTGAAAATTTATATTTCGTTAATTTCTTTAAAGATTAAAAAGATGTAAAGTGAAAATACCTTTTTAGAATAAATGTATGTTTATTTTCCAAATCAAATTCAACCAATTTATATTATAATTCAAATAGTTTTTCTCATTATCTTATTTTTAAAATTTAAAAAATACTTTTATGTAAAAAAATTAAAGTATTAGGGTTAAAAAGTTAAAGTTAGGGTTTAATTCAATCGAAATAATTTAATTTCGTTAAGGGGAGGGGTATTTTTGAGCCAAATATTTAACCGAGGGGTATTTAACGAAATTAAATTATTTTGATTATTTCGTTAATTTATATAAAGTTCATCATTTAATTTATATTTCGGTAATTTCTTTAAGTGAAAATTTATATTTCGTTAATTTCTTTAAAGATTAAAAAGATGTAAAGTGAAAATACCTTTTTAGAATAAATGTATGTTTATTTTCCAAATCAAATTCAACCAATTTATATTATAATTCAAATACTTTTTTCATTATCTTATTTTAAAATTTAAAAAATACTTTTATGTAAAAAAAAAGTATTAGGATTAAAAAGTTAAAGTTAGGGTTTAATTCAATCGAAATAATTTAATTTTGTTAAGGGGAGGGGCATTTTTGAGCCAAATATTTAACAGAGGGGTATTTAACGAAATTAAATTATTTTGATTATTTCGTTAATTTATATAAAGTTCATCATTTAATTTATATTTCGGTGAAAATTTATATTTCGTTAATTTCGTTAATTTCCTTAAAGATTAAAAAGATGTAAGGTGAAAATACCTTTTTAGAATAAATGTATGTTTATTTTTCAAATTAAATTCAACCAATTTATATTATAATTCAAATACTTTTTTTCATTATCTTATTTTTAAAATTAAAAAAATACTTTTATGTAAAAAAAATTAAAGTATTAGGGTTAAAAAGTTAAGGTTAGGGTTTAATTCAATCGAAATAATTTAATTTCGTTAAAGGGAGGAGTATTTTTTAGCCAAATATTTAACAGAGGGGTATTTTTGACCCATTTCAGATAGTTCAGGGGTATTTTTTATCCTTTTCCGAATTCCGTTAGAGGGAGGGGTATTTTTGAGCCATATTTAACGGAGGGATATTTTTAAGCCAAAAATCTAACAAGGGGCATTTTTGAGTTATTTCAGATAGTTCAGGAATATTTTTAAGCCTTTTTCCTAAATAAAATAATCAAATTAAAATTAAAAAAAAAAAGTGGTTACTCAACATAATAAAGTCAATAGGTCGTCATGTAAAGTCGGTGAAGAAGTATATAAGTCTGTCCATCATGTGGACTAATAGAATTTAGAAATGAAAATTTTGTACGTAACTATCAGCTGACTATAATAATTTTTTATCAGATTTTCACAGCTTGTTAATCTAATTTTCAAATATATTTTTTATCAATTTTTGGGGAAGTCTCATTTTTCTCACAAAATTTTAAACTTTTAATAAAATAAAATGCATATTCAAAATAAATATCAAATCTAAAAAGTTAAGAATTCAAAGACTTAAATTTTTAAGTTTCGATATGAAAACTTATAAGTGCACGTAAAATTCATTTATTTCTCTTTAATTAATGACATTACTAATTGAAACCTTGCTGCGTCCATTACAATAGTTTCAGTGATATATTTATTACTTCTTTTAAATAGTTTGAAAAGAATAATAGTTGTTTGAGCTTGAATTATAGACTGAATAAAACGTAAAAAAAAAAATAGGTGCACCGCTTTTTTGACGCGTCTTTTTTCATATTCACCTTTATCACTAATTATGATTAATAAAAAAAAATCATTTCATTTTATGCATATATAATAACTTATGTAACTATCACTTACCATAATAAATTAATGTAATTTTGTGTAGATATCAAATATGAAAAGTACTGTTAGATATTTATGTTAAATTTTAAGAAATGTCTCTGCATATAATAATTTTTGTTTTATTTTTCTTATATTGTATCTTTTAAATCATGATCTAAAATATTTTTGAGCAAATTAAAATTCTTGTATGTGAAAACGTTAGATCAAATTTAAGAATTTATAATGTTAACAATAATTCAGTGATTTATTAAATGTCGCAAGTTTTCGAATTTATTCTCTCTGATGCAACAAATATAATTGTATATTTGTATTCATCCTCTCTCTCCCAAATATCGTTCATCTCGCTCCTTCCTCTCTCAATCACACTCATCTGTATTTGTAGCTTAGTTTCGTACAAAACACAATTAATACATATCATATCAAATTAAATTGTAGCCTCGAATAATTAGGCAAAGTATATCTAAGGAATATTAGCTATTTTCGAAATTTCCTCTTCCGAAAAAACTAATCTATGTATCTATATATATAAAAGCAAAACTAAAAGCAAGACAAGATGTCACGTGGCAAGATATTAAAAAGTCATGTGGCAATTCTTAGGACATAACAAAATAATGTTGTAATAATAATGTATTAAAAGATTTAAAATATTTAAATTTGAAAATACATTATTCTTTATTTGAAAAAAGATTTCGTTAGCTTAAAAGTAGAAACTCATGGTTAAAGAGTTTTGAATGAACTTTTACTCTTTCATGTTTATCTCTTTAAAAATTCAAATAAATGTTATAAAACTATCTAAATAAAATTTATGTAAATATTAAATAAAAGATAAAAATATAATAATAATAATAATATTAATAATAAATAATAGCAGTAAAATGAGTAGTAGTAGTGTGTAGTAGTAGTAGTAGTAATAATAATAATAATAATAATAATAAGTATTACATACGTATAGTAGTAGATCTAAGTAGTGGTGTTTGAATCAAATATAAATTGAAAATACCCCTAATTATCTCCTAATAAAGATTTTGTTAAATTTAAACTGAAAATTAGTTTGGCTGTGAATAATTTTTTATAACATTTATTTATGGCCGAAGAATTGTAACTTTCTTTAGGCTCTTTTTTACTTAGCCATTATAATTTTTTGTTCCTTTATTTTTAATTTATTTTTAAAAATTTATATTTATTCAAATCAATATCCTAATTAGTTAGTTTTTTTAATTTGTATTTAAATGAAATTTGAGTTGGAATGAAATTCTACTTCTTAGCTTCTCCTATATATACTTCTACAGTGATATAGTATAATGCTAAACTTTCTTTTTCTTCTTTTTTTAATTAAATATATATTAATTATTAATAGTCATTAGCTTTATTCATAAATTTATCCTCTGCATTTTGCGTATTCTTTACTTTTTAGATTTTTTAATTTTAACATTTTTACTTTTTATATGTAGATGAATTATGATGGTATTACACGTCAATCTATTTTTCTAGCTTGAATTCAAGTAAGTAATATTTCTATTATGATTTCGTTCATTTGATTTTTTGCTAAAAACAAATACAAAGAAATAAGTTAGTATTAATTATCCTCATCATTTTTTCACTAATTTTTATTATTTTGGTGTTTTTGTTCTCATGACTTTAATATGGTGTATTTGTTCTTGCTACTTATTTTTTCTTAAGAATTTTTTCTATTTTACTCATAAATTTAAGTTTCAGAAATTTCTCAATGATAGCGCTCACACCATGAATAATGGTGATATTCCTTCGGTCTCAAATTACTTGATATTTTTATTTTTTGTACAAATCTTAAGGAGAAATTAATAAGGAGTGTAAACTGACTAATATGTCCTTATTTAATCTTTGATTCGATGAATCTTCTTCAATTAATATGGTTATAGTTAAAAAAAATATTCTTAAACATGCCAAAGACAAATTTTTTAACAAACATGTCAAGTAATTTGAGATGGAAGGAGTACTTCTTAATTGAATTTGGGAATGTAAAAAGTATTATGCTTATTTTTTAATTATTTATTTATTTATTTGCTTTATACAGAAAGAGATTAGATGTTTGAAAAATAAAAGTATTAGATTTTGAACTAAGCATTTTCTTTTAAAATTATGTCGGGAAAAGTATGTGAGCAGAAAGATAACCCTTTTTAATTAATTTGATTTGTTTTGCTTTTTCCCATATTCATAGCAATTTTTGATGTAAATTTGAAATTAAGATCAAATTGTTTAGTACTTGACAGGTAAATTATTTGTATATCAATATAAAATTATTTTTATTGACAAATTATATTTTTTGTATATGTGTTTAAGTTCTATATAAAATTAATTCAATATGTTATTAATTACATAATAAATGTAACATGTACATAATAACTTATTGTCACCCTACTAAATAATAAATACATACATATTGAATGTGAATTTTGGCACAAAAGTAATTAACTACTCCCCGTTTGATTTTACTTTACATATTTTGATTTGACACATTTATTAAAGAAAAATAATTAATAACATAGTTATTTTATCATACTACTCTCATTAAATGATGCTTATATTGTGTTTTGAAATTAATTTGGAGAAAAAATAGTTAATGCTAAAGGTAAAATAGAAAAGAAAAAGTTGTCTTTTCTTGATAGGAATAAAAAATCAATTAGAAAATTAGTGACAAATAAAAGTGAACAGAGGGAATATTAAAACTCCAAATATTGATGAGGTAACTTTGAAATTTAATGAATTATTTAAATAATATTAAAGCAAGATTTTATCTTTCAATAAAAAATTATATTTCAAAATTAAGTAAGATAATAAGTTAAGTAAGATATTAAATAAAAGCAACAAAGTCATAGTCTATGTACAAAAGGGGATGGGTAGAGATATGGTGAGTATATTAAATTTTAATATAAAATCAAAATAAATTAAATAAATAATATTCAAAAATATTATTAATAAATTTGGACACTTTAGGAATTGTAAAAATAATAACAATAATAATAATAATGATATATATCACAAGAAAAACAAATATTTATGACTATTATATAAAAAATTGGGAAGCTGATATGAAGTCACGTGTCATTTTTTAGGACAAGTTTAATAGTATTGTAGTAATATTTTTATAACTATTTGAATTTTAAAATACATTGTCATTTTAAATAAATATTATTAATTAGTTTAAAAATAGAAACCCACAATGAAAGAGTTTTAAATGAAGTCTTATATTACATAAACTTATCTATATCAAATATAATGATACATATATTATTAGTTTTATTATTATTATTATTATTATTATTATTATTATTGTTATTGTTATTGTTATTATTATTATTATTATTACTAGTTAACGTACCCGCGCGATGCACAGGTGATCTTAAAATTTGTCAATACTAATTTAAGATGTTGATTAATATAAGATTATAAAATCATATTATTAAATAAGTGCTAATTATATTATAAAATGTTGTATGATATAAAATATTTATTAATTCAATATTTATTATTACTAAATTATTTTTAAAAGGATAAAGTAACTGAAATATAAAGATATAGGTCATTATTGTAATAGTTTTTATAAAAAAAATTTAAAGATTCATACACTGAAACATTTAATAGTTATTATTCTAAATAGAAATGAACACAAATTATATATTATTAAACAATTTTTCAAGTATACTACATTATTTCATTATTTTAATTTGAACCCTAATGAAATAACTTATAATCACAAATAAATAAATTATATTAGACTATAAATTGTAAAAATACTCATAATTTTTATAAAAATGTGGACTTAAAAAATATGAAGTACAATTTGCAAAATCTATTGAATTAATAGTAGGAAATATATACTATGTGGCCAAAAATAGGATTGGATAAAGGAGTGGTCCAATAGAAGTAAAGTACAAAACAAAAAAAGGAAAGTAAAGAGCTACCTACATTTTAATTCTGGAAACTTCGTCTTCACATCTTCTCTACAATTTGCACCTAGTTTTCTCCATTAAAATTTTACAATCCAAAGTTAATATTAGTGATTATACATTTTAAGTTTGCTTTTAGTGTAGATATCTGCGCAATGCATTGATGACATTAAAATCTGTATATAATAATTTGAGATATCAATTATAATATAAGATTTTAAAATCATATTAAATAAATAAGTGCTAATTATATTATAAAATATTATATGATTTTAAAATTTTATTAATTCAATATTTGTTAGTGTTCAAACATTTTAAAAAGAGTTAAGTAATTCAAATATATTGGTCCCTTTTTAAAGAATGTTTATAATGTTGTATTTATTTAGTATTATATTAATTATTTTAAAAGTAGGTTTAAAAAGAAAAGTATATTTAGTAACAATAACACTAAAGTTTTAATTTAACATCTAATGTAATGATTTATAGACACAAAAAGATAAATAAATTATATTAAAATAGAAATATTAAGTATTCTCATATTTTTTCTTAATTATGGATTTTTTGTAAAAAAAAAAAAAAACAGTACACAAATTATTGATAATATTTAATAAAGAATTAAAATTTTTATATAAAATGAATGATTGTCAAAAAGTTGATTGGATAACAAATTGGTCCAATAGTAAGTAAAGTACAAGTAAAGCAAAATGAAAGTAAACTACTCTACATGCTGAATCTAGAAATTTCTATGTCTTCTACTTTCCTAAAAACCACCTAGAAATTTCTCTCTCATCAACTTTCTAAAAAATCACCTAATTTTCTCCGGCAAGATTTTTATAGCTCAAATATTTTTACACTAATTAACTCTAGACATTGTTTCAGAGGGTCATAAAGAAATTCAAGAAAGAGAGATAAGAAGAAGAAAAAAAGAGATGTTGATATGGGTGGTGTTGTTGGTGTTGACAGGTAAATTATTTAAATTTATAAAAAAAAAAGTAAAAAATTCACATACTAAATTAAAAAAAATGGGAAAAAGAGTTGATGGGGGTGATATCAATAATTTTGTGTACTCTTCGTTTGCTCATTTTTGTCAACTACTGCTCTTTGACTGATATCTATCTCCTTCAAAGTTAAGGTTTTTATGTTTTGACCCTCTTCAATTCTTGATTTTTTTTATTTTAATTATGTACCAGCTTTGCTATGTAAGCTTTATATTTAGTATTTTTAACTTTTTAATGTGTGTATGATTTATTTTTATTTTTTATGTTTTTGCTTTTTATGTGTTTTGTAGGTAAGTTAATTTTTGTTGTTTAATGTGAAGATTGTAGGTTTTGATGAGAGTTGCAGCTTGTGTACTGTGTAGTAGTTAATACACGAAACATATCTCGGAGAATTTCAATTTCAATACATGCAAGTGTGAGCCAGATGCAGGGTAGATGTTGTACAGAAATTTGAGAGGTAATTCTTTTGATAGTGTTCTTATCTAAATTCGACTTACTTTAGGCAATTTTGCTTTTTCATAAACAAATCGTCTCTTCCCAAGTGTACAACTTCATTTGATAGAAACAGTTCCAAAGCAAAAGGAGATTATATAAGCTGCAAAGGATGCTCTATGTGTGGAGTCTTAAATAAAGTACTCGAAAATTTACTGACAGAGCATAGTGTTTCAAATCCGTACTTTTCCATATAGTATGAACAGACTTAGCATTCTAAGTGAGTAACACTATATAACTATGTTATTAGGTGCTATAAAAAATCACACAGATAGAAATAAATAATTGTAAGGTGTCAAAACCTATCCTAGATTTGTCACCTTGTCATTTTCGATTAATATCTAGCAATGCGGAATTCATTGAAGTGTTGAGAACTATGATTTGCTTTCAAACCTAATCTCTTTTGTTTGTATTGATGTTTTATTTTGTTTACCTGTTATGCAATATACACATGACCATACAAACTGAAAAATAAAATGTGAAACAACAAAATTTACTTTTCATTACTTTGTTCAAACATCTAATATAGTTGTTCATAACTGATTGTAAACAGTACATAAAACCTACGTTATAGTATGAAAAAAAATAAACTGAAACTAAAACTTGAAGAACAGTTAATATAGTTGACCATATAGTTCCGACATCATATATTTTTTTCCTTTTTAATCACTTTGCGAAGCTTGCTGTTGACTTGTTTGTCATTATACTCATCATCAAATTCCTGCATAGGTAATTTTCCCATAGATTTACTTCTCTTGGAAGTTTGTTTTTCTGTCATATCAACACTGACACTGACTTCTGTGAGGGATGATCCACAACCCGAGAGATTGTTCTTGATGAGAGTCTGTAAAAATTGCACAGTGTAAAGTTGTGTAAAGTAATATGAGTATACATTTAACAATTTTTTATTCTTAAATTTCTTTCTAATATATTATGTTAAAGATAAAACAACAATTTTAGTAATTATGATTTTATTAAATTGTTTAAATGTTGATATTGCAGAGAAAATGATTAGCAAGATGCAATTATATGATGAAGTTACACAAATTCATTATAAAAGGTATGTAATTGCTTCAACTCAAATTTGTATATTTGTATAAAAGAATTAGGATGATAGACTCATAGATGTAACTTATAATTACCTTGAAAAGCTCATCTCCTCCATAGTTGTGTGCACTTTCAAAAATTGGATCCTAATACATACAGTAAAGTCATCAATAAAGTTTGTTTTATGATTTATGTATAAATTATGTCAAATGTAGAAGATTTTTTTTATTAGTATCACTTACAGTGTCTTTAAGTTTGTTTTATGATTTATGTATAAATTATGTCAAATGTAGAAGATTTTTTTATTAGTATCACTTACAGTGTCTTTTAGTGAAGGATGAATGTATTCCTTGAAAAGAACATCATCATCAACAAACTTAACAACTTTGTAGACTTCATCACGTTTAGTTATATTTGATTCCTTAACCATGATCTTAAACATGAGCTTTCTCTCAATAATATCATCCAACTCACTTGGATATGAACATTCATCATCGAAAATTAATCCTTCCTTTAATTCTTTTGCTGATTTTCCTATAAGTTGCACAGCCTCGCGATTTCAAAGCAGTAAACTTATAAGACCAGTTCCATCCATTACATGAACTTGTAGCCTATACCTGAAATTCACTCTTTTATCTTTATAAAATATTTTATTTGTTAGATAAATAATTTGATATAGGATTGTAAGAACCTGTGAACAACTTTTGCTTCTGCATTACATTTTGAGCAAAAAATATGAGTTCAATCTTTATGAGACACTTGTTGCAAGCCAGATATGACCATCCATGTTCAAGATCCAAACATACAAATTTTGCAGCAATCCAATAGGTAGCTTCCTGTTTATGAAAAAAAGTTTTGTTAATGATTATTCTAACAGATCGTGTAAAGTCATTATGAACTTAAAAATTTAATCAATGCATTGGCTCAGATCACTGATATATCTAAAAGGTACAATTCCTTTGGATAACTCATCACTGACAGAATAACTTTGTTGAGAACTTGTCTGACTAAGTCGTCCATAGTTAGAATCGCATGCTGCATTTAATCTGAGTAAAAAATATTATAATTTTATTTATATAATATAAAGAAAATTTAATTGATCAATGTTTTTTGAAATAGTTGGTGACAAACCTAGATTTATAGATTGTGGTAGAGATCGATTTATCCATAGCTTAGTTTGATACCAATAACTACGAACAGAATAGACATTTGTGGAAATAATATTTTTTAATCTGAATAATAATCATTCTTTTTGATAAATACGATTTCATTACAGTTTTAATTAGTTATACCTCTAAATTTTTTAGCCTTTATTAATTGAAGAACCACAATCAAATGTTCATCAGTAGATGTAATCAGATGAGGTTGAATTTGAGCCACAAGTTCCCCCATAAAGTTGTTGAAAGTCTATTCCTCCTGTACAATAGGTTATGCAATTAGTGCGAAAATGATGTTTTATTTTCATTTTTTTTTTTCAATT